>JAOEGL010000002.1:110829416-111114935 GCA_034509955.1 Urosaurus nigricauda | reverse complement strand
GAAAGAAAACAGGGCACCAAGATGTGGGCCAGATGTGTAAATCATCTCCTACAAAGAGTAGCTGCCAACAAGTCTATGGTTTTTATTCTCTCCAGCTACTCAAATTCTTTACCTGTACCCCAAGATATTTTAAAAGCAAGATGATTTATGAAAAAATTGAAATGAAGGTCTTCTTTTTTGTTTTCTGAGGCAGATAGTCATCTGTTTGTTTATTAGGTTTAAATTCGTAATGAGTCCTAGTTTTGGGGAAAGGGTGAAATAAAGAAGAGGAGGAGGAGGAGGAGGAGTCCTAAAGTAAGTGATTTCCTTGCTAGCCAGGGATGTAAACTAGATTGTATAAGCCAAGGACCTACAAAATGTGGCCCACCTCCTTTAAATAATCTCCAGAGATGCCAAAAGAATAGTTACAAGATTTGTTTCTCTTGTAAGTAATGAATACTTGACAAAGAATGACATTTTGTAATTGGGAGTGTTTGGACGTTGACCTGCAGTGGCATTAGTATTTTGTAGTATTCAGAGATATGCAATGGTGTTTTGTAGTTGACTGCACAATAGTTGGCAATAGTATTTAATAGCTGCCACTACATTGTATCTGCCAAAAGGAGTTAGCATAGTTGACAGCATTTAATGGATGGCATGCTGCAGTATTTATCATTGACAGTGTTATGACAACTTGACAGCTTGTGAACTTTCATATTTGATGTCTACCAAAACAAGTCAGAGATGTCAGCAAGGTTAACAGAAAAATCCCATATGTGCCACTTACACAGATATCCAAGTCCCACTGAATTCAGTGGTGCTTCTCCCATGTAAATAGGTGTAAGAATTGCATCCTAAACCAATTCATTTTAAATTTTAAATAAAATTTCACATTCAGAATTTGTGGGATAAATAGGGGAATCATTTTGAACAAATGAATGATACACTTTGAACAAATGAATGAAATACTTAGTGATTTTTTTCCCAATACCACTCATCTGTGTGCTCATCTTTCTCTAGGTGGTCAAGCTTCCATTGGGGAAGCAATTCAGCGAAATAAAATGATCACTTCACAAAACAAGGGGCCATCTCCCAGCCTGGGATGGAGCAAATAGGGTTTCATTTTCTAAAAATGCTGAAATATTCTGTAGGTGTGGCTTTAGCCAGATGATGAGGGGATGAATGAAATACTGCTACTAATTTATCATTTCTGCATATTAAATGAAAAGTATATCAGGTCCACCTCTATAAGACTTATTCCTTAGTAAGAGTACAGAGTGCAATGATGATCTACAAAGTGTTTTATTCTCTTCCTTTTAGAATCATAGAATAGAATCATAGAATTGAAAGAGACCACAAGGGCCATCCAATCCAATCAAAGCCATGCAGGAACTCTCAATCAAAGCATCCTCAACAGGTGGCCACCCAGCCGCTGCTTAAAGAACTCCAAAGAAGGAGACGCCACTACCCTCCGAGGGATTGTGTTCCACTGTTGAATAACTGTTACTGTCAGGAAGTTCCTCCTAATGCTATGTGGACTCTCTTTTTTGCTGTAACTTGCATGCATTGTTCTGTATTCTAGACTCTGGAGCAGCAGAAAACAAGCTTGCTCCATCTTCAATGTGACACCATTTCAAATACTTAAACAGGGCTATCATATCTCCTCTTAACCCTCTCTTTTCCAGGCTAAACATACCCAGCTCCCTAAGTCTTTCCTCATAAGGCATGGTTTCCAGGCCCTTCACCATTTTGGTGGCCTTTCTTTGGACATGCTCCAATTTGTCAACATCCTTTTTGAATTGTGGTGCCCAGAACTGAACACGGTATTCCAGGTGAGGTCTGACCAAGACAGAATAGAGTGGCACTATATTACTTCCCTTTAGGTGCCGCATCACACAGTTGACTTATGTTCAACTTGTGGTCTACTAGGACTCCTAGATCCCTTTCACCTGTAGTCTCCTTAAGCCAGGTATCCCCCCATCCTATATCTATGCATTTCATTTTTTCTACCTGTGCAGTATCTTACATTTCTCCGTGTTCTTCATTTTGTTAGTTTTGGCCCAGCTTTCTAATCTATTAAAGTCATTTTTAATTTTGATCTTGTCATGGATAAAGATGTTGAATAGCACTGGGCCCAGGACAGAACCCTGTGGTACCCCACTAGTCACTTGTCTCCAGGATGAAGAGGAGCCATTACTGAGCATCCTTTGGGTTCAGCTGTTAGCCAGTTACAAATCCACCTAACAGTTGCATTGGGAAAAGTTATTTGAGGGACTAGAACTCTCAGAATCTCCCAGGGAGGTTTTCCAAGCCCTTTTTAATATTGCTGTTATATAGGTTGCTGCAGTTCTCATTTCAGTAAACAGAAAGCTGCCTCATACTGTCTCACACCAGCATTGGCAACTCTGATGGCTGAACATGGGACTTTCTGCATACAAAGCCTGTGTAGCCCTGGGCTGTCTATGTGTGCAGAAAGATTATGTGGTATAGCCTTTTCCAGGTTGAAAATTTTCTAATTTTCTAAGTGCACACTGGAATGGTTATCTATGCAAAACTATATTCTATGCATTAAGAAAAAATTGGCATTCTAGAGAAAATGCTACCCTAGGCTAGAAACAGTCATATTGAGTCTAGGCACTGTTTGTAGTTGTTGTTTTTCTAGAAGTGAAGGCAATATAACAAAGTAGTAGTCATAGTGTATTTCTTTTATGCTATTATTGCTTCTAGTCAAACAGGTTTTGTAAAAATTTGGACACAAAAGGAAATTATCATCCATTCCAATCTGCTTTTAACAATCTGAAGGAGCCATCTTTTGCCATCAGTATCAAACTATCATTTAGCAATAGCTGTTCAGCCTAGGCTTGCCAACTGACCAAAAATTGTCTACCCTACTCCTGTGTCTTTTGAAACAGGGTGACCTATACATGATGCTTTTATAACTTTGAGATAGGTATTATCACCTATACATGCCTTCAGATGACACTCCTGTTAAAGGCAGAAGAGCAGGAAACTATGAAGATGTTGACAATGCTAGTATGCCCTTGCAAATAAGTGTACCACTCACTCCTAAATGAAGCTTATTCATATTAATAAGTATTCATATTAATAGGTACTTTCTTTTCTTCCTTACTGTAATGTGTGCAGATTGCACCTTACCAGATGCCTTCCTAAATCCCATTGGCCTGAACATGCTTGTACACCTTTCCCGGACCTTGTGTACACATAACTAGAAGGTTCATGTTGTTTTTCTATTTGAGTTGGAATGGAATGCATCTCAGGATGCAAGGTAGAAAATACTGATGCTCCAGCTGTCTATGTATTCAGAACTATTCTCTGGCATGAAACGAGCTGTTAATTAATTGTGAAATCTTTAATAATAAAGTGATGTCTCAAATGGTGAGATTACAAAGAGACTGAGTATTAACAATAGGGTTTATATTCATATTCAGAGCCAGGTTCATATTTGTCAAATTACACAGGGAGAATAAGAATGAGGATTCTTATTAATCTGAGGAATTTAGAAGGTTGTTTTTGCCATGGCGGTGCCAAATCTTTTCCATTTATGACTTTTGTAGCTTTTGGTTTTGCAATGCATTTTTCTCGCAATTTGCCTTTGTGTCTATGCCATAATTCTTGTGTAGAAATAAAAGCCACAGAGTGTATAATTAGACAGCAGGCTCCTAATAACGTGAGATATCAGCCAAAACAGATAGAAAGATTATTTCTTTGAGCTTTCATAGGTTGTTTGATTACTTGTTTTGGGTTGTTTTATTTCCTGAGGGAGATCGCATGGTGTAGTAGTTTGAGTGTTGGATTAGGATGATGGGAGACCAAGGTTCAAATCTCCACTCACTATGGAAACACACCTTTGGGCAAGTCACATTCTTTCAGCCTTAGAGGAAGGCAATGATAACTCCCCTCTAAATGAATTCAACCAAGAAAATATCATGCCATGATAGGTTAACCATAGGGTTACCATAAGTTTTTTTTAAAAAATGACACAAAAGAACAAAACTACAACTATTTTGTTACCCAGAGCCTTTTCTCTTCTGATGTCCTCAAGATGTGTTGGACCACCACTCCTAGCTGGCATAAGACTTTATCACATGGGGGAAATCAGGGGAAATCTAGGGTTTAAAGTGTCATTATCCAGTATCGCACAATCACTGTGAAGATTTTCACACAATGTCACGATCAAACAGGATTTTTTATCCTGGAAATTACCATGTAATAACCAGCAACAAAGCATTCATGAGGAAATCCCATCAATGATTTGTTGCTGGTTATTACCTGGTTATTGCCAGGATAAGTCCTGCTTAATTGCAATGACTGTGAAAATCTTCACCACAATGGCATGATTTTCACTGGATATTGTAAGTTTAAAGCCCTGCTTTCGCCCATGTGATAAAGTCCAGTCTGGGGCAGGTAAGTAACCTATTTGTAGGGTGTCTACCTGAGAAAGCTGGTATACCTCTTTGCTTTACACTATAATGAGGATCACATAGGACTGCTTTAACTGTAAAGCTAGTATTATCTGCCCTCTGTCAATAATAGGGTTAGAATGAATAATTTTTGGCCTTTCCCATTGTTGTTGTTGCTTTGTGCCTTTAAATAATTTCTGACTTATGGCAACCCTAAGACAAACCTATGATGGGATTTTCTCATACTCACAGTTTTTCTGAAGTTAGGCACAGAGGAAGTGAGAGAATAGCTCAAGGCAACACAATGAAATCCATGGCTCAGTGGAGACTTGAGTATGGATCTTCCAAGCCCCAGTGTGATCACTACATACCAGCTGAAGCCTGTTGGAATTAACAAAATATAATGTAGTGAATATACTTCCATAACTGCTGCACTTCTCGGTGTATGAATGTTTAGGCACATCCTAACTAACAAATAATAGATTGCCTTTTTGAATAATTTGGCAGCTGTGTCCACCTAGAAGTGGGGAGCGGCATCCCTAACTTCAGAGAAGTTCCATGTGCATATCAAGGGTGAAAAAATGACAGTAAGTCACAGCACTGATGTCAGAGCAGGACTATGGAATAAAAAAACCAGGAGCCCACCTGGAAGAATGAGCAGGAGGGATCGCAACATAGAAGGACTAGCCAAGGTGTGCCTCCAATTAGAGCATTAAATTCAAAGTCTAATACTTACTAATTGTACCAGTGATAAGATGATTTTTTTAATTTTTTTTGCACTGCTCAAAGGTCTGAGAATACTTCTGTTGTTCTGGGATATGTCCAAATTCTCTAAGGACCTTATCAGACAGGAGGAATTTCTTTTTATTGTGAATGGAGCCAATTGGAGCCAATTTGAATTCACATGAATACGCTAGTTTAGCGAATTTACGTGAATTCCAATTGCATTCAGAATGTGTTCAGAATGACTTCACATTGCCCGAAAATGACCCCCCATCACCTGAAATTGCATGAGATGCTTTAATACACATTAACGTAAAACTCGTGATTGCTTTCGGAATGACTTCCCTTTTGCCTGAAATTGTGTGAGATGCTTTAATTCGCAATAACATGAAACCCCATGATTGCATTCCGATTGCCATTAGATTATACTTCCAATTTCCAACGTCTGATAAGGTCCTAAGACTTGTCAAGAGTCCAATTTTAAAATAATAAATAACTGTTCAGAACTTCTTAATACAGTTGCAAACTTCTTGACATTTAATAACCTGTAAGCCTTTAGGTTTGTCTCTCACAGAAGCCACCCATATGGTGAAAATAATCTTAATGCAGCAGCAAAGGCACATAAAATAAAATTCATATCTATAAACCTCTTGTTGCCAAAGTTTCAGCAGTTCATGGAAGAGTGATACAAAACATGGTAACTGCTGCTAGAATGACCTGTGCTTAGAGATGAAAAGAGTGAACAATCCCTTCTCATGAAGATTGGTGATTAAAATGGCATGTTTTTGTAGAAATTGATAAGGTGACCATATTGATACATAAGAAAATTATTCAGAAAACTTTTAAGAAACAATGGAAGATGTTAAAAGAATACCTCTAGGTCTGTATATCCATGGATTAAACCATCCACTGCTTGAAAATATTTTTTTTAAAAAATGAATTCAAAAAAGTAAACCTTTTATATAAGGGACACCATTTTACTATGCCATTGTATTTAATGGGATTTGAACATTCATCAGTTATGATATCCCGGGGGGGGGTCATGGAACCCCAAACCCCAGTGGATACCGAAGGCCCAATGTATATGAAAACTACGAGGGGTTCTGTGATGGATTCAATTTTAAAGAAATGATTGATCTTGTGAAAGATCTTATAGGAAATTTTTTTCTAAGCCTTTTAAAGATTTAAATATCATCCTAGGATAGTGCTTCTAAGATTATTTTCAACACATAGATGCATTTTTGAATAGCTATAGAAGAGTAATAAATAACTAAAGAATCATAATCAGAGGCCACAGTTCCCCTGTTTTTATTTTCCTTTTGTTTTAGTTAGTTCTTGATATATAGTTTATTTAGGGTCATTATCTGGATATATTTGTTTTTAGATGTATAGTATATTTGTATTTGTTTATTATTGTTTCTAATTTAAAAAAATAAAAATAACATGGTAATAGCTATCATGTGTTGCAGGCTCATTTCCATGAATGGGGTGGCCCAGCATCTCTTCTATGACTCCAGAGTCCAGGGTTCAAATTCCTGCTCTGCCATGGAAACCCATTGGACAATTCACACTCTCTCAGCCTCAGAAGAATGCAAAGGCAAGCCCCTTCTGAAAAATTTTGCCAAGAAAACCCTGTGATAGGATTGCCTTAGATCCGGTCACCATAAATCAGAAATGACTTGAAGATCCACAACAAGATCAGGCAGCAGATTTTGAGTGTTATGGCAAGGCAACAAGTTGTTAGTTGCTTACTTCACTACTCTTTCTGTTTTTATTGTCAGGGATAAAGACGATACTTGTGGAACTTTCTGGCTGGTGTACCAAAATAATTGGTTTTGGAAGAGCTTGCAAGTAACATGTTATTTTTGAGAGGGGGGTAACAATAGTGTATCATTATCCTTTTCACAAAACAATGCAATGGTAACAGTCAGTGTAACCATGATTACCTATTTCTGCAAAAATATTGTTTTGTGGGATGGCCTTGGCCATTTTGGCCACTTTTATGCCAAGCATATGTTTGAATAATAATAATAATAACAGTGATTATGAAGATGGTCTTACTACCCTGTTTCCCCAAAAATAAAACATCCCCAAAAAATAAGGCCTAGTAGGGATTTTGCTGAATTGCTAAATATAAGGCCTCCCCCAAAAGTAAGATGTAGCAAAGGTTTTGTATATAAATATATATACAGTATATAATAAATGTTCATTGTTTTGTTCAACAATACATGTGAATTCTTCTTCATGGAAATTAAGACATCCTCTGAAAATAAGACCTAGCGCATCTTTGGGAGCAAAAATTAATATAAGACACTGACGTATTTTCGGGGAAACACGGTTAAAACTAGTTCATTAGTAAAGTGTTAGCAACCTGCCAGTGTTGAAGTAAAAAAGTAACAAGGAATGTGTTCTGAAAAGTAAGGAGTAATGACTAATGTGCTTAAAAATAACTTCCAAAGATCTGGCTTTCAGTACTATTCCCCTTAGCTTGGATGGTAGGGATAGCACTTGGTGTTCTGCCTCAGGCAATACATGTTATCTGCTCAGCCTGAATCCTTGCAAACACCTACTTGGACAGACTTGAGTGGAATTCTTGTAAGAATTTGTACAACCCTAAATAATTCTCTGGGTCACCATAATTTAAAGGTGTGTTGAATTCCCCAGGTCATTCCGCCCCACGTTTGTTAAAGTGAGCAGCCCATCAATATGGTCCTCAAGTGTGACATCCTGTGAAGATCCCATTTCTTGAGCAGAAAGCCGCATAAGAGGGCAACAGTTCTTTATCTCTTCTGGGTGCCACTTTGACTGTATGAATGTCTGAGTGGCTTTCTAGAAGACACATGCCAGCAAGTCTTACTGTAGCAAATGATGAGGCTCTTACATACAATAGCTATGGAGATTTTAATATCGCCACCCATGTTTAGCTCTGATATTTTTTTTCTTTTGGGGAGAAAATGTTGGATTATTTTATGAAAGAGTAGAACAAGCTAATTGAATATATGAAAAATAAGGGAGGCTTTGTATTGTTTCAGGTATGTAGAAGAGTGATACATGAAGTAGAGGATCTATTTTAAAATGTTTTATATTTTCAATAGGTCCTTGGTGAGGACTTTTATTTGTTGTATGATAACAAGATTTAAAGATTATTATAATGATCATGTTAGATTTTGACTAAAATAAAGGGAGTTAGGCCCCATACACACCAGCTAATAATAATAATAATAATAATAATAATAATAATAATTTATTTATATCTCCAGCCTCTCCCTGCAGATCAAGGCGGGATTACAACATAGCTAAATACAATACAATTACAATACAGTATAGCAATATAGCAGATTAAAATCAATAAATTACATCAACAACATATCCTGGGGGGTAGTTCTGGTTCAATGGGGGAATTAGATAAGGTCAGGTGGGTATGCGAGCCGGAAGAGGACCATCTTTAGTGCTTTTTTGAACACCTCCAATGTAGGTATCAGACGGATCTCTTCCGGCAGGTCATTCCATAACTTTGGAGCCACAGCTGAGAATGCTAAACGAGATGTAGATGTTAATCTCGTGTGCTTGTAATTTAGCAATTTCTTATCGGTAGTTCTTAGGATGCGGGGCGGATTATGTAGGGAGAAGCATTCCCTCAAGTAACCTGGGCCCGAGCTATATAGGGCTTTAAAGGTAACATTAAGGCTGGCATGGGGGCAGAGTCAAGGCATAGCACTCTCATGACACCACATGCCTGTCTCTGCCCCCAAGGTTGCTGTGATGCCACACACCATTCCACATGGCACGCGGTGTCATGGCACTCCTCCAGTGCTGTGGCCATACAACACAGAGCTGAAGAAGCACTGTATAGCTGCGGCCATGTGACTATGGTACCCTTTCAAGGGTGCAAAAAGGAGCCGCTTTTTGCAGTTTCTTTTTGCTCCCTCAAAAGGCCAGATCAGGGGCATGGTGTGATGTTGCCATGGCCCTAATCCAGCTAGGAAAGGGGGGGGGCATCCTGCTGACCCTTAGGGCTGTATGTACAGCCCCAAAGATAAGTAATGCAAAAATGCCATAGTCAGGTATGCTGGAAGCCATTGTTTCCCTGTTTACAGTGTAGTCTTGTTAGGATTTGAGGCCTGAGTATGAAATGTACAGATGTGCACAAAAGATAAAACAGGAATTATGGGTAGAATTGTCTGCAGCTGAAGGCTGGAATAGCAGATTTTTTCTCAAGGACAGTATGTGCTTGCTTGCACGTAGGCCTAATGTAAACATCAAGAGTCTTCCTGACTGAGGGGACAGTAATGCAGGTAACACAAGGAAGAAAGTCATCGGAAGAGGCTGGGTTTGGGGCTGCATGGCACAAGTCTATAAATAGCCTGCACACCACAGTGTGGGTTGTTGGGTAGTTGTGGGTAGTCGGAGTAGTGGATGGTTGGTTGGAGAGATTTGTCGAGCGTGTATATACAGTATTTGTAAATACAGCAACTTTAAGAATAAACCTCTTAGGAGAGAGTTTTGGCTCCAGTCTGTTTCGTCAACAACTGCGAGGAGGATTCTTGATAAAGCCAAACAGCTCCAGTGTCACCAGCGATTCTGAAGGCATCAGAGATTGCTTGAACTGTGCACATCTGGTTTTTACATCAACAAGTCTGTGTATGTGTGTATTTAGTTTGTTTGTTTTTAGTCATATGTGGGTTTTTTCTTGCATTTTTTTAGATATAGGGGCTGTACAAACACCCCCCTTTTCTGTCCAAATCAGGGCTGCAGAAACCTCACACTGCGTCCCCAATCTGGCCTCTGCATGGTGCAAAAAGGAGCCATAAAAAGCAGTACCATAAAAGGGTGCCATAGCAATGGCAACATAGCTGTATGGATTCTGGATTCATCTGGATTCAGTGCTGGAGTCACACCATGATGCCGTGCACCATCTAGAATGGCACACAGCATCATGATTTCCTGGGGGCAGAGTCAAGGCTTCCAGCATCAGGACACTGCACCCTGACTCTGCCCATAGGCTGGCACAAAGTGCCGGTCTGTACAAGGCCATAGAAAATTAGTATGTATTTGTATGTGAATCTTTGTTTGATTGTTTTAATACAAAATATTTTAAGTTTTTTTTTCTTTTGTTGAGTATATCTGATGGCAAAATTTCTATTTTTGTGCACATTGCCATGCTCTGTGGCTGTGCTCTAATTTGAAACTGCCATACTATACATACTCTGTTCATTTTCCAAAGTAGAAGTCATGCACCACTTCAGCAGCTGGTACAAATCATCATGTGCCTCCCATCCATTCTTTGGGCCAGTATTTCACCTATATGATTTCTATAGCATGTGTTTTTATCAAATCTTGGAGCATTAGTTTTAAATTAGTCTTTTGCTCTTTTGTACTATTGTGCCTTTTGTTTTAAATTCTTTTGTGTATTTTGATAAGCTTTTTGTCATGATCTTTAGCTAGCACAATAAATTATTTGATTGATTGATTGATTGATTGATTGCAAAAATAGTTACCTTTCTAAAGGTCACCAAAAATAGTTTATTTTTGGTTCTTTTATTTGTACTTCACCTTTCATCCAAGGCTGGGATGAAAAGCATCTTAACAGCATATTAAAATATCTAATATCTAAAACAATTTAATTCAGGGCTTTAATAATTACATTAAATCATTAAAAAACCATCACATTAATTCAGATTAAGGATGGAGTTAGTGCACCCTATGGCCCGCATACAGCCCTAAAACCTATTTATGGAGCTTCTGAAACCTCTAGAAATTCTTCAAAGCCTCTTGAGCCCCTGAAAAGGGTTTTTAAAATGATTTGGGGTGATTTCCCACTTGAAAACTAGATTAAACCTCTGAGAACAACCTTTTCCTACCTCTAGAACTCACAAACCCAAATTGTGTCCCAAATTGGGAGAAAGATGGGATATTAGATAAATAAATAAATGAAGCTAACAAAGGCTTTATGGGCCATATCAAATTGGCCAAAAAATGAAAGTAGTGTTATTTCACTTTTAGTGCACTTTGGCACAGTGCTGTTATGAGGGCAATGGGGCAAAAAATTGCCCTTCTCCTGAACACAGTTTGCCATCCTTGATTTAGACCTAGTTGAATGGTCTGCCTGGATAAGAAAGTCAGGGCTAATAATGGTCACTGATTTATCTGGCCTTCTTGATGAGTTTTAAGCCAGTCAGGCTAATAGCGATCATCGTATATTAGAGTAGTGAATTGCCCAAGTTAACTGTAACTGGGAATGAATGCCTTAAGTACAAGGAAGCCCTGCCCATCATCAGTACAGATACTGTGTGGCATACAACCTACTCCTCCAACAAGCCTGATGGCCCAAGTATGGTGGAGGACAGTATGTTATTACCACCACTGAAGTAAAACCGAGTTCGCTTCTACACATAGACTAGGAAGGGGGAACCAAATGTCTTAGGCAACCCTGCTCTGAAGGATTGTGATCACTGACTTCATTGGCATTTATCTTGCTTAATCAGTTTGCAAAGCATACTGCGTATAAGTGAGTGAAAGCAAAGTTCTCCAGGAAGGCACATCGATACTTGAAACAACAAGGTCTTAGTTTAAAGAACGGAATGCTTTTGATATTTTTAGCTCTCTTCTGCACAGCTACTTTGCTATGCTTTGGAAGGCAATAACACCTATTGATTAGCACATTGCTCATCTTCTAGATATGCTGATGATGAAGGCATCGTTGTATTTCTTCAATAGGAAGAAGAATTCAGCATTTGGGTGTGGTTTTCCAGCAGCATCTTCATTAAACATTGATGTCAATGTCTTTGCTTTTCCTTCCTGTCTAATAAATATGCCATGACAGTCATTAAGCTTCAAGAGCTGAGAGTTGTTTAAGAGCTGTAAGATGTGCCCAGCCGAATCGCTGGCTCTTGAATTATTGGTTTTCTGTCTAGATATTTGGATTTGGACTTCCAAGGGACTGCAAAAATACCAATCATTTATGAAGGCGGCAGGGGGAATAGAGGTAATTGAGATACAAGGAGCAGATTCCCCCACCACTCCATTCCCAGAATTAGATAAATGAATGATAGTCATGCTTGCAACAGCATTTCTACAGAAAAGACACACTCTGCAATATAAAATGCTGCTTTTACTTTGGATATCACAGAGTCATAAACTTTTGCCATAATGGGAGTCATCCACTACTGATCTTACCAACCAAACTCTTAACTTTTTTTTCTTTAATAAGTGACAGGGAAAGCACCAGACATGTAGCTTTCGGGCCAGTCATCCTGGCAATAAGAACTGTTTGACAATGGAATACACTCCCTCAAAGAGTGGCATAGTCTCCTCCTTTGGAGGTTTTTAAACAGAGGCTGAATGGCCACCTGCCAAGAGTACTTTGATTGTGTCTTCCTGCATGGCAGCGAGTTGGACTGGATGGCCCTTGTGATCTCTTCCAACTCTATGATTCTATGATTAAAGCAACTGATACCTTTTGGGCATGAATGATCTTCAAGACAGTGAACTGGGATAAACACCAGACAATCTGCTGGTTGGCTCTGTCTCCTAATAGTAAATGTTATGTCAATGATTTTTAAATGCTAATAGGCAGGAACAGGTTGTGTGAGCACAGATCAAACTATACAGTGGGCCCTTGTTATCCGCTGGGGTTTGGTTCCAGGACCCCCCGTGGATAACAAAATCCCTGGATGCTCAAGTCCCATTAAAATCAACAAGCACCTCCTCCATATGGTTAGAAGAAAAAGCTGAAAACTGCAGTGTCTGTTTCTAACATAACGATGGTGATCATGCAGGACAGTCCACTAAAATCTCTGGTTTTAAAACCCTACACAGGATTATTTTCTCTAACTACCTGACCATTTTTAGTTCAATACCATTCCATTTGGCAAGTTAGTTTCAGCAATGTGTTAGTTTCAGACATGCTGGTGCATTTAGCTAAAGTGCCACCTGCAATTTTCAAGATGATGGCTTTCCCCCAAGTTCAATTTCTGGAGACTTTCAGTTACATTTATCATGGTATAACTGACAATTTTCTAACTATAATGTAAACATACAGAACAAATGTTAATTTCACTTAACTTTAAATATACAGATCCATCCCAAATAAAATGTTCCATTCTGATTTTGTTTCTATGGAATGACAAAAAGGGGCCTAGCTCTCCTCCTTTGAAATCTACAGGACACAATCATTTGTTTTGTGCCCTAAAGTTATGCCACTTGAGTTAATGTTTCATGCTCTGATGATGGTTCCCAAGCCATTGGTTTCAGGTCCCTGGGGAATTTCCAGGAAAGAAAGGAACAGTTCTTAGCCAATGGACACATTTGTGGTACCAGTCCCTGTCACATTGCCCAAAATAATTGCCAGGCACCTCCGCTGCACCAGAGGGCAGCATGTTAATTTAGGAACGCAGAACAGGCTGGCCCACCAGCTCCATCATCCAAGGAAAGCAAATATTTGAAGGGGTCAGGAGGAATGACTAAAGGTGCCACCACCCTTTAACAGCACATGCCATCAGCCTAATGGTAGAACTGGTCCTGGCCCCAAGTGATGCTAAACTGAGTTTAATAGGATTTGCCCAAAGTTAATCATGATTAGACTTGCAACCTAATGGCACAATTTAACTTGTTGATTTGTTATATTAAAGTCAGGTTTTCTTTTAAGCCAATCTCTCCCCCCCCCCTTTTTTTTTTTCTTTTTTGAAGAGATATGCCCTTATTAGGTGAAAACATCCAGTATAAAATTAATAATTCTATTTTTTTAATCATTTGTAGATACTTTATATCTATGCAAAAAAAAAAAAAAAATTAAATGTACCAGCTCACTTTTAGAAAAAAAAGATTCAAAATTATATGGCATGTATCCAGCTGGGGCATGATTTTTCACCGAAGGATTTTTCAGACAACATGCTCTCCAGATAGCGTCCTAATTCTCAGCCTCTTAGACAGACTCCCTGCAGTTTTTCAGATCTACAATGATGTAAGCCTTACACTGAAAATTTAAAATGGGGGGGGGGGAACATAGACAGTTTTTTGGTAAGGCTAATGATATTGCAAAGAAAGTGAAGGTAAAAATTCCTCAGAAGTGCTCACTTAAGATCATAGATATTTACCGAGGGGAGAAAAAATAGATCTGTGCATCTTCAGTTTTTCCCTCCAAATAAAAATGTGAGTAATGAATCTGCAAATTTATTTAAGGCTAGAATGATATGAAAGTGACGCATGCTCAATTTCACATTGCCCACATATGTTAAAGGAGCAGGGATCTTTCAAGAAGAGCCATTCTGGGATTGGACCAACAGCCTGTTTCCACATTGTTTGGAAGTGTAGAAACAGTGCTTGGAAAGTTACTTTTAAGAAGAATACATATAAGATATGCTGAATTGCCTATTTCTGAGCAGTAAGTGGAGGATGTTCTGGGACCCAGAAGCAAGCAGAATATGGACTAGTTTCCCGATGTATTGACATCATTTTTTGGCTGCAGTGTCAGGTGGTTGTTTGTCCTTTTGAATGAGCAAAACTCAACGATCCAGATGGGATGTTCATGTCATCCTTTGTTAACTCAAATACAATTCCTATACAGAGAAGGAGAATCTTGCTCAGGCAAAAGTAAGAGGCTGTTCTTTCATGTCATACCTAGAAGAGGTTTCCCAAAGTAGACAGGCTAGATAGAGAGGTCATTCCTTGAAGTACTAAGCCTCCAGACCACCGGCACTTTTTAACTGTGCTCCAAAACGGGCCAGGAGCCACTCACCAACTACCAGTACCAATGGCTGGGTTTTGAAATAAAATAAAATTCTATATAGACTCTGGTGATAGCCCCCACAAAACAGAACATCACAATCTCCTGGAAGAGAATGGAAAATTATCTGAAAGGATAGTTTTTTGTGGAGCTTTCTGGCTATGTGGCCATGTTCTAGAAGAGTTCCTTTCTGACGTTTTGCCAGCATCTGTGGCTGGCATCTTCAGAGAATGATAGCCTGGAAAGGAGTGGATATGTATATCCTGTGTGACCCTGGGAAGGAAGGGATAATTTGCAAATGTATTGTTCTGTTGTTAATGGCAGTCCTCAGGGTGGGAGGATATGCAAACAAGGATTAATGTCTGCTAACTGGTGCTCATTGTCTGCTGGGAATCCCCTGACCCCAGGCTGTTTCTTATTTGCATAGGTTGAGTCTTGACCTTGCTGTCCTTCAGGACTGGTAGTCAAGCCTTGTTTACCCTCAAGGTTTCCTCTTTCCTGTTGAAATTGTCCAGGTGTGTATGGATTTCAATGGCCTCCCTGTGCATTCTGACATGGTAGTCAGACTCTCTCAGTCTTAGAGGAAGGCAATGGCAACCCCCTTCTGAACAAATCATGCTAAGAAAAACCCATGATAAGTTTGCTTTAAGACCACCTTAAGTTGGAAACTGCTTGAAGGCACACAACAATAACCGAATGAAATCAGGAGAGCTAAGTTCTGTAAACATTTTCTGTAAGCATCTTGAAAGGAAAGAAGAAGGAGAAAGAAGTTGTTGTTCTCTGAGACTGAATCATTTTAGTAGCCCCAACTGGGATATGTATATTAAACCAGGTGTAGAAAGGTGAGTTAACATTTATGTAAATCCAATTGGTTTAATGAGTATATAGTACTTCAGTTGCAACTACAGTGGTGTAGTGTTTTGAGCATTGGACAATGACTCTGGATACCATGGTTCAATTCCTCACTTGGTGACTTTGGTCACATTTTCTCAGCCCCAGAATCCCCAAGTTTTGCCTTAAGGTCATCATAAGTTGGAAATCACTGGAAGGCACATAACAACAGCAAACCAATAGGGCTTAGGCCCTGGCTTCCCTGGCTTTGGGGGGGGGGGGCAGGAAAAACAATAGAAGCAGGAAATGCCTGTTTGGATGTACAAAGAAGTATGGATATTATTTCACTGCACTATATTGTTCTCAGTTGCATGTGAGCTTGTTTGTGCATTTTGAGTTATGTCCAAGTGCACATGCTGACATAATGAGAGCTGAAAGACAGCTTTAGAATAAGGGCTATACCATTTTGCTTGCCTTTGTTGATGTTGTTGTTATTATAATTATTATTATTATTAACCTTTATTTATAGAGCGCTGTAAATTTGCACAGTGCTGTACATACAATCTTATAATTAGATGGTTCCCTGCCCTCAGGCTTACAATCTAAAAGCAACAACACAAAAAAATGAAGGGAAAGGTGATGGGAAGGGGATGAGGTCTAGTGGTTCTTCTCTCCCTCTAGGGCCAGGACCAAGGCAGATGGACTGGAGGGAGGGCTTGGCTTTTTAATACCTAGTTAAAAGGAGGCCTCCTGGGGCAGACGGCGCAATCCTGGGAATGCTTCCCTAAACAATATAGTCTTTAACAACTTTAATGTTGCCATGTGATAAAATTTGATTGGCTCCTGTAAAAAATAATATTCATTATGTGATCCCTGATTGCTTTGGTTCAAATTTTGAAGGTGATCTTAATTTATTTTAAAAAAGGGATACTGAAGCAGCATCTGATTGGTCTAGATCCAATTGTTAGTCCCAATTAGACTGACTCCATTTAATTTTATAAATTTAACTTACAAATTTCTCATTGATTCTGTACGTCTGCTCTAGTTGGAACAAACCTCTAGGTTTAGGTCAGTGACTTCAAATAGGGGTTTTCAGAATGTCTTTTGCACTGGTGTATCTCTAGTGTTATTATTTATTTATTTATTTATTTATAGAGCGCTGTAAAGTTTGCACAGCACTTTACATAGTAAGGGTCAAATAAAATAAGGGAAAAAAAGAATAAAAACCTGCCAAGCGGTGTACAATCTAAAACAACAATATTACATGATTGAAATATCTCTAAAATAATACTAACTCTGTGTGTGTGGTGTGTGTGAAATGTGCCTCAAGTTGTTTCTGACGTATGGCAACTCTAAGTTGCCTGTCATGGGGTTTTCTTGGCAAGATTCATTCAGAGGAGGTTTGTCATTGTCTTTCCCTGAGGTTGAGAGCATGTGACTGAAGGTCACTCAGTGGGTTTCACGGCCAAGCGGGAATCAAACCCTGATCCCCAAAGTCACAGTCCAACATTCAAACCACTATGCCACACTAGTATAGTATTTGAAAATATATGACTCCTTGTGAAGTTTCATGTTTGATGTCTGTCAGAACAATCCAAAGATGCAAACAGTATAAAGCATTAAACCTTTGAATATTACAGTCAACATGTAAATACAAATTACAGGAATGTTGCTATTTGCACCCCCCTTTGCAGTTTAGTATTAAGTAATATCCTAAGCAATCTGTTTTTGTGACAAAATGGCAGATGTTAATGGAAAGCGACGTGGACAAAAAAGATGCTACACAGAAGATAAACTGTAATTTGTGAGCAGACCCTCAGGCTGGTAGGAAGACTAGAATCAAGTGATGAAAGTGGTTGTCAAAACCACAAGAAGCAACTGGCCTGGCTGTCTGGAATGGTGGATCTTGTGGGAAATGATGCTTGTCATGGATTGAGCTATGTGTTTAGTAAATACGCACATTGATTCTGACGGTTTGCTCCTTGTCTTGCTATCACTGTGCCATCCTCGCATCCAAATCTAATCATCAAAAAAGAGATTTCTTTCAAAAAACAGAGGGATCCATCAGTGCCTATAACAATCAGCTTACTGCAATTGAAATAAAGTAAATTTCAACATCTGGATCAGTGTTTTCTCTTCAAGCGATCAAAACGCAGAGGAAACGCTACTGAGGGCAGCCTCTCTCTGATGTATCATTACATCAAGAAAGTACTTACAAGGCATTATGAGGTGATGGGGGAAGGAAAGGGCTCTCTATAGCTTTCCCTTCACTAACAAATCAAGGACTGGAGAAGAAATGATGTTCAGATGAAGGTTCCTCTGAGATGGTCCTCACTGACTGTGCAGTTGTTATGAGGTTGATGGGCTATCTGAGAAAGGGATCCCTAAGTCCAGTGAGTCATGAAATTCACTGGGTGACCTTGAACCAGCCATTATTTTTAAACCTAATCTACCTTACAGGGATGCTGTGATCGGGCCCTTTCCAAGACATGTTGCACCTAAGACAGAACAGCGACTGGCACCTCTCATCCTGTCAAGACAAGGTGGTGGATATCAAAGTCAAACAAGCTATCTTAGTACGTGAGTGAGAAAATCCTATGAGCATTTCTGTCTATCCTCGGCAATAAAAATGCAATAACAAAATAGACCGCTGACAATGTACTGCCTTTTTGGACACTGCAAACCTCTTATTGGGGCTGGCTGCCTCACCCTGCCTAGGGCTGAACATTTGAACAGCTAGGAAGCTGTTCCCACAACATCTGCCACCAGGCATGTTTTCTCATCCTGTCCCATGATACAGCCTGCCTTGAACCTGTGCAACAATTGCTCTTATCCCAGGCACATAATCTGTGAATGATACAGGCTACACAATGATGCGAGTTAACGTTTGTGAAGTTTAAGCCCTGGAAAATGTAAATAATAAGTTCATAAGACATATAAAGTAAATTAAATATTCATTAGAAAGTTTTGTGTATTATAGAACTGGTGTGTGTTGCCATGCACTTAGAGACACCATAATTACAGGCAGCACACCAACACAAGTATAAACAAAGATATGAGAATTTCAACACAACTTGATCAATAATACAGTGGGCCCTTAGTATCCGCTGGGGTTTGGTTCCAGGATACCAAAATCTGTGGATGCTTAAGTCCCATTATATACAATGCCATAGTAAAATTTGTTCCTTGTATAAAAAGGTTTGCTTTTTGGAATATTTTGGAATATTTTCAAGCTGCGGATGGTTGAATCCATGGATATGGAAGACCAAGTGTAAATGCAGAATAAGTGCTGTGGTACAAAGCAATAACTGATGAAATCAGATGGCTGATGTAATTTGGTGGACAGCAACCAGAACGTATGTGGACCTGGTGTTACATCACCCTTAGAGGGGAGACTGTTATATAAAGGAGGAAAAGCCAGTGTTTCTTGTTTTGATTGGACCAGATATATCAACTAATTAGGAAAGGTATAAAATAAGCCAAACGGAGGCAGAGATCAGGACTGCTTTGTGGGCTGCACTATATAAAGAATGCTATGGAAAACAGCGGCACTGTTCCAAGCTCATAACTGCCCAGACATGCTGATGGAGATAAACAATGCTGATAAGAGAAAATCCTTACACTCAAATAGGTTATGCTAAATAGATACATTTCCCATTCTGATAGATATAATAATGGATGCTACTAGATATAGCGATGCTCACGAATATTAATCCTTGGAAGCCTGACTGTTTAGAGAAGTACAGTATAGTTCTTCAACAAATAACATTGTATTCTTTAATTGATAAATTGATAAGTTATATTGTTTAAGATGGTAATAATCCTCTGTGTGTTAACTATAGAGAAGCCTGCTAGAGAGATGATATAGTTTAATAATATCTTACCTGCCACATACAGGAATCTAGTGAATGTATGATGCCTTTCATACAATGTAATATAATGAAACTAATGTGCTCAGACATTGATATGTCTGTGTTTCTCCCTAGAGTGTATTTATGTTTGTATATCTATGACTGCATATAATAAATAGCCTGAAAAATTACCATTCTCCCATATAAATATCCTGAGATTCCAGTTCTTAAGAATGCTTAAGTGAAGTGTTGACAACATCATCTGGGATTGGGAAGGGGATCAAACAGACACTTTTTCCTTGAACACATTTGTTTTCCCATTCAATCAATTACTAAGGCAGTAAAGATTGTTAATTCTTTTCAATTATTCTCAATAGTAACCTGACTGTTACCTATTCACAAGCTATTCATCTTACAAGCTTTTCATTCATCTCTCCTGCCTCTACAGATTTTAGCATGGTCACAAATTGGACACCTAGATGACCAAGAGGTGATAAAAGGATCCCAAAAAAGAAGCATAATAGCTGACAAATGGCAAAAGAGCCTCAATCCCTCTGTCTAAAGAGATACGGGTGTGGGAAAATGCGTGTTTCATGAAACAGATTCCAGAAAGATCATGAGTGTGGTATGCACTGAGGAGCCACATAGGCAACTGGATAACTCTCGGGCACAGCTGCAATCTTACAAGGATTCAACCAGCCACTTTTACCTTGACTGTATTTGTGTTGTTGTTTTTTCCACTGATTCGACCATGAGGGTACCAAAGATTGCTAATGGTTTATTTTAAACCACTGTCAATAGTACCCTGACTGCTACCTCCACAAGCTATTATTCATTTCCCAAGCTTTCCATTCATTTCTGCTTATTAAAAGTTAATCTAAGTGGGGTGGAGGATACATTGTAAGCTTACATTGCAAGTAACAGCCAGATGGACATGGATTTTTGTCACCATAAAATATATGCAAATCAGACATTTTAATATTTAGGATCAGTTGAAACATGTAAGGAAAAATCATTAAAGAAAGAATGATCAAATTCCAAGATTAGTAAAGAATATAAGTAGATGAGCATGTTTTGCCTCCACACCCAGTTCCTATTAATTTGCCCAAATGGAGTTCACAAAACTGTAGATAAGTGACAAAGCACTCCTTGATAATTTTATTTAAATTGCAAAAGGCTCTTGATCAAATCCTTTGGAAAATCTCATTCAAAAAACATTGGCAACTGTGAGTTGAGAGGAAAAAAAATGGCTGTAGGCTTTTAAATGGTTTAGAGGTGCAGGAGACAACAAGATAGGAGTGAATGGGCAAGTTTCAATAGGACAAGAGGATAACGAAGTGTTGGCCCCAACTATATTGTGCTAAACAAAGTGTCCTTCAAGGTATTTAATAGCTGCTTCCAAAATTAAGAGGATTGCTAGGTGGTAATGTATGGATGGTAACGATTGCCCAAGATTTGTCATGCCCCTCCAGGATGGATACAGGGAGCATCACAAAGACCTAATGCACACATACAAAAAGCCCGATTACTGTTCAACACAATGGCAGATGAAATTCAATTTAGATAAGTGCATTGGCAAATTGGCGGAGCACAATTGAAAGGAACAATTTGAACTACTTGAACATGCTGATGGGTTCTGAATTAAAAGTAACCTCTCTTGAAAAGGGGAAGGGGGGGTTGAGACCCTGGCATCACTGGACAATCTAATGTGACGAAATGAAGAAGATAATGGATAAGGACCAAGGAAGGAGGGAAGTTTATAAAAGAGTGTGTGTGTGATGGTACAAAATAAATAAAAGGATGGCATAGTTCACTTTGAGTCTCGATAACCTCATCTCATTGAAGATTTTATAGCAAAAACTGAGAAATGGGAGAGAAGAACAGTGAATAATATCAGCAAAAGCGAGATTCCATGAAATTATGAGAATTCCTTAGACTGAGAAGGAAAGAAGAATATGACAGAAGTATAGCAATTAAAATAAAAGAATAGGTCTGTAGACTGTTCGGATGCTCTTTGTGAGTAAGAGTGTGAAGAGCACCTAATAGCTCAGAGAGCACTGTTGGCAATGCTCCTAAAATCTCTTGTAATTTTGAAAATTCCCCATCTCTTTACCTCTGAAAGAACAGAAAGCTTCAGAGCACTACTTTGCATGGGAACTTTTGTATTTGAGTATGGATACTTGTAAAACCATCAACCATGCCACTAACAAAAGATCATTAGAGAGGGAAGATGGGTCCCCGCCTTTGGTCTTGGTCAGGGAACCCTGAAAATTAAGGGGTCAATGGCACACATCTATCTCATTTTAAATCAGTCCTAAAGGATTTTTGTTTTTCTATTTTCTAGTGTGTGTTTTGCGTGTGTTTAATTAGCTCAGCCTTAGTACCAATGAGTAGTATTCAAAGAACCCTTTTGCAAATGAGAAGAAAAGAGATGATAACTCTATGATAGATGTGTCAAATTAGATAATCAGAAGGCCTAAGCATTTCCCAGTGAAATTCAGCCTCAGACTTTTTTTTAAAGCATATTACCAATTTATCCTCTATTAATGAAAAGTATTAAGTTTGGCACATTTATAAGAGTGCTGAACCAAAGTTTAAAGGGGCCCCTAAATCAGGGATGGAGTGGTCTCTGCTGTCCCCATTTGCTACAACTGACAACCAGACCATCTGAATTAGCACTACTGTTGATACTGGGGGCAGGGGCCAAAACAATCCCTATGTTACCTTCATGTCCAGTAGGAAAGGGATGACTCTGTTGTACAGGACGGCACTCTGGCACCCTTCTGCATTACAGAGAACTGTTGCTACTGTTGCCACTGCCAAGCTTTAGTGACAGTGGTGGTGCTGGTAGCAGAATTGGCAGCCCACTATATTTTGGTGACAGCAGTGTTGTTTCCTTTGGTATCCAGGAGGGTCCCATATGATCCCACCAATTTCCAGACCTCCTCCTGAAGTAAGCAATACCCCATAGTGGACAGAAGAAGACTGGTAATTTTTGTAAGCCATGATTCTTATCATTGCTCATGGATAATACTGGATGTGGATGAAAAACTACATCTCCTTTTTAGAACTAGTTCTCACTGGAGAACTTCTCTGTTCCCTTGGTGCTCTTCTTTGGTCATGTTTCTGACTCCCTGCATGTCCTCATGTTGTTTCCATTACTTATATGAGGTTCGGAAGCCACTGGGTCTCTAGATGGTGCTGGATTTGAATTTTCATTAGCCCCTGTCAACCTGCGAGTAGAAATTTCATCAACATCTGAAAGTAATGATGAACTTCATTTTTCCAGCCCTGTTTTGTATCCTACTTCTTATCCATTATGCTAGAGTCTATTCCCTGTTCATGGATCTAGGCCAGTAATGCTGAGTACTACAGGCTTTCCTAGAATGGGGTTACTCTCACGTATGGTATATAAGATGAATAAGAAAGTCAAGCAACGTAGATTTAACTTAAATATGTGACCTTTCAGTAATGGACTTTACCCTCTGGCTGCCCCATCTTATTTCTTCAGAGAGACTTTGTGCATTTAATAGCTGTATAACAGGTAGACAGAAATTGTAAAGGAGCGGCCAGTGTACAGAGAAGCAGAGAAAGGTGACAAACTGAAATGGAAGGAAAGGCCAGAAACTGATCTTATTACCAGGATTTGCCCCATTGAAGAGAGAGGAACACATCAGAGCCATGCAATTGTTGACCCACCAGTTGTGGCCTGATTTTAATTCTAGCAATGGTTAGTGTGTGTCTTTTTGAAGAATTAAAAGTTGGGACATAGATCACATTATCAGTAGACTGGAGACCCTTTCAGCAGGGTGAGTTTTAACTTGAGTGTGAAATCAAATTTGATCAAAACCAGGAGAATAACATGGCAGGGTCACTGCAGACAATCTTTTTCTGTAACCTTGCATGCTTAATGATCCCTGTCTCTTGTCCTTGTTCTGCAGGTAGTAACCATTGCTGATATTACACCCTTCTGTGACTGAAGACAAAGAATTACAGGTTGGGAACATGATTCATTGCTATCATCACTAATAAATGATATGTGAGCAAGAGAGAGAGAGAAAGAGAAAGACTTCTTCAAATCAAATGTCCTAACCTACAAGGTTGGGGGGAAAATCGATATTAAAATATACAGTCCTGCACCAAGTTCTAAAAAGGTAGGAGAGAACTTTCTATTTTTAAACTAAAAGTCTTTTTTATTGTAATGGTAGGAAATAGCTGCACTGTGCTTTTCCTCCCAAAGTAAACCATAAAACAATAAAAGCAGTTGATCTTTGGATTCAGTACCACCTGGCAACTCTTCCCCTCTTGTGAATACATTTTGTAAAACTACCTCTTTTGCATGGTGGTCTCTGAAGTCAAGAGTCCTTGGTGCAGCTTGACAGAGTTTGTTAGAATGAGTGTGTGTGTGTGTGGCCTTGTTTTGTGCTAGAATAGCATTCACTGAAAACATCACAAGACCACTAGGCACAAGGGATGGGGGAACTGGGATGTATATAGTTTAGAGAGGGAATCTTTATTCTTCCAGAAGCTTTGAACAAGATGGGGCAGACAGCATTGTAAGATGAAGCATTGTAGAGGTCAAAAAGTTTGCAGTCTCCATCATAATTCTTAAAATGGCTTATGAGAACTGCCTTGCTGGATCGGCCTAAAATGTATCTATTCCATTTTGGCAACATGTGGCCACAAAAACCTCAAAGTTCCGCTCTTCCAGGAAACCACAAGGACATTCCAGCATAATGTAGAGTAGCAAGGAAGTGGGAAGTTTGAGTAAGGAAGGGTATGAACTAACTATTCTGAGAATTTTACCCACATGAATAGCACAAGCTCACCTTTATAAGTAAGTGCCTCAGATAGCCAATGTCATTTTCTAGTGAGGTGGAAATATCAGTGAAAATAAAAGACAACTGGTTACACCTCCTAGTTCTTTCATCAAGCCTTTTCCACTTAATTAAATTCACATAGCACTTTTCTTTATTGCTACAAAAAGTGCATACAAAACAAGACATTTCCCCAAAGGAGGAAAGGCATTAACAGTGGTGCTTATTGCATGATAAAGAAGTCCTTTTTATTATTTTAAGAAGATGTTTTAATTTAATAAGCTTACTGCTTTCCTAGCACGGCACCAGCAAGTGGTTATTATACACTAAAATCTGACCTTCCTCAGTCAGTGGATGTATCTTAGGTACAATATGGGCATTGATCTTAAACTGAATAGGGCAGAATCTGTACAAGGGCTGTATCCCAGCTCCACTGCACAGTAGCCAGCTCCAGTTTGACTGCTTTATTGCATACTGCACCAGCTTTAATCCAAACCAAAATCAGTTTGGAAAGCCATGATGTACCCACATCAGTACACAGTGGTCTACTCCCCATTTCAGATTACGTCCGCTCCCATGACTGCAGCGGATGTGGGATTTTTGTTTGTTTGTGAGAACATTCATGTATATTTTTGTATAATCAAATAGCCCTTTTCTGTTGTTGGCCATTCTGCCTGCCAACCTTCTTTCCCATTGGATTGGGTCAGTTACCTTAAATGTGTTGTCTCCTCTCTCTAATGTACTGCCTTATTTTCTAAATTTAATTCCTAGGAATTAAATTTAGATCTGACGGCATATGATACAATCTTATGCAAGTCTACTCAAAGGTATTCAATAGTGTTCACTCCCAGGAAAGTTTTATATCGTGCTTGCCCCGTGGAACCGGCCTTCACTTTACTCAAAAGGCCATCTGAAGGCAAGCAAATATGCAAAGATCAAAGAGTCAAAGCTTTATATATGTCTAGAGTGGAAAGAAAGGGGAAAAGGAAAAATGATGCTGACCCTTTCAGCTCTTCATAAGCATGTAGCAGCCTAAGAGATATATCTCCAGCTAGTGTCTGTGCTGCCTACCCCCCAGGCAGTCAACACCCATCATCCTGATCCCCTTCACCCTCCCTCACCCCACTGACCTGAAAATGTGTGTAGTGAAGCTGGTAGAGGAGGAGATGAAATGCCAAACTGCAAATGTGTGCATACAAGTACCCCCCCCCCCCCAAAAGGATAACACCACCTTTTCTGGATGCTAATACAACCAAAGGAGCTACCCTTCCATGGGGGGAACAATCTGGTCATCTAGGTAACCACCCATCCTAGGTGACTACCCACCAATCTGACCCCAGGACCCAAAACTTATCCCATCGCAATCCAAATTCAGAGGTCAAACCACATGTTTCAAAACCCTAGTTCTTCCCCAAAACATTGGAGTAAACTGGGGGATTGTTCAACCACTTTAAAGGCCTCAGGTATCAAAAGGAAGCATTTGCACATCAGAAGGAGAGGAACATTATGTGTTCTAACAGGACTGAGATGGAGATAAGGACACATTATTTACTTATTGTAGATCCAGCCTAGGTCGCTAGAGAATGATGAGAGAATGATGCTGAATGGCTATATGTAGATGCCAGCTCTGAAACAGATAGTGGCCAGCTTTCAGCAGAGACAATCCTCACAGGCAATGGGTAAAATCATTCATACTGTGTGTTTGAGAAATCCATTATCGTTGTGAACCTCTCTTGCTAATATGCCACACATGCTCTGCTTATTTTCTAATTTGGGAGGCCAAGAGGCTTGCAAACTTAGGTTTTGTTTTGGGGGCGAAAATTAAATAGCCACCTGTGGAGTTAAAAGGTGCTTCTGAGCTGATTGAGCATTGTTTGTGAGTTGTTTTTCCATACTTACTACCATTGTGTAATTTTGAATTTGAAAGTTTAAGGACACAAAGTAATTGTACGTTGTTGTTGTTTTTTTTGGAACTCTCAATGGAATGTATCTCAGAGGAATGCTTTTCTGACCTATCTAGTTCATACATATTTTCTGAAATATCACAGGTAAAACATTCAAGTACATTTCCCAGGGGCAACTAAGGTGCAAAAGAGATGTTACCCTCTATGTGTAACATCAGTGTTTAGCACAATATCTGTCACAAGCTTCACTTTTTTTTTTTTTACCCCACGGGAACACAATAGCCAAAGGTGTGAGGAAGGAAAGTATGACATGTACTAGATAAGGAGTGGGGAAATTTATAGGCTTCCAGATATTGTTGGACTTCAGTTCCTGTCAGTCTCAGATAGTATAGCCCATGATGAGCTATGATGGGAGTTGCAGTACACATCCTAGCAACATGAGGAAGGCCATAGTCTGCCTACCTGTGTGCTAAATGTTACAGCGGAGGAAGGAATGAGATAGGGAACTGCTGTTTTCAGTGACAGCTGTACATTTCAATAAAATGTCAAATTGGCCTTTAGATAAATGATTTGTCTAGCTCAGAGCAAAAGAAACATCTCTCTCTCACACGCACACATACACACACATTTCCTCTCATAGAGATGACATTGTTACATATCACAGTTATAAACTTCACATTACAAAAACCCTTGCCTTTGAAAAATAGCATGGTGTACTGATCTGAGAGTTGAACTAGGACTCCCAAGAGACCAGGGCTCAACTCCTCACTCAGACATGGAAACCTAAGGTGACCTTGGGCAAGTCACACTCTCTCTGCCTCAGAGGAAGGCAATGGCAAACCTTCTCTGAAGAAACACGAGAAGAAAACCTCAGGATAGATTCACTTTAGGATTGTCCTAAACTGGAGATGATTTGAAAAAAAAAACCCTCTTACCCTTAGGGTCTTCCACTCACAAGACTGATTTTAGAGCATTTGCAACATCACCTGCAAGATAAATTCCTAATTGAGCTATTCAGAAGAACAGAGGAATATTAGAAAATACCATAAACACTGTAGCATTCGTGTTTCATAGAAACAGGACACATATTATTGGTGGTGGTTGGTGGTAGTGAGGGAATACCAAGGATTACATGGAACAGCAGCAAGGTGTAGCTTAGCATGTAGAGTATTTGACTAGGATTTTGGAAATCCAACTTTAAATCCACACTCAAGCACAAAAGTAGATGACCTTGCTCTAGTCACTCCCTCTCAGCCTGACCTGCTTCAAAGGATTGTTGTGAAGATAAGTTGGGAAAGCTAAGTGCATTACTGAGTTCATTGGAGGAAAGCAGAATATAAATGTACCTAAATAATTAATTTGACAACCATTTTCTGTCTCAGACAACTAAGGCCTCAGTCACCTTCTAAGGGTACAGTCACCTTCTCATTCTCTCAAACTAGAAAACAAAAATCTTCCCTCAGACTAGAAAAAAAAATGAGTTGTCAACTGTTAAATCAACCATTTACTTAAACCACTATAGAAACAGCATGGAGAAATCAGACAATGACTTTATCAGATTCTGCAAAACCGGCCAAATTAAACAAAATAAATACTTCACTTGCTTCCAAAAATTTAATAGGAGGCACATTCCATGGTCTCATGGCTCTTCCACTAGTGTAGTAAGCGTGGGATAAGTCCTTCCTGAATCTTCCACAATGGTAACTAATTACTTTTAAATGCATCTGAGGAAGTAGACTTTAGTCCATGAAAGCTTAGGCTGCCAACTTCTTTCTTTCAGTTAGTCTCAAAGGTGCTACAAGATCTCTCTCTTCATGCTAATTACTTTTAAAAGTAACTTGCCAAGGTCTGAGCTAGAGCTTGGAAAGGTTACTATTGAACTACAACTCCAAGAATTTCACAACCAGCATGGCTACTGTGGTGGGGCCAAGACATACTGGCTATGAGGGTTTGAAGTTGCCTGAAAAAAAGTAACTTTTTCCAACTCTGCTCTCTACTTGCACTGGCTTATTACCATTCTACTGGTGTGTTTTGTTTTGTTTTTTTTACCAAAACACCAACCAAAAGGGTTCTGCCAAAGATAATAAATGAAGAGGATAACTGTGATCCCACTTCCCAATGTAAAAAACAACTTTATAAGATAAACAACTAATCTAGGGAGCAGAAAAAACAGTGTAATTTCTAAAAGGGTAACTACACCACTGAGGATTGTGCAAAATATCAAAAGCAAATAGTTATATGATAATAACAAAATATCCAAACATCAGGCCAGACACATTTTGACTGAAAGTCTTCCTCAGTGGCCCGCCTATGAAGTATCAACTATATATGAAAATTTGTTAATCAATTCTTCAGCTCACACACTGTGACTCTGCTAAATCAAAAGGTAATAATCTTCTTCCTCTGCTCTCAGAGTCTCTTATATAACCAACTAAAGTAGTTGTGGGAATGATCCTGCCAAGACTCAAAAAAAAAAAAAAATAGGGAAAACTAAGGGTGTGGAAGGGCAATGAAAAACTCAAGCCAGCCAATTTACATATTCTTTTAAGGGAATCCCACCAGGGATTCAGGTAATATGACTCTGTTTAATTTCAGGATAATAATATTCTTCTCCTGTTTCCAGAGTCTCTTAAATATCCAATTGAACCAGTAATAGGAATGATCCTGCCAAGACTTGGGCCCCATTCAGACTAGCCCATTTGCCCTGGTTTGATCCAGATGAGATCGTGCATGGCAAACCGATTCTCTCCAGAGAGAAGTTCATACTACCTTTTGCCCCCATTGATGCTTTCCGGTGCATTTTACCCCAACAAAGTTCATACATGCAAAAGTAACGATTAAAGATGGAGCCTCTTGGTTGTCAATCAAATGATGTCATGGTGACGTCTGATGCAGCCATTGGCTGCGCGAGATGCTTGTGTTTTTTTATATATATATATTTTTTAATATTTGACAGCTTATGCATGTGGAGCATAGGGCTGGGAGCGGTGCGGATTGAGGCGATCCTGTCCCCTCCTCCTCCTCCTCACAGTACTTTTAAAATTATTATTTATTATATGTTTTAATATTTTATTTTTATTTAATTTAATTTTATTGTGTTTTATTTCATTTATTATTTTATTGTATTTTTATTTTTTAATTTAATATATATCTTATTAATATTATTATATTCTATTGTATTTTTATTAATTATTTATTGTATTATTTTATTTTATTTTATAGTTATTTTATTTATTATTTATTTCATTGTATTTTATTGTACTTTAGTGTATTTTATTGCATTTTATTTATTAGTAATTTATTGGATTTTATTGTAATTTTTTTTTTTGTATTTTTAAAAAATATTTTTTATTTCTTTTTTCCCCCAGCTTGACAGCTGTCATTCGCATTGGCTCTTCCGTTTTTATGAATGGGGAAGAGGGGGAATCCCTGTCCATATATGGACTGGGGTTCCCTTTCAGGGCCCCATTCATTCTTTAAACTGGAGGGGAATGAATGGGGCCCTTTTAAATGGAGGGGAATGAATGGGGCCCATAGTGACGAATGCTAGGAACTAGCATCCAATAACATCTTCAGGGAGACATGTTTGCCATCCTTACACCAGAATATTTCAACTCAGGTGTTATCATTTGTAACTCCAGAATATTGGTGGCACTAGACGGAGCAGGAATTATGTATTTTATCAGTGTTACCTTTCCAACACCCCAGTGTCATTCGCTTACTGCAGATAGTGCTGGATTGTGGAAATGAGTTTTTCTTATCACATGGAAATGTCACCAGTCATGTGAGTAACAGCTCTGTTAAATTAAAACAGGGATCAATTAGCTTGCATTAAGTGGCTATGGGGATGAGCACATAACCACTTGTTACTGGAAAACCTAACTGGTGAGTAAATACTTTATCTTGACTTTTGTGTGGGAAGTGAATGGGAAACAGATTGAAGAGCAGCCTTGAAGGGGGCGACCAGATGTCTTCCTTTTTTAGGATATGTCCTATATTTCAACCTTCTGTTCAACCTTCAAAATGTCCTCCATTCTGAGCATGACTGAGAAGCATGAATTGATATTTATATTAGTGTTTTTAGCTTTTATTTTGTAATGTCCTACATTTTTCTTGAATATCCTACATTTTTGGTGTCTTGTCTCCCTTTGCGGCTAGGACATCTGGTCACCCTAGGCCTTGTAGAAGAAATAAATGGGCTAACTGATAGCTTTTGCTGTTTTATTTTTGGTCAACATCTTTAAAAAGAAACCTACTCGTAAGAGACAGATAGGTTGTAAGCATCCCTTAGGACCTACAGTTGTTAGTGTGCCTCCACGTCATTTTTGACTTATGACATCCCTAAGGTGAACGTATCATAGGCTTTTCTTGGCATGCTTGCCATTGTCATCCTCTGAGGCTGAGAGAATGTGACTTGCCCAAGGTCCTCCAGTGTGTTTTTGTTTTTGCTTGAGCAGGAATTGAACCCTGATCTCCAGAGTCATAATCCAACGCTCAAACCACTGGCTCTTAGGATCAGGCAGCGGTTATTGTCAGAAAATGTTAAAGAAGAATATGCCTTCATTTTTCCCCAACATAGCTTATATCCAAGTATGTACGTTCAGAACTCCAGGCACCTTCTCTACCAACAACCTTTTATTTGAAGGTTGTTTTCTACAACTCATTTTAAGGTCATGTTAACTTGCACAGCAAAGCTTCTAATTTCCAGGGAGAACCAACAACACTAAAGCTTTTTATTTCTACATTTGCTACAACATCAGCCCAAATAGTTATCACAGCTACTCAAATGATGGTCAAATGCATACGAGCATATTTTGCTTTGCACATACATGGCTGTAATTGGCTCTGCTTTGCAGACAGCAAAATTGGAGGGTTTTTCTCATGCAGGTGTCATTTTCTTCTGTTAAATTATAAAGCACAGCAAAAGCAGCTGATTGCACTCATACACCAAGGTGGCAAAGACAAAAGAAGTGCAACTTTCAAGGTGAAAACATCTTGCCAGCCAAACTACTCCCATTGATCTGAGAGCAGAACATTCTGAGAAGCGAAAAACAATATTTATACATAAAAAAATAAATAAGGAAATTTCATGGGAACAGTCAGTGTGAGATCAGAGTGTCAGAAATAAGGTGGTAATCCAGCAGCCCCTTTAAGACTGATTTGTATTTAAATTTATATAGTCCACTTCCTCAGGTGTAATGACTGAGGCAATGGACTGATGCCCACAAAAGTGCACGCTAAAATATAGATCAGATTAAAAAAAAATCTCTAGCCCATCTGGAAGCAAAAATAGACTACAGAAAATGAGGTCCCTCTAGTCTATGGGGGAAAAGAGCTTGCTTTTGTTATCCAGATTTGTTACAATTCTGTGGTTTGTGCAAAGCACACCTGTTTTCTTTTTTCATTTTTTGCAGAGCTATAATCCTTTCAGATAGCCAGCATACTGGAAACCAAGGTTCAAATCCCAGCTCAGCCATAAAAAACCTTTCAGAGGATGGCAATAGCAAATGCCCTCTGAAAAAACTTGCCATCAAAACCCTATGATAGGTTCACCTTAGGGTTGCTAAAAGTAAAAAAAAATTACTTGGAGGCAACATCAACAATAGGCATGTCAGCACACAATGTAAAGATATGTGGCAATCATTACAGGGGTTGGGGGGGGGGGGTAATATAAGCCAAGGCGTCTAGAGAGTTGAACTGGATGATCCTAGAAAGGAGATGAGAGAGAAAGCCAAATAGATGCACAGATAGATAGATGCTCCTTGAGGGTTTTAGATTTCTTATAAGGAATTTCAAATAATATATTTTACAACAAAGACCATGGGTGGAGTGAAGAATGCCAGTTATCCAAGTCTGGTTTAGAAAAGAAAGAGGCACTAAAAATCATATTGCAAACATAAGTTTTTAAGGAAAACACTGTAACTTATATTAATCCATTGTTTTTCTTCTTTTTTGTACTATATTTTAATTAATTTATTAATGTTACTGATGCTGTTATATACTAAGCTCAATATATACTAAGCTCAATAGAAGAGGATTTTCAATCTCTGTATTTCTTGTCTTACCATTATTATTATTATTATTATTATTATTATTTCTTTCATTTCATTAGAAATGATTTTGTTGGGGGAGATATTTTAAAAAATGATCTGCACTGGATGTCAAATATCCTCAGAAATGACCACTGCATATATAGCTAATCAAACTATCTGGGTTGAGCTCTCTCAAGCTGAAATCATTTTATCATCTCACTTGACCTACATGTGGTAGAATGTATGGCAATGATGTTTGTGACATGTGATTTCTGTCGGACTTGGCAGCAGCCCTATCACTTGTAATCAAGATGTGATAAAGACCAGAGGAAATGACCCTCTTTGACTTTTCAGATGACTTTATCCAGGCTTGTTTCCCAACACTCCCAGACCCTAGCTGTCATAAAAGCCAAAAACAGTTGAATAAAGCAATGGCTAAAACTGCAGATAGATTTTAAGCAGGTAATGGGTTCTACCTTTAGCATGACACTGGCCAACTTTTATAAACTCTTGGAAAGCCTTTTCATCCAGCTGAAGCAATAACTGCCCTTGGTGTAGGTAAGAATTCTCTAGCTCTGTCCAAGGTCCTGATTTGTTTCTAGTTCTTGTTGTGTGCCTTCTAGTCATTTCCAGCTTATGGAAACCCTAAGGCATGGGGTTTTCTTGGCAAGATTTGTTCAGAGGATATTTCCCATTGCTTTCTCTGGAGGCTGAGAGCATGTGACTTCCTCAGGGTCACCCAGAGGGTTTCATGGCCAAGCTGGGAATTGAATCCTGGTCTCCAGAGTCGAAGTCCAGCATTCAAACCACTACATCATACTGGCTTTACTTCCAACTATGTCTTGCTGATCAGGATTTAACTCTGTCCAAGCTTCTCTTTTCTTTACCTACTCAAACTTGATTTTCCTTGTTCCTTTCTCTGAAATATATCCTACAATACCTGGTATTCACTGGCAGTCTCTCATCCAAGTACTAAACAGGCCTGACCCTGCTGAGCTTGCAAGGTCCAATATGATTTGGTGCTTTAGGGTATTTATGTCATTATAGCTCCTGCTTATGATGTATGATAACAAGAGTTCACTTTCCTGCACACTAGAAGCCTAGTCAAAGGAGGGCAATACAATCAAGACTAGTTGCATTGTGGCAAGTTCAAGGCCTGTTGCAAAAATAGGTGAAGTATGTCATAAGTAAGTTTTACATGAGGACATTTTCTGCATATATCCAGATATTATGAGAAACCCACTGGCATTTGGCACTTATGAAAACACTTTTTCTGAACATTATGAAAACATTTTAGCTCTTTTGTAATGTGGACAATAAACCTTAGTATAATGGTTAAGTGTTGATATAGGGAGGGATGAAGACAATGAAAGATTCAATTAACTGTAAACTATATGGGTTGGAAGACATATGTGTGTGTGTGTGTGTGTGTTTAACACTGGTGATGGGTGGGTGGGGTAGTGGTGCTTTGTATTACTTCCCCCCCTTTTTTTTTTCTTCTCTTTTTTCCCTTTCATTTCTTTTTGTTATAATATGTGGATATAGTTTCACTAATGTTATTATTGTTAGTTAATAGATTATTTATTCATTAATGAATATATTATATTTAAAAATATTTTATCCGAACATGATTTCCCCCCCAAATATATTCTATCCTGGAAGGTTTTTTAGCCTCAAGAAAATAAATAATTTTTAGGAAAACTCATGAAACCACAAGGCAGTAAATTAAAACAGTATTAAAAACCGCATGCTTTAAAATCACCAATAGATTTATCAGGAAAACCCTACATTAAAAAGCCATATTTTGCCAATCCTGAAACACTGGGGGGGGGGGGCTTTTTAACCACCAGATGTTGTTGCAGAGCCACCAATTTCCCTGCAACTCATTAAAAAGTGTATCTCCCTGGGCATGTTTTCTTGGTGTGTGTGTATTTGCCTTCAAGTCATCTGTTGACTTGTAGTGGCTTTACAAATTCCACAGGGTTTTCATAGACGAGTAATACTTAGAGGTGGTTTTGCCAGTTCCTTCCTCTGAAATACAGCCTACAACACCTGGTATTCCTTGGTGGTTTCACATCCAAGTACTAACCAGGGCTGACTCCTCTTAGCATCCAAGTTCAGATGACATCATGTGCCTTTAGGGTATTTACGATGTTCCTTAGCACAATGGAAAACACCAAGAAAGTATCAGAGACTACTGTGTCATATTATCCTGTTTGTGTAGTTCTCTGATAACTCACTGAGGACCAGCAGTCAATGGGTTGTGGACAGATCACCACTTAAGAGTAATGCTGATCTAAGTATTGCCTTCTCGGAAGAGTTTAAAGCAAACAGGTCTGCTCATCTGGCAGTCTCATACTAACCTCAAGTATGTCATGGCATCCAAAGACACACATCAAACAGAGCCATAATTCTGCCCACCATTTCCAAGCAGTTTCTGGTAGACATTTTTTTAAAAAATTCAACAATTTTAATTGAATGTAAAGCATACAAAACTAACATCATTTTATTACACACATCATATAATCCTAACAAATGAAGAGAGCCAGCGTGGCATAGTGGTTTGAGCATTGGACTATGACTCTGGAGACCAGGGTTTGATTCCCAGCTTGGCCATGAAACCCACTGGGTGACCTTGGGCAAGTCACATGCTCTCAACCTCAGGGGGTGGCAATGGCAAACCTTTTCTGACCAAATCTTACCAAGAAAGCCTCATGATAGGTTCACCTTAGGATCCCCATAAGTTGGAAATGACTTAAAGGCACTCTACAACATAAATTAAAAATCCTATTATTCAACACTATTATTCACCACCCCTCAATCCTCTCAGTGCCTCCCCTTATACAAAATCATGACAATTCATACAGTAACTAAACATAACTCACACAGTGTATACTTGACTTCCCACTTCTCAAGCCTGACAATATGAATGCTCAATATATATGATTTTCTCACTTGATGCTATCTTATCTTACTTTTAATTCAGTCCTAAATTATTAAACAAAATTGCTTTAAGACTCAATATCTGCAACCCTGGTAGATGTGAAATTACATGAGAACTTCAGGGCTGGGCCTTCCATTAGGCAGAGTGAGTCAGCCACCTCAGGCAGCAGAATCTGGGCAACAATGTAAAGCCATCAAATAATTCATTCCTATTTTTTATTGACAGGGATGAGATGCTTGTGGGTTTTTTCTTACTCAAGTGTCAAAAAACCAAAAACCTGTGTCTATCTTTGGGTGATAGGCATTTAGATTTGAATCGGTAGGAAGTCTGCTTCTGCTTTGTTGTTCATACTCATGCAGCAAGAAACCACAAATGCAGGTGTATCGTGCAGTTAAACTATGTATGGCAGTTTATATATACATGTAATAAAGAAACTTACATAACACATTTGGTTCAATATGTATCAACAAATTATTGAAGTTTAGCGGGAAAAACAACTGTATTATATACAGAAATTAAACAGAATGTGTATATAAACAGCCGTGCATAGTTTAATTGCATGACACACCTGCATTTGTGGTTTGTTACTGATTCAGTCAGAGGCCTTGTGTGGTTTGTGTTTGTTTATGTTTAGTTGTGTACAGACTCATGCAGCACAATGCAGCACAATGTGTTGGGCCAGCCCTGAGAAAACAAGTTCTAGGCTCTGTCCTCATTGACAGGAAAACATAGTTTACATCAGGGGTTCCAGATCCACAGACCCACACTACAGGTAACGACAATAGATCAATACTGGCAGCATAGTCTGTACACTCCCCAGGACACCCCTCTCCCTTTCCCCCATGGAGGCAATGACCATCCTATTGAGTGCTGTTGCACTATACAGATGGTACTGTTGTGTTAATGTGTGCTTGTGCAATCAATTTGCATGTGTACAAAAGAATTGGTACCAGACGAATCACACAGTCTTGCAAGTGAAAGTGTTTTGGCAGGGAGTTGGACATTTTGTGCAAGAATGGATCAGCAGCTCACCCACCCAGTGATGTTCATGCCTCGTCCCTGCACCAGCATGCAGCCCACATTCCTAGGATATTCTCTGGAGTTTTTGGCTTGAATTGTAGCAAATGGGGACTATTTTTACTCTGGAGATTCACCCTGGATCGTGGATTGGATCCTTGTTTTGTGAGTTTTGACCCTGAGCATCATCTCAACAGGTCAATGCAAGAATGGGGCAGGAACATTTCTTTTCCTCTGTGTGGACATGGCCACATTCTTGCAGAACCCAACAAGATCACTCTGTTGTAACTGAGCCAAAACATCCTGGCATTACCCTCTGCAATCTAGCACCAGCTACAGTGTCCTGGTTTCATGAGAATGTGCAAGACCTGACAAAATTTATTTGGACAAAATGAGGTTGCAGTGTACTTAAGCTATGGTGTGTGGGGTTTTTTTTTTCTCCTCTTCTTTTCTTTAAAAAGCCCCCACATAATCATAATCCTTTGGCGCAGACACACAAAGGAGAGATCAAAATGGAAGGGAGAATAAAACTGCATGGTTTCTCTTTTGTCCATATTGTTTTAACTCACTTTCATTGTACTTTTGAGAATCTTTAAAATGCCCCAAAAGGAATCTACTTTATCTGACATAAATAAGTCTTTTCCAGAGCTGAGAGTCCCTTTTGTCTAACAACATTTCAAAGTCTTTAAGCAACAGATAACTGAAGTATATGGAAGCCAACCTTTACATGCGATCAAAGGAGAAGGTCTGTTTTAATGCAGAGTATTATCCTTACTACTTTTTATTAGTTAAGTTATTGTCTCCTAATTTCTCCTTTACTTACTGACTGCACTGTTTAAAAACTTTTAAATAATTTACTATTTGTACTTTTCCTGCATAAAACTATTTTTTCTATGGCCATATTTCAACCATCATCACATTGTTCACCTTTGTGTTGGACTGATTCTGATAAAATATATAACACAAATAAACAAGGATTCCAGACATGGATTGACATCTCCTTTTATATTTGTGAGCAAGGACCTTTCCCATAAGGAAGTTATCATTAATTTATAGAAGCATACAACCTAATTGCAAAGCCATTTGATACTTATTTAAGCCGTCAGCAAACATGCTATACAATATCAGCTTGAATTTACCCCCTACAAATTTTTGAATTGTTACAGAGGGGAGAAAAATGTAATGTTTACAGTATTTCATGTTCTTGTTGTTGTGTGCCTGCAAGTCATTTCCGACTCAATGTGACCCTAAGGTGAACCTATCATGCGGTTTTCTTGGCAAGATTCTTCAGAAGTGTTTTGCTATTGCCATTCACAGCATAAACCTATGTTTATGCTTTTTCCTATGGAAAACCCTACTCGAAGTAATCTCTTTAAGTTCTACTTTAGTGCTGAATACAAACAAAAATAATTGTGCCAAATTGTGATTTAGTGCACTATAGATTCCGCTATATATATAAGGGTGGGAGGCAAGGAAAAAAACAGTACTATTTTGGCCGAACAGTGTCACAAGAGAATGGAGTTTGTCAATAAGAATTTATAGTCTTGGTCATTAAAGGGAAAGAAAGTGGTATGAAATAGACTTATGTGTGTGATATTTATAGATATGTAGAAGAATGGGGTGGTGGGGATAATGAAATTCTGTATACGTTTAGAGTGATTGATAGTGCTTCTTTGTTCAAAATGTGTTTTGTACAAAACTTAATAAAAAATTAATTTAAAAAACCCTATGTTTATGCTGACCCCTTAAAAAACATTATATTTATTAGTAAGGTTTTTGATTACTAGTTGAAATTGATTCTCTTCATCATTTGGTAATTACTAGATGCCTGTTTTTCTCCATAGCTTAAAAACAAGAATTTTAAAGTCATTCTAAGATGTGTGTCCTTCAAGATGAACGTTCTAGACTTCCCTTTCAGATCTTCTGCCACATGGTCTCCAAAGCTGCCATCTGTATCTTGTATGGGATGATTCCCACAGCAATGAGTTAAAATCTTCCTCTCTTAACTAGCACATTTCAGTTCATCTAAGATCAGTGGTTCCCAGACTTTGGTCATCCAGATGTTTTGGAGTTCAGCTTCCAGAATTCGTGACTGCTGGTCAAGCTGGTTAGGACTCTGGGAGCTGAAGTCCAAAAAACCTGGAGGAGCAAAGTTTGGGAATTGCTAATCTAAAGCCATCTAAGACACTGTGATCCAGGGTGTCATAGTGGTTTCCATTACATTGGACTGTGACTCTGGAGACCAGGGTTCGATTCCTGGCTTGACCATGAAACCAGCTGGATGATTTTGGACAAATCACACTCTCTCAGCCTCAGGGGATGGCACTGAACAAACCATGCCAAGAAAACCCCATAATAGGTTTGCCTTAGGGTCTCCATAAGCCAGAAACTACTTATAGGCACACAGCAGCAACAATAACAACAAGATGGTAGGGAATAGGTGGCTCTTCAGACATTGTTGGACTGCAGCCCTAGCTGGCACAACCAGGGTGACAGATCACAAAGACTGCATCAACATCTGGAAGGCCACAAGTTCTACATCATTGTTCGAAAAAACAATAACATGTAAGTGGAGGTCTGCCTGAACCCAGTGGTACCATATTGTGTTTCAGAATGTTCATTTATCAGGATGCCCTTTATATGTCTCAGTGGGAAGTAAACATGTGTGTGCACACACACAGAGTTGCTTATCATGGGATGCAGGAAAAGGAAAGCGTAAATGTTCTTCAAATCTGAATGCATTCAAGGACAAGCCTTTAATGCTTATTGTGATTCACCATGACAATGGGTGCATCTACGCTGTAGAAATAATGCAGTTTGACACCCCTTTAAGTGCTATAGCTCCATCCTATGGAAAACTGGGATTTGTAGTTTTACAAGGTCTTTAGCCTTCTCTGCGAAAGCATGCTGGTGCTTCACAAAACTACCAGTCCCAGGATTTGGTAGGATGGAACCACGACAGTTAAAGTGGTGTAAAACTGCATTATTTCTACCATGTAGTTGAACTCAGTGAAAGCTCTATTGGTGACCCTGTCTGCATTAACATGGCAAAAGCTTCATGGGAACTAAACCTCCAGCTGCAACATAAGAATCAGCCCTCTGAGGTTGATTTTTGGATGAACTACAGATTATGCCATATGCGATTGTGTTCTATTTCCATCTTCATGCAGGCATGTAAGTTAAGTGTGGAGTTGTGGTTTGAGTGTTGGACTGTGAGGAGACCAGGGTTTGATTCCTACTCAGTCATGAAAACCATTGGGTGACCTTGGGCAAATCACATGCTCTCATCCTCAGGGAAAGACAATGATAAATCTCCTCTGAATAAATCTTGCCAAATAAAACCCATGATAGGCTCATCTTAGGGTTGCCATCAGTCAGAAATGAGCTGAAGGCACATCATCACCACCAGTTCCAGGCATGTGGTCTCACAAAATGCTGGAGAAGGGAAGTCACACAGTTCAACTGCTGGCTTATTTTGCTGCTTCATGCATGCACTTTTGTAAATACCTGTATTGAGATGACAGTGTGATAGACAGGATAGTGTCTCATGTACCACAGCCCAGTGGTTTGCAACATTTAGTTACTTTTTTAAATGAATGTAAAAATAATTAGCTGCTTTGAGAGAATTATTTTTAAAAGTGAAAATTCAAAGAATAGCTAAGAAGAAGGGTTGTGGGGGGGGGCAATGGTATCTGTAAGCGATTCCTTTTTTAAAAGACTTTTGGAGGTCTGGCAACATTTCTATGAACAAGTTTGAAACCCATATTTTGTCTTGGGTAAAAAGACAAATTAGAAGGGAAATAATGTCATAGCACCCATCATTCTGCTGAGCACCATTACTTTTTCCCTATCCTTCCATTTGTAGATTAAATTTAGCTCAACAGATGCATAAATGAAGGGCCCTTTAAGGGCCTGCATAGAATCTGGATGTTTTGTTCAGCTCCAAATGAGGGCTTAATGTTAGTCTTGCATTTTTTATGAGGAAGATAGACTTGGTCAGTAATTGCTTTTAAGTGTAAGATCTCAGTGTTCATTTGAGATACTCTATTGATTAAATCTCAACAGTCTGCTGTGCAATCAGAAACAGATAGGTCTCACATCCAATACCTGGTTCTTTCTTTTCTTTTTTTTTTTTAAAGGAATCCATTAATACCAAGAGGTTATCCTTCATTTTCCTATGCTATTTTAAACAGTTGCACTTTGCAAAAATTGAACCAGAAATACCTTCATGGACAAGAGATTAGCCTACTTTGAACTGAATAGTCAAACTTCAACATTATGCTCCTGGTCAACTTGACTGCTTGCAATATTTAAAAGTAGAATTAGTAACGTCGGCTCTGAGGAATCTAAAATCAGAGCTCCGAAGTAACTTGTTATTGTTTTGCAAAAGTCAGCTGGAACAAGGTAACTTCTTTCCCCATAATGACCGGTAATTCACTACTTTTCAGTGCAAGATATGCTTAATATTTGTCACTGGGTGTTTTCTGACCCAGTCTGAGCAATGGGAGGGAGTAGAGAAAGAGTTGCATGGGTGTCTCTTTGTGGTATGTCTTAGTGACAAATCAAACTAGTAACAAATCAAGGAACCAGAAGTATGGAGGAAGGGGGGCAAGAGTAGAGTAGGGCACACTGAAAGTATGAACTGCATTGAAATTCAGGTTACACCGAAATAAAAAAAATAGTTGCTTTTGCTGTCTTTTTCCATTCTGCCCAAAGGTAAGACAATTCAGCTGCTGCTGTTGAAAAGAGAAAGTCACTGTGACTGCATGAGAAGAGGGGCTGCTGGGGAGAGGGCTGCCTTGTTACTGTGTTTCCCTGAAAATAAGACAGTGTCTTATATTAATTTTTTCTCCCAAAAATGTGCTAGGTCTTATTTTCAGGGGATGTCTTATTTTTCCATGAAGAATTCGCATTTATTGTTGAACAAAAAAAATGAACATTTATTATATACTGCATATATATTTATATGCCAAAAACTTTGTTAGGTCTTACTTTTGGGGGAGGCCTTATATTTAGCAATTCAGAAAAACCTGTACTAGGTCTTATTTTCTGGGGATGTTTTATTTTTGGGGAAACATGGTAGGCTGGCTGCTCCAAACAGCAGCACAGGGCATGCACTTGGACGAACTAGATTGGTTGAACTGTATGAGAGAATTTTTTTAGAGGAAGAAGAGGTCTTCTCTGCAAAGCTCAGGCATGACATTTAGATCAATTGTTTGGGGGAGAAGGAGATGGGGAAGAAAGAGTGACTGAGTAACTGCTTCTTTCTGCCTACTCAAAGCATCTGTATGTCATGAATGTGGCAGCTGAGTCCAGACAGAGTAGGCCACTTATATTATGATGATGAGAAATGGGACAAGGACAGAGAACATTGTCCTGTGTTTTTCAATGGCTTAATAGTAACAGTAATGGTAATATGTTAGCAAAGAGTAAACATTAGACATTTCAATAGTAAACATTCCAAACATACCATTAGTAAACATTCCAAACATACATATCATGCCATTTGCTAATCACCATTTTTGTCTATCTGAAGTCACCTCCAACCATTTGCAAATTCTTCATATGTGTAGGTAAATTGCCACCATGGCACAAAAAATAAATTAGTAAGAAAAGTTCCTATGCACCCAGGGTACTCCTCCAAAGAGTAAGCTGTTCATCAGGGCTAGGCCAAGATATTTTGCTGTCTAAGGCAAGCCCCCATCCCTCTGTTTATTTATTTAAAGTATTTCTATAATGCCTTCCAACCCACAAAGGATCCCAGGCAATGAAAGTTTCCCCTACTCTGACCGATTAAATTGCTTAGCCCCTCAGGCCAAAGACATTACTTTGATACCTGACTCAGAAGATTCTACAATTTTTTTTCATCCATCACAGTAATAATACAATAATAATGAGCTTAATGACTAACCATTTGAATGATACATTCAATATCCAGCCCAAATCAGCTGCCTGATACAGCTGCCTCACTCTGCCTAATGGTAGGGCTGAACTTGGAGATGGTTCCATATTATTCAGCTCTGGGCCTTTGCCATCACCACATTGTCTATTGTGCAAGGACCAGTCACTTCTCTATCGTTCACTCATTCCCAATGCAAATACAACTCAGCATTTAGGGCTATTCCATTTTGGAGTGGAATGGCACAGGCTGAACTACACTTCAGACAGATCCAGACATCAAAAATGAGTAGGCGGAAGATGGATATTATGCTACTGCATGACCAGATAAGGAAGATGACGATGTGGGGTGATATGCAGAGGAAGGGCTATGTTCATTGACCATTTTAATGTGCAGTCTGGGGCATGAATCTCACCAGAATTCTCCAGTCTCAACCCTAGCACGTGACAAGGGTGTCATAGCTGTGCTGTGCCATATAGACGGCGTACTCAGCTGCGATGTCGCAGCTTCTATATGGCACTGTGCAGCTGCAATGGAATAGAGGTGCCCTAAGCACGTTTTGTGTCTTTTCACATTGCAACTGAGATGCAAAAAGGGGCCGCTTTTGGGGGGCTCCTTTTTTTAGTCTGTATCTTTGCCCCTGCGTGTGGTTGCTATGGCGAAGGTACGGATCAAAAAGAGGTGGTGCCAGACCGCCCTTTTTGGGCAGTCTGTAAAGCCTCAATGATTGTCAGGAGGGATTATATGGTGTTTCATCTTCATTCAAATAAAATAAAATAAAATAAAATACATTCTGTGTTAGTAGCAGATTCTGAAATGTCTGTGGTGAGGGCTGAGTTATTATTGGTCTCACTAAGGAGATAAGCGCACTGGCTTTGATTCCTGCACTAGGCACGGGATGTAAATGCACAGGGATGGATTCTATCACACAGCTCCGTCCCCTGGCAGTACTCATCCTGTACCTGATCCTGGCCTCTCCTGGAACTGGATTCCCATTCTTTAAAAGGTCAGGGAGAAGCCCAGATCAGATATGGGATGAGTACTGCCTGAGGACAGAGCTGTGCAATAGAATCCAACCCTGTGCATTTACATCCTGCACCTAGCACAGTGTGCTAATCTCCTAAGTGATTTTCAATATTTTTTTATCTTGCTAAATAGGCTAGCTTAATCTTCTGTTTGTCTTTGTTTTTAATTTGTTTGTTTAATGAGTTTATGTGGATTTTAGTTAGCAAAACATATTTCCCTCTCTTTGCCCCAATTTGTCCTTTCTTGTTATTGTTATATAGCTGTTAGCTGGAAGGCAGGTAGTCTGAATCTCTACAGAAAAGATGGCGTATTGTCTGGAACGATGCTGGGCTGGAGAAAGATCTCAGGATTGCTATCTATCTTTGGAATAATCAATAAATAACTCAAGGTAAACAATGTTACAGCACCAGCAGTCTGTTACAACACTTTAAGATGCAGCACCAAGATGTCTAGCTCAGAAGGGAGGCAGAAGAAAATGATAAAAGTAGTTGGGTAGCACAGTCATGATCCATTGGGCAAGAACAAAAAATGAGCACATCTTTTGATTCATGGGCAACTGTGAATGAGATGCAGTGCAAGGAGCATGGGCTATGAGTGAAACATTTCTGCAACCAAGTCAGGTCACTAAATGTCTTGAGGGAAGTATGACTATCATCAGGGATATTTTCACTACTTGGATTTCTGATAATCGGAGTGAAGCATATTCTCATCACCGTCCTACTTCTTTATTGTGTGTCATTGAATCCTACCAGTTAATTTGCTCGTACACTAAATAAAAAAGTACCTTCTTTTCAAGAATGCTGACATCATTATCAGTATCATGTATCTTAGCGAAAAACTAAGAGCCTTATTGCATTACAAAAGCAAGCCGAGCAAGGCACAAGAAGATAGAAGTGGCTTTCTGCTTTATTCTCTGCATGGTGCCATAGCACTTCTGTTCTCCCTTCAGTGGGAGATGGTCATAAAAGCATGCCTTTTGCCAAATAGATTTTTCCAGTGCAACCATCTTTTACAACCATCTCCCTCAGGAATAGAACAGAAGTGCTTTGCGGGCATGCAGAGAGATAAACAGAAAGCTGCTTCTCTATTGCTGCATCTCAGCTTACTTTTGTAATCCGATAAGGCTCTAAAAAAGATTATGCAGTCAATAACAGCTGAAAATTGTTTTTGTTATTTGGCAAACAGAAAATTTCACATGTGACTGCCACAAAAATGTGTGCAGTTAGCTGTTTGAAATTGGATTATGTTAATGCTCTGCTTAGTGTATACCATGTCTTCAAATTTCGTATGGTTTGTATGGTCAGGGAAAAAAAATATGCCATTTTGGAGAGGTGGTTCAGATTCCAGAATCCTATTTCCAGTTTGGAATCTACATCAGAACAGAATGGACCCAAATTGATTCAGTCTGAATTGGTCTGAATAACTAATAGAACTACAAATCAGGGGCACAGCCCAAGCAGAATTGCCTTTCCTCAAAGGATTTGTATCCACCACAGGGACTAACAGAGATAAGCTTCTGTAAGGGTATGTAATTTTCACCATTTCAGACACTTCTTGAAAGTGTACCTTTTCAGTCATAGGAATAAACATTTCTTAAAATGTGCCTTTTTAGTCATAAGAATAAAATGTGCCTCTGAATTTTATTCAAAAGAGAAATTATATCTCAGGTATCAAAAGTATGAGTTTACAATGTTGCTAATAGCCCTCAAGTCAATCCTGGCTCATGCCAACACTCTGAATGATACATCTTCAAGACTCTTATCTTCCACTACTGGGTCCTACTGATTCAGACCTGTGACTTCCCTTATTGAGTCCAGCTATCTGGCAGTGGTTATTCTCTCTTTCTACTGTCTTATACCTTTCCTAGCATTATTATCTTTTCTAATGCATAGTGCCTTTTCATGATGTAGCCAAAGTCAGCCTAAGTTTTGTCATCTTGGCTTCCAGGGAAAGTTCAGCTTGATCTGGTTAAGGACCCATTTGCTTGTCTTTTTGGCCATCATTAGCACCCTCAGCAGTCTTCTCTAACAGCACATCTCAAATGGATATATTTTCTTCCTATCTGCTTTCTTCACTTTCCAGCTCTCAAATCCATATATGGTGATAGGGAATACAATGGCTTGAATTATTCTATCTTTTGTGCTCAATCGTATATCTTCACACTTTAGGATCTTGTTTAGTTTTTCATTGCTGCCCTTCCCATTTCTAGTCTTCTTCTGATTTCTTGAGTGCAGTCTCCATTCTAATCAATAATTGATTCAACATATGGGGAATCTTTGACTATTTTGATTTCCTCATTATCCTGGTTGAATTCATACAGATGCTCCGTGGAATTATTTTTGTTTTCCTTATGTTCAGAAGTAAGCCTTCCTTTTCATTTTCTTCTTTAACTTTCCTTAGTAATTGTTCCAAGTCTGATATTTTCCACTAGTAGTATATAGTCATCTGCACATCTTAGATTGTTGATGTTCCTTTCTCCCTATCTTCACTTCTGCTTCTTCTAAGCCTGCTTATAGTTTCTCCATATTCTGTTCTTACAGTAGCCTCTTGTGCTAAACAGAGATTCCTTGTCAGGACTATCAAATTCAGTGGCATTTCTTTAAGAGCATTACATAGCTTTTCATGGTCTATGCTGTCACAGGGTTTCTTCTGGAATTCTTTAGTGCACTCCACTAACCATCATTATATTCACAATGTGGTCACTAGTGCCTCTTCCTTTCCTGAATTCCACTTCTCCTCTCGGATTTGTCTCTCCATATATGACTGAAGTTTATGCTGAAGAATTCTGAGCATAAATTTTGTATTGTATTTACAATGTGTATTGTAAAGTATTCCATTGTACAATATACACATAAAAAGCAGTGCCACTGCAATTCCCCCAAGGTACAAGTTGTCTGAACAGAAAAAAGAGAATAAAATAGTCATGTGTTGAATGCTGGTTGGATTTGTGGAGCACTGAGGCATGGGTGGGGGGAAGCACCCTGAGTCATCCCTGTTCTGTCCTAGGGGCCAAAATATTATTTTGGAGGCTACTACAAACTTATCAGATAGCATGGTATAGTGGTTTGAGTGTTGAACTACAACTCTGGAGACCAGATTTCAAATCCCCACTTGGCCATGGAACCCACTGGGTGACCTTAGGCAAGTCATATTTTCTCAATCTCAGAGGGCGGCAAGCACAACCCCCCTGAGCAAATCATACCATGAAAATCCCTGTGATAGGTTTCCCTTAAGGACTGCCATAACAATTTGAAGGCACAACAACAACAACAGCAGCAGCAGCAGCAGCAGCACCCAACATATATGTTACTTTCTCACAGTCCCTCATTCTAATCTAGACATACAGCCTCATATGACCAGCAGTGTACAGAAATGGGGAGAGCACTATGACAAGATGCTTACTTAGGTGATGCTGTGGGGCAGGAGACGAACTGTGGACCATGGGGGGCAGTGATGCCTGGAAACGTGGAAACAGGGATGCCCTTGCCAGCTATAGCATGGGAAAATAAATAACTATGTAGTCTAAGGAGGAGCCACAGGAGGTGCAGAAAACTTAAAAGAGAAATGAGGGAAGTGATGATGACAGGGTGGCAGAAGAGAACAGAGGTGATGGGAAGAAGGAGGAGGGGGAAGGTGATGGACAGAGGAGACAAAGAAGGAAAAGTGGCTGGAGGTAAGCAGGGAAGAAAAGACTGTAGGTAGAGAAGGACTCAAAATGAGCATGAAGCCCAGGTGGGGGCAGCAGGATGAGATATGCTGTCCCAGTTTTGAAATTCTGGGCGCAGTGCCCATGGTAGTCAAAGAGCCAGGGAAACCCCTCGTCCCAATGCCAGGAGCCAAAGATACTACTGGGAAGCCACACTGAGGCCATGTCTTTTCTTCAGAGTTCTCCAGGATGTGGTTAGCAATGGAAGGGACCTGCTTAAGTGAAACATTAATAGGAGAACTTGCAGAAGGGACACCCCTATGAGTCAGGAGGAAAGTAAGGTGAGGTCCTGGTTACTCAGTGAGTCACCAAGTAGCTGTCCTGGGCAAATAGGGAATTGTTACTGGTTCTTACCTGAAGGCACAGATGAGGTGCCAGAGAGTTTCAGAGATAACAGCTCAATGCTGTTATTATTTATCATCAGTTAGGGACAAATAGTAAGGAATCTGTGGATGTAATGTGATCCCACAAAAAAGTATTGCAGTAAGCAAGTCTCCATTGTTGCTAACATGGCATAGGAGAAGGCCCTCATGCTCACCCAAGTGGGGGCACACCCCATGCCGGGCATGAAAAAATCTTTTTAATTCTAAAATTAATATGTCATAGTCTACGTTTCTGAAAACCACCTTTCCTAATTTTTAAGTAATAATAGCCAGCATGATAAGCCTACAGATTTCTAATTTTTAACATTTCCTCAAGCAGATTATTATGTCAATATCTTGGGATTTTTATTCTAATTGACCAATGTGGCAGAAAAGTTTAGGGCAATTAACTTAAATGCTTTATTTTTCTGGCCTTTCTCTTTATGAAATCATGAACTAGCACCCCCATAGTCAGTTTCTTTTTCAAGTTCACACTCAGTACACAATATGACTAGGTCCTTTAATGTTTCTTGCTCCTTTGTAGAACACCTGCAGTTTTTGATTACTGCTAGATTGCTGAAATATGCCATAGTCACTGGCATTGTGCAAAAAAAAAAAAAAAAAATAAAATCAGTAGGGTTATGCCCATGTTATTGAAAATTAGCCACAATTCCTTCTTGTGAGTCTCCTTTAATAATACAACTGGGAGTAGTTTATATTCTTTTCTAAAAGTAGACTTGAAGGGTTTTTTTTTGTTTCTTTTTAGATCTAACATTTTGTAAGTGAAGTTCTCAGAAAGATCTGTGGGATACATTTCGCAGCTTCAGGTTCTGTTGGGACTGAAAAGAATGTAAAACAAAAATTACTCTTTGCTTTGAATATTTATTTTAATGCACAGATGACATTATCTGAAGTTGCATCAAAGCTCTTACTGTGAGTGAATTAGATACTTACTCAAGGGTCTGCAAATCATGCAGTGAGCCAGTATAAGCCCATCTGTGGGCAGTCATTACTAATGTTTAAATGACTAGATTCTAGAAGTACTTGAAAGCCCCAATCTCATATACGTAGACCTTGGTGGTAATCTCCACATGCATAAAACAAATCTTATTTATTTTTACTTCTTACACCAAAGAGTCTGAAGATAGATTATAAGGGGGAACATGGTTACTTCTTCTCCATAAATGCATCCTGTAGAATTCTACTCAAATAACATTTTCTGTTGTTGTTATCTACCCTCGGGTTGATCTAGACCTATAGCGACCCTGTAGATGAGACATCTCCAATTTCTGGGAATTCTGTTGCTTTTACCTGGCTTCTCTGGAGGGATGGCCCTCAACATTTTGCTGCTTAGATGGAGCAACAAGGGGCAGCCTCACTTAAATTCAGGCACATAATATTCAAACCCAAACAAGTTACTTGGGAACCTGAGGCAGAAAATCCCACATGTACCTCTCCCCTTTCTAACTTTTTTTTTTAAAAAAAGGTATAACAAGAAATTAATCAGCAAATGATTTGTCACCCTTTCATGATACCCAAAATCTGCAGGCTGAGGAGTGCTGGTGGTGCAGTGGGTAAATCCTAGTGCTGCAGCCACTCATTCACAGCCACAAGATTGCGAGTTCGATTCCAGGCAGGATCAACTCAGCCTGGCATCCTTCTGAGGTCGCTAAAATGAGTACCCAGCTTGTTGTAGGCAATTCGCTTACATGTTGTAAACCTCTTAGACTGCTTAGTTCAGTATGAAGTGGTATAGAAATGTAGCCGCTATTGCTACTTCATTACATATGTCTAATGGTTAGGTCAGCTCTGCAGGGTGACCAAGTGCAAAAGAGGACATCTGTATAGATGAAGGAATTTCAACACATTTTTCTACACTGCTGTATAGACTCTGAGATGAAGTCATAAAAATGAGAAGTGGCATAAATATTAGCTTGAAGTTGCAGAGAACACTAAGCTCATGTTAATCAACTTGCTTTTTGTTTGTCCTCTTCCGTCTCAGAGCAGGAGGAGCAGGAATTAGCTGATACTTCTCAGGGGCTTCCAATCCCTGGTCCCCAAAGAAAGGTCAGAAATTTCAAGGATAATCCTGTTATAGAATGGATACTTGTCCACATCATATTGTATTATTCAGTTATAATTGTTTATAGAATACTCTACCAAGAAAATGCAATGTTCCAACTTCATTGTCATCTATTTTTAATGTACTGTATTGTATTATATTTTATCATCTTTTATTGAACAGAAGCTTAGCGAGATTTTATTCATTGCTGAGTGCTCTGAGACCTCATTTGAAGTGCACAACAGGATATAAATTGTAAAACAAATAATAATAATGGGTATCTTTGATGCAAAAGGGACTGAGAAGAAAAATGGTTAGATATAACGAACTTTTTAAAAAGACATGCAGTGCCAGGCATCAATGATTTCTTCTCAGATCTTTACAAATTAATTACATTTCCTACTCATGAGATGCCCTTGACATGCTTGCTTAATAATAATGTAATCAATATCACATCTCATAATGTTAGATCTTGATCTTTTTGTGCATTGTGGGCAGCCAGTATTTCCAGAAATATCTTTGTATCTAAAGATTTGCCAAGAACAAAAATCAAAAACCCAAACCCTGGAAAGTACATATCCACAGTGGAACAATGAAAGAGACTAGGAGCCTTATCACATTACAAACAAACCCAACAGAAAAATAGAGAGAGATGTTTTTATCTTTCTGTCTCTGCATGGCATGGAAGCACTTTCATTGTCTTCCAGTCATAAAAGCGTGGGAGAGTATGGTAAAAATGGCCCTTTTGCCAAATGGGTTTTTCCAGCTTTGCAAAAGGGACACTTTTATCACACTTTTACAACCCTTTCTCATGTTTTTGAAACTGGAAGAGAATGAAAGTGCTTCAAAGTCATGAGGAGACAGAAATATAAACACACTTCTCTACGTTTGCCTGATGGGTTTGTGTGTAATGTGAGAAGGCTCTATTTCTCACATGCTATACTATGGTTAAAAATGTTTATTTCTTTAAAAGGCCAAAGTGTTTCAGCCTTATCCCCAATTGGCGTTCTCCAGGGGCAATTCTCAGAAATTTCTGGAGTTGCAGTCTGCACTTTCTATAGAAGTGGACTATGGCCCGATAAAGATGGCCCAAAAGGGCCGTCTCTGCACTGTAAGTAAGGCTGGGGAGTGTGCAGCAACCGCACGCTCCCCAGCCCTAGCTCACATGGACGGCACCATTTTAAAATGGCGCTGTTCATATGCGTGCACACTGATGGAGTCATGACACATGCCGCGTTTACACGAAGCGGTGCATGCCTGACGACACTGCGCAGCTGGAGGGCTAGGGTGCCCTTTCTGAGGTGCAGAAAGGAGGTCCAAAATTGAGCTCCTTTTGTGGAAGTGCTTTGTTCCCGCAGCAACCAGACTGCCTCGGGAACAAAGCAAGGGAGAAAGGGGCCAGGAGGCCCCTTTGTCTCTTGGCTCCACCAGTCGTTCATGAAGCCCCAAGGATAGCCCTTTCCAGGCTATGGAGAAGGGGCATTTTGCCCCTTCTCCGAGGCCTAAAAAAGTGGCAGATTGGGGTCTCTGGGGCTGCCATTGAGGCTTTTCTATCCCCAATCCTTTCTGGGTGGTCTGTAAAGTCCCTTTGATTATTAAAAGAAAGCCCTGCAATACTATAGAGAGTGCAGACTGCAGCTCCAGAAATTTCTGAGATTTGAATAGCTCCTGAACCGTTCCTCTCCTTTTCCTCCTCTTATTTATTTCTTCCTGAACATGGGGGTCGGGGGCAAGCTGGCAGGCAACATTGCAACTGCCTTCAAAAAACAAAAGATGTACTCAGTTCCCTCTCCTGGCCACTGGCATGGTGTCCCTGTTGTTGGAGGGAGAAAAAGACAGGTGTCCTTCTCCAAATTTCCCAGTGGCTGATTTCATACTGGTAGCATTACTACAGTTGGTGTCACCCCAGTTTGGTAACTTATGCTATCACCAGCAGGCTGCCTGGCACTTCCCCAGCCACCACCACCCTCCATGAACCAGGATGTCTCAGCTGCCTGGCAGCCCCTTCCAGGTATGACTGGATGAGCAGGAAAGGGAGGTGTCTCTCTTTCTCACCCAGTCAGCAGTTCCACCTGACCTGGATTGTAGCTGATAAAAACTAGGACACACAGGACAAAGCAACATCAGAGTGTGGTCAATATGGCAACACTTATTAATGAGGAAAAACACACAAGTCAGGTGTGGGGGAAAAGAGCAGTTCTTGATAGACATCCATTTTGCTTTCTTTAGACACTTTCTATTTTTCCTTCTGATTGGAACTGTTTGAGATTGTGTCTTCTATGTTTCACTTTTAGAAGCTCCTATCCATTGTGGATTCACTTCCCTTTTAGTATTACTGACCATGGGATTACCCCCATTGTTTACCTACGTTTACTGAAGTCAGCTTTCTTAAAGTGTAGCATGTGTGTCTGACTATGCTTGGCTTCCCCTTTCTGCTGTACAACAAACTCCAGGAGAACCTGGTCACTCACATTTAAGGATCCTGCCACTTCTATCCCATTAACCAGGTCATCACTGTTGGTTAGGATCAGGTCTAAAATAACTGATCTACTTGTTGACTTTTCCACCTTCTGACAAAAATAAGTTGTCTGCAAGGCAACAGAGTAATTTGTTTGATCTTATATCTTTGGCAGAGTTTGACTTCCAACAAATGTCAAGATAGTTGAAATTCCACATTACTACTACATCTCTCCTTTTTGAATGTGTGGCCATCTGTTCCAGGAAGACATTATCCAAATCCTTAGTCTGAGTTGGGGATCTGTAGTAGTTTATTTTTTACCCAGATGTTCTCAAACTCGCTCCCAAGATTTAAGTCATGGATCTCTTTATAGGTGGAAACATTCTTGACATATAAAGGTACTCTTTCTCCTCCCCCTTTCCTGTTTGGCCTAATTCTCTGAAATAGGTTATACCACTCTGTTACTACATTGCAATCATGAGATTCTTCCCACTATGTTTCAGTGATGTTTATTATATTTGCTTCATAAGAGTTCAAGTTCATCTTATTTATTCCCCATGCTCTGTGCACTAGTGTAGAGTCATTTAAGGCTATGGGTCTTTCTCCTAGCTGGTTAGGTAAGGTTTTTTTTTTCCCTCCCACTGTTGAGTTTCCATGCTTGGCCTGACTCAAGTGATAGCAATTCTTTGAAGCTGTGCAAGTGAACACAGAACTGCTTCATCTCCAATCATAGGGTTGAAACGGTAGCTATTTTCTGTACTTCCTTGAATGATGGTTTTTATGGCATTCTGAAACATATATTACCTTCTTACTGTGCTGAGAATTATACACATAACTGTCAGTAAATTAACTCACTACTCCAGAACTCCTACTTCAACACCATCAATGGTGCAATACCCTCAACTGCATCTGGCTAGTATATAAGGGACATGGCAATCTGTCTGGCACATGTAGTTCTAGCCACTCATCATCTCTCACCATTTGCTATCCCATTCTGCCTAATATCAGGTCTGGCCCTGATCAGTTGTTTCCGGATGGGATCATGGGTAGCAATCTGAGATGAGCGTGTAGCTTGGAATCAGTGATTGCAATAATGAGTTGTGTTCTGCAAGAAAGGTGGGATATAAGTTAGATAAATAAATAAAGTAAATAAAATGTTGAGTGAACATTGTAGAGTAGCAAGAACAGCCATTCAGAAACAGAGAACAAACCAGCAAGCCAAACCAAACAGCAAACAAAATGAAAGAACAAGAAAAACAGTAATGCTTGAAGATGATCTTATTGCCTGTGCAAGGTTCAGCATTACAGGAAACCCTCTTTCTTTTCCAGAAGACTGCTATCTGCACAGGGCAGCTGTCCCTCCATTGTTATGGCCCATGATAGCAAATCCTTGGGGTTCCTTGGAATCCTTAATCATTTCATTTATTTATTGTGGGCATTCCAACAATCCAACATGGCACACCGTGTGAAAAATCTGTTATTGAAGATATGTAACTGACGATCAAATTGACAATCTTCATTAAGGAAAAAAATAAATTTTAAGAAAGATGGGGAACTATTTATTTCTTTTATGATGTCATCTAGGGGACATGAATTGATGATGCATTACATTTGACTTTAAAGTGTAAGCAAAAAGTAGATAATGATTCTAAGAAGAATAATAACAAGGGGGGATATAACAATTGACTGGGGTAGGGAAAATCAGTAGGTATTTTTATGTGTAGTTTAGCTTAGTTAAGTTTGTTGATTTTTATTGTTTGTTTTTGTTATATAGTTTTCAATATATATATATATATATATATATATATAGTATTTGTGTTTGTATGTTTGTGTTAATGAAATATATTTTAAAGAAGAAAAGAAAAACCATTTAAAAAGTTAGAAATGCTTGCTCTTCTGTCAGGAACCGACAGCAAATAGTATTCAACAAAATAAATAGAAGTGATTTATTGAACATGTCATTTGTCTGAAATGGAACTTCTTTGGCAGCATTTATTTTATTTTTAAAAAATTACCAAGCCCCTTGGAAAACTACAGGACCATTCAGGACAAGATCAGCACGCGTGGCCTGACCCAAGTGATAGCAATTCTTTGAAGCTGTGCAAGTGAACACTAAACTGCTTCATCTCCAATCATAGGGTTGGAAAGGTAGCTATTTTCTGTACTTCCTTGAATGATGGTTTTTATGGCATTTTGAAACATATATTACCTTCTTACTGTGCTGAGAATTATACACATAACTTTCAGTAAATTTAATAATAGTGTAATGGATGATTCTTGATAAAGGTAGGGGTTACATCTCTTGATCGGTACTCTTGTAGAAGGAGGGTAAGCAACCTGCTCAAAATGCTGTGTCCTCTAGTTTAAGTTTCTATTTATACCTACCCAGAGATTTGTGCTGGAAGCAAGCAGTTTTCAAAATGGACTGCTAATAGTGGACTCCTCACAGGTACAGATTTTGAATCAATTGTGTTTTTGTTTTTTTAAATTACTGGGGCGAGGGAGACTACTACTGCTTGCTTCTTGCAATTCATCATGAGTCATCATGCAAGAAATAACATTACTCTTTTATTCATTGTACCATACTAGTGCTGAATTTATGCACATAAGCTAAGTAAGCTATAAGTTAGAGCAGGGGTGAGACTTGTGGCTCTCCACATTGAACTACAATATTCCTTACTATTCACTATGCAGTTCAATATATTTAAAGGACCACACATTCCCCCTGCCCAATTTAGGGCCTCTAGCTACAAAATAACAGCAACTAAATGTAAAGTTTTAGGCAATTGTTAGAATAGACATTATTATGAGGACTAGGCAAGTCTCAGCATGTTTTGATCTGGCTTTGTCTGTGGATTTTCCTTAAAATACTTTATAGATATATATTTTATACATGGCGTATTTATTGTCACTTCTGCATTACCCATAGGTCTCTCATTTGAGCTGCTGAGAATTCACGGAATTTTTATAAACTTCCTTACTGCTGCATGGCAAGACGTAAACAGCAGAAGACAGTTTCTGTGTGGCAAATGAAAGCAGGAGAGGTTCTGCCAGGCAGTGTTAATGAGACCATTAGCCTCTAACTAATGCAATAGAAGGCCGCTTGTTAGGTTTAGATCCATATATTAGATTGTCGTCATGGATTCAGACTCTAGCTGCTACCTCTTACCTAACCTTACATTTTGTTCTGTTGCTGGCTGATCATTTGTTCGGGATTATTAAATAAATGTGCTGTGTTTTCCATCCCAGAGGCCATCATGTCTGACAATCACTGGTAGCCCAAGGGCAGATCTGGTCTGATTGAATATTTATTTCCGATTCCATGTCTCTGGTGTGCCAAAACACAAGGGCTGTAATCACGGAAAGTAGACTGAATGGTCTTTAACATGGGGTTTGCTTGACATGTTTTGTTTTTCCACTACTGTGTTTTTATACTGACAGCATGACAGAAAATATGGCTTTTCGCTGAGTGCCGACACAAGTCGTAATTTGCTTTTTGTAAACTTCAGGTTGGTGGCCTGTGTATGCAGTCTTTCAAATTATGAATGTGGAACCCTGTCTTCAGAATTCACTTCCAAGGAAAAACTGAATCCTTGACTTTTAAAAACCTTATAAAGTTTTTAAAATATATCCTATTTCAGAAGACTTTTAAATGCTGGAACATTCTTTATTTATTTGAAGAACATAAATTATCTTTTGGGGCATGTAGTATGTACCAGCTACGTTGACCATTATTTTTCAGTGTCAGTTTACAATATCTGTAGTTTCCATCAGACATTTCAATTTGGAAAATGCCTTAAAGTCTTTTAGTTTTAGTTGTTACCTTATTTTCATGTAATCATGGTGTTTTTAGGATTTACAGTGGGCCCTTGGTATCCATTGGGGTTTGGTTCCAAAATCCATGGATGTTCAAGCCCCATTGGATACAATGGCATAGTATAATCGTATATAAAATCAAAGTTTGTGTATTGGAATTTATATATTTTTTAATATTGTCAAGCCACGGATGCTTGAATCCATGGATAAAAACACTGACGATATGGTGGGCTGACTGAAGTTTCAGTATTTTGCGATATAAGTATTTATTATTTATTCACTGTCCTAATTCTCACAGCTGCTGGGCTTCATATTTGGACCAGGCCCAATGTTGCCTGGAAGCCTTCATCAATCAAGTTGGCAGGCTATGTATTTAATTGATTGATTAATTACATTTGATAATATTTAATCCTATATTTGAATATCTGTACTAGGGCTCTAAAGGCAAGGGCCAGCCCTTCAACCCTGTTATAAGCTTTTGCAAGGGATGTTGTACAATGTGGTAACACAGAGGATGTTGAAAAAGCATTGCTTTTTATCAACAATTTTAGCAGCAACCAAAAAATAAAGTACTTTCAGGAGGGCTAAAATGTTGTTTTTATTTTAATTGGTTCCGATCCTATTAAATGATGCATCATTTAAACAGTGGCAGAACAATGTGTCTTCTTTTATCTGGCAAGACAAGAAACCAAGAATAATATTTAAGATATTTAAAAAATGGGGAGGGGGGGGGAAATGAAGTTGAGGCCAGCCAGATTTCATAACATATTATTCTGCAGGTTGCATGGTGAGGTTGAAAGACTGGATAATCTTGTCAAATGAAAAGTTGCAACAATTTGAGAGTTCAGATTTGAATTCAGGATTACATGGTTATCTGTGTTATGAAAGAGGTAAGGCTAATTCAATATTTAACAATTACTATGCAAGAGAATCATTAGGATTTGGAATAAATACAAAGTTAGATTTTGTCTTTAGTGATCTATAGAAGCTTTTTGAAAATGGTTAAAATATAAAAATTATATTAAAAAGATAAATGGTTCAATCAATGTAGATTGAAATTAAAGGAAGAATTAGATTCTGAAGGACATGGGTTAAATATTTGTTTTTGTTTAGTAGTTTACTTAAGTGTATTTTGATATTGTTGCTTGTATATGCTTATTTTAGATATACTTGTATAAAATAGGTTTGTGGTTGTGCTTAGCTTTAATAAAAAAAAATGAAGGAAGGAAGTTTTCAAGAAGTGCCTCAAAAAGAGGTCGAATGTATTTAATGTTTCAGGAAATACTGCTCTTGCTTTAAATTGTCTTTGTTTACCCTCAGTGACATCAGCACATGGCTCAAATCTCAATTGTCTATACAGTTATATACAATATACAGAATTGACAGATCTTCTTCTTTTTTTTCTGTACCCCGTCCTGATTGCTTGTTCAGAGGGGTGGGATAGAAATAAAAATTTATTATTATTATTATTCTCATTCTTCATTATTCTCTATTGGCCAAAATCATCCTGGTGCCTAATTAACTGAGCTTGGAAATATTACCTTTTTGGATTACAACTCTCAGAATCCCCCAGTTCTGGGTCTATTTTCCAAAGTTCTGATAACTGAGGAAGTAAAAGGTGCGGTATTGAATTTTAAAATCTTTTTTCATCTGATGCAGCAGCACCATCTTGGGAAACCAATAGTAGCAAACATGATTTTAGGAGATATTTATGACTGCCAGAGGCAAGGCTTTCAACCTCGAAATCAGTCCTGGAGAACATCCACATAGCCCTTGTGGCAACTGTAAAGCAGAAAAGGAGGAGGAGGGAAGGGTGGGTGCCATCCTATCATACAACTTGCCAAGAACCACATGCAGTTAAAGCCAGTTCAGGGCATCAGACGGCCTGTACTCTTCCTAGAGAATGGTACTAAGCACAATGAGGTTCTTATAACATGTCTCCAGCATGTATTCTCTTACAAGTTACTTTTATTAACTGACTTGAAAAGAGAGAGTGTAGGTGTATGTGAGATGTGAGTGGGTATATATGTGTATGATGTTGAGGTTAAAAACCCTTCGGGAAAATGTGCGAAGCAACCAGAGTGAAAACATGGCAACTCTGTGTGTGTGTGTGTGCCTGTAATCCATTCAATATGATTCACTTTTTTACTGGCAGGAAAGCCTGTAGCGCTCAGGCTGGCTGTGCTCGAGAAATGTTTGGGTTTTTAATTTCTTTGATTCCTACCAAATTGTATCTCCCCAGTGACTGTATTTAATTGTGTTAAGTACTGAAATAGACACAATTTGAAACTATCAGGGCTTGCCTAATAGAACAACAGCACACTGACCTTTTTGAAAAGCGGCATTGAATCACTTAAGTCTTTTTCTTTCCCATAGTGGGGTGCACTGGAACCATGTTCATCATCCTGAGAATTCTTGTTTTTCTGTTCCTCTTGCTGTATAAAGCCTAATTACTATTCCTTACACAAAAGCCAATGGGCAAATCCTATTTTAATAACCCACAGGGATTGCAAAGGGATTTCCAGTTTCCTCAGAGAGCCAGCAGGCTTCTGATTACTATTGATATGTTTAAATTTGCTCCGATCCAGGATACTATGATTTTGGGTTTTCCCCTCCCTGGAATCCTCCCAGAGGTTCATAGTATAGTACATTACAATATGGACATAATATTATTTTCAGAAGCCTGCATGGCATAGTGGTTTGAGTGTTGGAGAATCAGGAGACCAGGGTTCAATTCCCAGCTAAGCCATGAAACCTACTGGGTGACCTTGGGCAAGTCACAATCTCTCAGCCTCAGAGGACAGCAAAAGTAAACTTCCTTGCCAAGAAAATCCTACGATAGGCTCACTTTAGGGCTGCAGTAAGTCAGAAACATCTTGGAGGCACACAACAACAATATTACTTTCAGAGCCAGTGTGCCATAGTGGTTTGGGTACTGGATGATGCCTCTGAAGATCAGAGTTCAAATCCCTGCTTGGCCATGGAAACCCATTGGATGACCTTCAGCAAGTCAAACTCTGTCTCAGAAGGCGGCAAGGCAAACCCCTCTGAACAAACCTTTCCAAGAAAACCTCATGATAATTTTGTCTTTGAGTCACCATAAGTGAGAAACATCCTAAAGGCACACAACAACAATATTCTTTGACAACAAACCTGCAATTTAGAGAGTAATTTGTCCAAGAAAGAGTAATTTGCTCATCAACAGATGCACTTCACCAGCTAAGAAAAGGGCAGAAGGTTGACTTGGAATTACTATTAGATCTCCTTAAGTGATGTAGAGTCAGTTGGCAAATATTTCTGACTCCCTGAAACTAGACAGTAGTTTCACCCAAAAGCATACTCCTAAAATAATGGCGAACGTAAGAAATCAGGAGTGTTTTGTGTGTGGAAGGACAAAGAACAACATCCCTTCTGGCAGTCAGAATAAATCCTAGATTAATAATTTTAAAATTATAAATATATGGCTGGCTCTCAGGGTTTTTCACTAGTGGAGGAAGAAACATCCCACCATGGGTCCCTCCTTCTACTCACTCTGGTAGGCAGGAAGTAGATTTTGAAGAACACACCACCAGAGGGAGCAATCTATGTCCTATCCCAGCTCCGAGTATGCTATTTCTACAGCTGTTTCTCTGCTCTTTTTGGCTTTGTGCATAATACTGTGGATTTAGGCCTGATACAGACTGGCCCTTAGTGCCAGCCTGGGGCCAATTTAAGGGCTCCGTAGGGCTGGGCTTCCATACGCGCCTAGCCCTAAAATTGGTACCCATGCGCCATTTTGCTTCAGTCCCATCGACATGGGGCATGCAAAAATGATGCATAGGCATCCGCATGCCCAAACGGCACTCTCTGGAAGCAGTGGCATCATGGTGCATGGGCGCCATTATGACACATCTAAAAAGAAACCGCTCTAGGTGGCTTCTTTTTAGGGAGCATGTCGGCTGGTGCGGCACTGATGAGGGCTAAAGACGGGCGGCATGGAGCCGCCCATCTGTATTCCCCCTTATTCTTCTCTTTTGTTTCTTTTTTTCTATCCGGATTTTTCTTCTCTTCTGGCTGCTGCTCTCAACTTTCCTATCTACTTTTGGTCATTTGTCTTAGGGGACTAGACAATGTAGATGTTGTTTAGTGGACTTTTTATGATGGCACACTCAAGCTCAATCCAGAACAGCCCTGCTATGTCAAGGGAATCTGCCCACACCTCTGGGCTTGGGGATACCAAGACTAACATGGTGCATCGCACTAAACTAAAGAGGAAGGTGACGTGGCTTGAGGAAAGAAATACCTCTAACTCGGACTGTAGCATCAATTGCTGCAAGCATCAGACTCCGTTCAGGTCCAGACAGGCAGCCAATCAACAAATGGAACAGAGGGTTGAGTAATAGTTTGGATCCCCCCACAGTACTGGGTCAGGAACTGCACTCCAACTTTTGTGAGTAGGAATGTGCCATTATTTTTAAAGTATTGGCAGGCTTATCCATGCAATCAATGGTTTCTGGCCTCTCAGCTTCCTCCCCCCATGCCTGAGCAAGAGGCATCTTCACAGGGGGATCACAGGGGTAATAGCTATGAGTTCCCAAAGTAAGGAGAATCGTCCTTTTAACAAGGTTGAGAACATCAGGTATACCATTCACAGCTGACTGCATGAAAGTGGTCAGGGAGGAGTGGGCTAAATCAGCCACAATATGCCCAAATCTTATGTCTGTTAAAATATTTTATAACTTATTTCAACATGTGATGCAAGACTACAAATCCCATTGGTAAAAGCTCCAGTATCAACTCTTGGATCTTCTTCCATTTATGCTAAAGATGGAGAGGACACCCTTTAAAAAAATTCTGAGGAGAGAAGAGCAGATGCAACTCTTAAAAGGGCATATGTGGCATCTTCCATGGCAATTAGGGCTGCATCAGCAATTTCAATCTTCTCTAGGGCTGCCTTTATTTGGGCCAAAGATCTTATTCAGGAGGTCTCCCAGAGAAATATCAAATTATGCCAAGGTATTAAAAAGCTGCTTATAGTGACTGCTTTTCCAGCTGGTGCTAGTCTAGATGTGATACAATTTAGCTGTAGAGCACTGGCAGCCTCTGTACCAGTCAGATTTGGCTAATGAACTGGCATGAAGATGCCTGTTCTAAACATAATCTAACATGTGCCTCATTTACTGGAGGCAAGCTCTTTGGAGAATCACTGGATCCAGTATTGGTAAAAACAGACGATAAGAAGAAAGCATTAGCTTCTTCATACACAAAAAGAAAAGACGAGAGGTCTTTTTGTCAGAGACAATCCTCCTTCCATCCCTACAGATACAATTATAGTTCCTTTAGCCACAGAGACAATAGGTTTAGCAGGCAGTGGTCTGAGCATAGATACCAACCTCGGCAACAGTACCAGGCACAATGTTTTTCCAGAGCCAATAACAAAAACATCAATGGTAGTACCACTTCTGGAAAGGAAGGAAAGAAATTTCCTCAGTCTTGACTGTCTGGAGTTAAAGACTGGAGGAAGGATGCAGTCTTTCTTCCACATTTGGGATGAGACTGACAAATCAGTGGGTCCTCTCAACTCTGAAAGTTTTATCTCATAGAATTTATGTACCATTCTCATTTTTTTTTCATTACCTCCCCAAGGTCCAGGAAACCAGATATACATCAGCTGATGCTGGAAGCCATAGAATATTAGATTGAGATTGGAACCATCAAAATATTGTCATCTTCACAAAGATGAAAAGGGTCTTACTCCATCGTTTTCATTGCCCCCCCCCCCAAAAAAAACAAATTGGGGAGGGCGGTCTTAGACCTGAAATGGGTCAATTAATTTATGAGGAAGTGCAGCTTCAGAATGGAGACCCTCAAGACAATTCTGAAGACACTTTGGCCTGAGAATTTTCTTGTGTACGTGTACTTGGCCAACGTGTACTTACACATTCTGATCAACTTGTTTCATCACAAGTACCTGTGCTTACTTACCAATGGGAACATTTTGGCTGTACCATTCATTCTATTATCCTCTCCAAGGGTGTTCACCAAAGTAATAGTGGCTCTGGCGACCCACTGGAAACAATGGGACTTATATGTATACACATAACTTAATAATGCCTTGATCAGATCTGCTTCTCTTTACAGGGCTTCAGAGATATTGGCATGCCACTGCTGGGAACAATTGTTTGTCATTCCACGCACACTGCTGCAACTTCTATGGAACTAGCCACAAATGCACCTATTTTTGATATATGTAGGGCTACAACATGGGCTTTCCCTCCTACATTTGTGCATCACTACAGATTGGATGCCTTCAAATCTGTGGAAATCTCATTCAGAAGATGCATACTACAATCCGTGATGTCCATATATACGGTATATATTGTGCCTCACATCACCCACCCATTGTTCAGGAAACTTTGGTATGTCCTATGATAGGATGTTTCCTCCTTCACCAGTAGACAAAAGTACATTGGTCTTACCTGTGAGAAGTTTATTTTCAGTGATGAAGGTGGAGTGGAAACATCTTCCCCACCCAGAACTGAGGGAAGCATTTCTCCTTTGAGGTGATATATATTTTAATCTGTATTTCTTAGTGGGAATTTTTCTCTAAACTTTACATTATTTCATATGAGAGTGTTGTTTTAGCTACTCTTTTCACCTTGGTTGTAACATGGACTGAGGGCTGTTTGGAGTTCTTCCATCAAAGTCTACTTCTTGCCTACCAGAGCACTGAGGAGGAGCAACCCATGATAGGATGCTTCTGCCTCCACCATGGAAAAGAAACATCTCACAGATAAGACCCATGTTCCTTTCTCGTAAAAACAATTGACGTACCACACCACTGAAGCCTGCCCACCACTTAGCTAAGAGATATGTGAACCCTGTTCCCTAGCTTCCTCCTTGTGCCAGACTTCAGCCACCTGCTTAGAAGGTACTGCATAACATTATATATTATAATTCTTTTCGGAATGGTAACACTTCATGTTGGAAAACAGAATCTCTGAATACTTACATGCTGAAAAATCCATGGACATCAGTCTGTTAGGGAGAACTGTTAAACCCAGGTGTGAAAAGCAAAGTGAATGAAAGACAAGGAGCAATTTTAAAGTGAAACTGCAATTTTATTCCCCCATACGAAGATCCTGTTCTTTGCTTTCTGCTCACTTTGTAGCCAGCTTTGGCAATCAGTGAGAACCAGAAACTCTTGGATTATTCTATTCTTGGTAGGGTTCTCTTCCACTGCATGAGATCTGCGAACTCCAAGGTTTCCTCTGTCTCAAGGCAATTGGTGATACATCTCCTTCCTGTACTGCCATCCCCAATAACACACTATTCAGAGTGGTTAGAAAAGTTAAAATTCCAGATTCTGTAAACCAACCAGCCACAGCATGGTTCATATTGTGTTAAGTAACACTAAGAATTACATTTAAGTTCTTTCTGCTGCTGTTGATTGTCTAGTATCTGATATATAGCATCATTAGTATGAGATTCATTTCAGACTGAGGTAGGTAAAAAGATAAGTATTGGAGGGAGATTATAAATTAACTTTGACAAAATTAATTTCACAAAGTATTGCTCTTTCTCCTTGCTACCCTCTGCAAGAGCAGACTTTTCATAATTATAGCAAGAAATCTCCCAGTGAAAATGGCTTTTAATTGTTTTTAAATAAGGCAGACAATGCGGTATCTAATTAGAAGAAAGGCGCCCTGCTTGGAAGGCTCTTTAATCCCATGCTAACGTCAGCACCCTGCAGCAGCTAAATATTTGTTTTTTTAAAGCTGGCTTTGTTTTCAATATAAACTTCTGAAAGAATGAAACAATGGACATCCTGTGAGCAGATTGGAGCTAGCTGTGCTGTAACTACCTGTGGGTTTGTTCTGAAAAGCTATGCTGCAGACAACAAGGTAAAGTGAAATGGCTTGGAACAGCAGTGGTCTGGGCTGAACTGTTCTGTTATGTGTCCAAGGAGAAACGGGGGTTTCAAAAGAAATGAAAGCCTCAGCACATCTTGAGATTTTTTTTTTTTTAAAAAAAACTGCATCTTAAGCAAGAGGTTTCTCTAAAAATAAATATAAATAATGGTCTGAACACAAAGAACTGCAACAGCAAACCTAGAGAAAAGTGAGCATAAGTGGTTTTGATGCTAAAGTCATCAGGAAATAGACTGCATAACTTAAACCCAGCTCAATGAGTTCCCCTGGAAGATCGCTTGTTGTGGTGAAATGAGGGTTTAGAAGAGGGTTCAACTTGTATAAGAACATTTTCCAATGCCTCCTTCCCTTTGCTGATTCACTGCTTTCACCTCCTGAAAAGTGGCCCTTTCCCAGAATATGCTATGAGGTATGACAGATGTTGGAACGTAAGCATGCTCAGACATGGATGGGAGACCACCACCAAATATCAGGTGCTGTGGGATATATTTCAGAGGAAGGAACTGGCAAAACCATCTCTTGAGTATTCCTTGCCAAAGAAAACCCTATGAAATTCCTGGGGTTGTCATAAATCAACAGGTGTCTTGAAGGCACATATGCACACACATAGAGTAATCCATAGAATCTGTCCCCACCACCACCATGAAATGTTCTTTTAGTCCCCAAATTTCTAGTATTCCAGAGAGTGAGACGCTGAGAATCATTCACACTTAGAACATTTCGGGGCTGAACAGACCGGCATTTAATGCTGGCTTCGGGGCAGAGTGGGGGCATGGTGCCTGCATGCCCCATGCCCCATGCCCCAATGCTGCCCTGATGCTGGCATCACACCGTGCACCCAATCGCATGGCGGGGGACATCACCATGCTCCTTTGGCACAGCATTTAAATGTGGTGCACTAAATGAGCACTGAAAAGCTGCTGCTGCTGCTGCCATAGCAAGGATGCCTTTTTGCCAGCACTAAAAGGAGCAGCATTTTGCTGTTCTTTTTAGCACTGGCAAACTGCCGGATTGGGGCCACGGCATGTAGTTGCTGCAGCCCCGAACTGGTGAGGAAAGGGGTGGCGGGATGCTGCTCCTTTGGGGCCCTCTGTTTAGCCCTTTAGAAATTCAGTTAAGATCAGATAAGGATTCTGACAGGAGAGGAAGTTCATTTCAGTTAGTCCAGTAGGGGCCATGTTACAGTTAGACAGGTCTGATTGGTATTCCTTCTGAGAGTGAGAGAGTAGGGGACAGAGTATTTAAAAGCCTGCAGTTCCTGTTCAAGTAACCATACTAACCCTGAAGTAACCTTTATAAAACACTTTATTTCTTTATGTTATTTAATAAAGTTAGTTTGTTTGTTTTTTTACAGAAGATGTCTCTGTCTGAGTGTTTTCTATAAACTGTGAATAAAAGGCAAGCACGCCACCTAAAATATTGACCTGTTTTTTGGGACACCTGGAACACTGGTCCTTATAAACTTCAAAATAGAATAATAAGGTAAAAACAGGGCATGTGTCGGTGACTAGGGGATTTCTGTGGGTAAGAGGTAAAGGTAACGTAAGGTTTGAGGGGAGGTCCCATCACAGACTTTCCCCAAACTGGCATGTGTGCATTTCCAAACACTGACATGATTGTGTTGTCTTAGTCGTCTGGTGTGATAAAGTCCCTAGAAAATGTCCATTTCCTGTGTTTACATTCCCTTGATAACTTTGCCTGCCCTCTTTTCTTTGGCTGCCGAAACTGTTAATTTCTAAATGCCCAACTGAAACGTTAAATTACTGCAGTGCTAGGAATTTGGAGACTGAAGTGTATTTCATTGGGAGGGCAGAACTCTCATGGTGGAGGCATCATTTTATCCCTTTTCCCTGTGGCTACACCACTGTCCATTTATTCATACCAGGGTTTTGTTTTGTTTTTTTGGATCCAAATGTCTGGAGAATATGTGTGCATACAGTTGTGTTATAGTCTGGTTTGTTTTGTTTTCAGTGTCTAGCATTCCAGAGAGTGAGAATGAAAGAGCACACAGTTTTCTTTTCTGACTTTCCAAAGCTCTTCTCCCCTCTGAGCCTCAGAGGTAGAATTGATTAATATTTCACGAACATGCTTTCCAGATCTTTCATTGGCTGTATGCTACTTCTTGAGAATTAATGTTACAACCTGAGCCCAACATCCTTTTGACACTTCCAAGTTGGAATACAATTTTTTAGAAAACTTTAAATGCATCAAAGCACAGATGGAGGTAACTTCTAGATGAGAAGATCCACCCTCCAACTGACACTTTGTAGCCCTAAATCATTATTTGCCAATGTCGGTTTTGACTTATGGTGAGCATATGAACGAAAATCCTCTATGAACCCCAGTCATCAACTCAGGGGGCTGAAACAGATGGGCAGCAAAAAGCAGGTCAATGCTGCTTTTTTCAAAAGCAGGTCAAATTCCTGCTGTTCACATGGCCCACGTGCCGTGTGGCATCAAGCTGTGCCACTGGGTAATTTTTTTGTTGCCTCCTAACCATGCATGTGCACCATCAAACAAACATACCAACTGCAACCTCCAAGTACCTCCCATATGTGCCCATTTGTCATCCCGCTGCATGCCTGCCCTTTGATTGGCCATATTGTCACACGTGCAATTCTCCCCATACAAGGCATCAGTGCATGAGTGATACATGGACAAAGCACAATCATGGAGTTCCCCCCATGCATGCCCCTTTCAGCTCCCTTCAGCCCATGCCCCCCAGTAGACTGTCTGGTTTGTGTGTGTTGTAATTACATCCATTGGAATTGTCACACTTTCATTTCTTTGCTTTGCCGCAGTCCTGCACTCACATTGTGTTTATATGCAGCCACAAAGATGTGCATTTTCCACCTTGACCATACCAAGTTTTTTTTATCCAATTTTTAGCCCCGGAACATGGCTTCAGTCTGGATTCCAAACACTTTTGTGGTGTGTGTTGTTTAAACATACTACCTTTAAAGCAGTTTCCAACTGGGAACTACTTTATTTAGCCAGTCTGTTTCATACCAAGTTTGCAAACTCAGGACCATGGCTTTCATAATGGAATCCATCCACCTATAGTGAATGGGTCACCTCTTTTCCTACTGCCATTCACTTTACAAAGCATTATAGTCCTTTTCTGGTCAAACAGATGAGGGGTGTATTTGTATATCTATCTATCTATCTATCTATCTATCTATCAATCTATCTATCTATCTATCTACCTATGCATGCAAGCACTTTTCAAGGCATAATTCTGAACCAGAATTGAAGATGAGGAACAAGGCCTAAGGTTGGGCACCCTAATAATGTCCCTTCTGTATTTCATGTATATCTGACTGGACTGAAAATTGAATCTTGATTCAGCAAATGCAATGGAAAAATGTATTTGAAACCAGTCAGTTCATTTAGAGCAGGGGAGAGCAAAGTGTGGCTCACTGGTTCAGCCCCCCCCCCCGGGGCATTTTCATGCCCCCAGTGACCCAGAGGAGAGGGTTTCAATATTTTTTTAAAAAAAAAATTTTTTGCTTTGAAATGTCACAAAATTGACCCCTAGAGGGTATGAAGAACATATCCACCATGTTTGGATTTCCCTGGGTCCCTCAGGGTTCAAAGTGAAATTTTGCAATCTTTTGAAAAATTGCAAAATTTCATTTTGACCCTTCAGGGGTGCAGGGGAATCCAAACATGGTGGAAATGTTCTTCATACCCCTAGGTGGTCAATTTATCCTGTGTTTTACCTTGTTTTAACCTTGTTTTTAGACTGTTTTTACCTTTGTACCTCTTTTATTCTCTATTCCCCTTTTACCTGTGCTGGTCAATGACTGCAATAAAGATGAATTGAACTGAAATTTTGCAAAAAAAAAAGTCAAAATACACCATGATATTCCCTAAAAGGTGTTTGGAATACACACACACACATACATGTAATTATTTTATTTTATTTTTGTGGGAGCAGGTATAGTGGGAGGACAGCCATCCAAAATCTCCTGTAGACCTATTGTGGGCCAAAATCTTCCACAGTTGCCAATCCTGACTTAGAAGATGCGGGCAGGCTGCTTGGGTACAACTCTGTCTTTCAACACTTTATGGCTATATTCCTTGCCCTCTTCCCAATGCATGCCACTTGAGAGAGCCCAGAACTCCTGTGTTACTTTTTTATTTGTTTTGTTAAGTTATTACAAAGTTGAGGGGGTATTTTTATTTTTTCATTGCTTTTTAGTTCCTTGAGTGGGAGGACCCATCTGAAGAAGTAATAACAAAAGCTATTTTAATTTTCTTTTCCTAAAAAAACAAAAAACTGAAAATGCCTCCCAAGCACATTTAGCCCCTCCAAAATGATGAGAAAAGTAAAAAGTACATATTGCCTGTTACATGAAAGAAAAGTAATTACTTTCCCAATCACTGCTGTTTCTGAAGAAGAATTGTCATTATGTTTGCATTATCCTCAAAAGTAACACGGTACAGGCAATGTCATTACTTGTAATGTCTAATGAGGAAAATCTGAAAAGGATGCCTCTCTTTTCCTAAAGATATAGTTGGTCCTGTCTGTGTCAAAACAGCAGGGGATCACTATCATATGTCACGCTAGTGTACCGGAAAATGAATGCTGAACTAGAAAGGCTTCTTGTCTGCTATAGCAAGACAATTCATAATTTGTGGGAGCATTTCTATAATTATCCAGAAGGAAATACTTCTAACATTTAATCAATGAATCCTTGCCTCTTAATTATGAAAGACTGAATCCATCAATAGCTTCGGAGAGAGTGAAGATCAGAATCACAAATTATAATATGTATGAAAATGAATATCATATAATTGATGCAGGCATACTAATTAGCTCAGGATAATCTAAATTGCTCTCCTTCCCTTAAATTGTATGTTTGTTCTTCTCGCAGAACTGCCCATGCCTGTCTTCTCTGCAAAAAATGTAGGGCAGATACCTATCCCTGAAGTGACATTTTCAACAAGGGAATCTGAGGAAATGAGGCAAATATTAGTAACAAGGAGGTCTTACTGGAAAAGTGATTTAAAAAATGATTGGAAAACTGATACTAGCTCTTGATATCCATCCATGTTTTCAAAATAACTCACATATGATATTGTTCATTTTCAAATTAAAATATGTAACAGGCCCTGAAGACTGGCTTCTTTGCCAAACAAGAAAGTGACCAATGCAGCAATTGTCTTTAAAAGGTAATCTAAGGAAATCCAGGACATTAAAGATGGTTAGCTTAACATCTATTCATTATAAAAATGGGGACATTTGCTAAAGAAAAGTGTGTGTTTTAAAAGGTGGTTGTTGTGAGCCTTCAAGTCATTTTCAACTGATGGCAACTCTATATGTGACTTGAGTCTCCATGCTTCCTGGCTTTCTGCGGACCTTTGTCTTCAGCACTGGTATCTATTTCCTAAGTCTCTGTTCTTTCCTTTGAATTTGCTGTATTTGGTTAACTCTGTATGCTGGACATTTGAATGGGTTATCTTCATGTGTATGGTACTGTCTATCTTTCTTAATAAACATATGCATAGTTCTCCATGTCTGGGGTCACCATAATGAGTTGGTGCTTCATTCCTGTATATGTTACCCCCCTCTTGCAAAGCCAAGTTGAGTATTTCCCCAAACTAATTCAGATCAATTGCAGATAGACTGCTAGTGGGGGCTCTACAAGACCCATACAAAAAGGGTAAAAGCATGTTAGAGTGTTGTCTGACTCCCTGTATATCTTCTCTTGGAGAAGTGGACTTTTGCTGTGTGTGATTCACCTAGGCGTAAACTGTGTATTTTGTAAATTAATACAAATATGACAAAATACCAGTAAGCCCTTGATGGTCTCCCTCCAAAATGCCAGTCTGGATAAGCACTGCATCCTTTGAGGTCCTTGCCATTTGAAGATATAGAGAGGGACTATAACAATGTAAATAAAATATTCTAGATATTTTTTAGTTGAACAGATGTCAGCTACCAGGGCAGAGAAATCCTCTGCTTGAGATTCTGGAGAATCAGTCACAGGCCTTAGAAAAGTTGTTGTTGTTTTTTTAGACAGTGGCTGGTCTCATACTGCAGAATTAATGTGGTTTGACACTGCTTTAACTGTCATGGCCCCATCTTGGGGTTTGTAGTTTGTTGTGGAACCAGAGCGCTCTGACAGAGAAGGTTAAATATATCCCAAAACTACAAATCTTAGAATTCCATAGCATGGAGCTATGCCAGTGAAAGTGGTGTCAAACTGGATGAATTCTGCAGTGTGGATGTTGCTTATGACTCCCAGAGTGTCTCAGTTATAATGGGAGATTCTGGGAGATGTAGTCCAAACAGTAAATTTTCCAAATAAAAACTTTGAAAAGTAACTTGAACTTTTCAAGCTCTGGAATCAGACTATACTATTATACAGTTGGCCCTCCATATTCACAGATTTTTTATTCACAAATGCAACCATCTACGGCTTTAAAAATTACAAATATATATACAGTATACACAAACACACATACATGTACACACACATACAGGGATAAAGGGGGAGAGAAAGAGAGAGAGATTCCAAAAAGCAAGCCTTGATTTTGCCATTTAATATAAGGAATATCATTTTACTACACTGTTGTATAAAATGGGACTTGAGCATCCATTGATTTTGGTAAGCATGGGGGGGGGGGGGTCCTGCAACCAAACACAAGTGTATACCAGGGGCCCTAAAACTTTATATCCTAAAACACTACAGTTATGAAAATGAAGTATCAACTAAAACATACAAGAGTCTAAGACATTTTTCACATTGAAATGTCTGAAGAAAACTACAGGTATCTTAAATGGACACTGGCAAAAAATGATAATGCAACTGGGATGTCACCAGCCCAGTTGGTACATACGGCATGCCCAACAAGATAAGCTTATCATCATCACCAGCACCATCATCTTTGTCATCTAGGGTAACTTACAACAAACAACGTAATATAAATTACATAATAATAAATAATAATTTTTTATTTATATCCCGCCTCTTCATAAAGGATAGAGGTGGCTTACAAAGACAATAAAAATACAATACAATAATACAATAATAATAATAATATATACAAATGCAGAACAAATAGCACTTCTGCCATCAGGTAAGACTAACCAGAGTACTGATTTTGATGCCATCCATGTACTGTGTAGAGTAAAACATGCCCAGTTTAGCAATAATGTGCATCCCAAGCAGGCATGATATTCTTTGGTGGATGTCAAACACTGATCTGACCTTAGAATCCTCATGCCTTAAATTTAAGACCAATTCCATCCTTCCTTGTCTCTTAGTCTCCTTGCAGATTTGTTTTTCCCAACCATTCAAAAACCCTCTATCCTTTGCTGTGCTGTCACCAAGCTGCATCATGTTCTGCTAATGACTATTCCCCCCCTCCTCCATAACTTTGAAGTTAGCAATGAATGTGGTACCTTGCCAGGGGAATTACACAAAGAACTTTAAATGCCTTTTGTTTTATATTCTCTCTCTCTCTCTCTCTGATGATTGTTCTGTCATGTTCAGATAAACAACTGCAAGAGGGAGAAAGAAGGTGTGAATGCTTTACGAGGAAAAAAAAGTCTGCATTTTTATTGACTCCAGATGTCACCTGTCATAGTCCCTCTCCATCCCTGCTGGGACTAGACTCAGACTTGTTAATTCCTTGCTGAATCATGGAACAAAGCTGCACTTCTGTAGTACACCAGGAAAAAAAAAAACAGTACTGCTAGACAGGTGAGAAAAGTGAGAAGGAGAGTGAGATTCCACAATATGGATGCATCTACTGTCTACATATGAGGCAGGATGGACAAGCAGTGTGTGACCTATGAGATATTTTTGGCCCTCATTGTAACCTTATTTAGCTTCCAAGAATCTGGAAACTCTGGACCTCTGTAGTCCTTGGCACAAGATACTATTTATTTGTGTTATTCTATAAAGTGCTATGTTCCTGGCAGGATAGCCTATGCTATCTATAATAATTTGAACTGGAAACCTATTTATTCAGTGCATTGTATTTCTAGAATGTCAGATTTGTGGTTTCCTTCTAGTCTCCGCTCACTGAAACAATCTCACTGTTTCCTGTAAACCCTGAGAAAATTTTGGTGGTACAGCAGATGAAGAAATCTAGGGTTCAGTACAATTTTCAAGCTATGGGATTTGTGTTTTAGCCTTGGGGAAACTTCCATCTCTTGTGGTTGGTGTGTGCACTATTTCATTTTTTCTAGCCTAATTATTCAACATTAAACAACTAGCAATGGAGTACGGAATCTCTCCATTGCAGAGTATTGCTTTTGAGGCAACATCAGGCAAAATGTGAATGTTCTGTCTGTGGAACTGGCTGAGTTGGTTTGCTCAAATGCACTTGTCATCATTTAATGCTGCAATCATAAAGAGATGATAATTCGGTATGTGTTTGAAAGGAAGTGCTGCTCTTGAAGTAACATGGAGTAGAATGGAAGTTGTATACATTGGTGGTTAATCTGTCATAATTCATTTATACATCCAGTTTTATCTCTCAGTTCTGTTCTTTATAAAAAGTGGAGGATGTGTAACAACAGTGTTGAAACAATCAATAATAAAATGCAAAAAATAAACATTTAATAAAGCCAATAAATGGGGAGAACAAAAAAAATCAACAATAGGTCCCATTAATCTTTACAGTGGCAACCAACTGCTATAAATACCCAAAATACCATAATTTCAGTAAACTTGGTGTCAGGTACAACTTCTGGAAGGGGGCATTCCAAAGGTGGGGTGTGACCATGACAAGGGCCTTATCATGTGAAGTCATTCAATGTACTTCCCCTTGAGATGGGACAACATGATGGTCCATTTTCCTATATGTAAGAGCATAGGCAGGTTGGAATAGAGAGAGACAGATCTATATACAGTATAAGTCACTTAGGTCTTTGTAGATCAGCACCAGTATTTTGAATTAGGCATGGAAACAGATAGGCAATCAATGATCCTCCTTAAATGTAAAGCACATTGCAGTAATCTAAACAAGGAGTTACTGTGACAAAGATGTTTCCACCCAGGAATGAATAGAGCTGATGCATCCAACCAGTGGTGTCACTAGGGCAAAATACGGGGAGTGTGCATCACATTGGGTGACACCCATCAGATGAGGTGGATAAGGCAGTGGCTGCACCCCAAGGAGACCATGTCTTAATCATGGTGGGCAGGGGCAGGGGGACTGTCGGCAACTGCTGAGGCCCCCTTCTGATGGCCTCCACTGCCTTTGTCCCACTGGTTCCCACTGCATCTTTTCTTTTTCAGGAAGAAGAACAGAAGAAAAATCTCCTGTGCCTGCCCTCCTCACCTTGGCCGGGCTGGCCATATATATCCAAGGGCAGCACCCAGTGAGTATTGGCACCCTGGCAAGGCAACACTGTGGAGGAGGAGGGATCTTTTGCAGTGGGGGCTTATTTTAGCTCCAGTGTGTGCTCTTGCATGGGAAGAAGCTGAGCATTTGCAGAGGGCTATGTGGCATCATGCCCATTCATGCTCTCCAATTCCCACAACAGCTGGGACAGTGGCTGGTGAGGGATGCAGCCATGGGGTTGAAACCATGAGCCCACCTGAGGTGACACCAATGCTAGTGATACCACTACACCCAGCCACAGATGGGCAAAGACATTCTCGAAACATCTTTGCTTCCAGTGTTAATAACAGATAGAGAAATATATCCAGATGATTTCTCTGCTCTTTCACAGAAAAGATCCAAAGGCAGTTTCATCCCAATGTATGGACTTGAGAAACAATAACTGATCCACAAGATATCCATCTTGTAGAGATTAAGTTTCAGTTTATTGGCCCTCCTTATATGTATTAAATGACTATTGGTCTTAATTTACAGTGACAGAATAAGGACTGTGCAAATAAATATTGTAAAGAAGTTTCTATCTTATACATGTGAAGATGAAAGGCCTTGAATCTCTCAGATGCCCTCATTCTCAGCAATATGAAGGCCTTTTATGACATTTCACAATTTTAAAGCCCCTGTGCACAGCTAGTTATGTTCAAGTGCTTTAAACCCCGTGCCACTCAGGCCTATGGGATTCTGTGAAGTACAGAGGTTGTTTATTATATAGTCCTTGACACAGCTGGGATTCTAAGAGCAGTGACCTTCCAGATCTCAGTCATATGGAAAAACAACAACCAGCTGACAGCTATTACAAAGTGGACCATCTAATCTAACTGGCCACCTTATGACAAGCCTTTTCAATAACCACACTTTGAAGAGTGTCACATCATGTTCGAAGGCTCTGTCATGTCAAATGCACCACAGTGTTCTTTGCAGAAACAAAAATTAGTTGTTACAATTCTTACCTTTAATTATACCTTTGTAAAATCAGCCAGCCAAATAGGAACATTATAGCTCTCTGCAGAACTTGGTTGCTATGAAATATTAAATGCTTTGCCCTATTGCAGTAAGGAATATTTACAAAGAATACCATTTGAGGTTAAAAGTGTTAATGCTAAAAGGGCTGTAATTCGGGTTTGTTTGTTTGTTTGTTTTCATCCATTCCATTCCATTTCCAACTTCTCTGCCACCAGTTAAGACCTAAGGTATGTAAATAAATTCAGACTAAAATAATAAAAACTGGGATGGGTGGTACCCAAGCTCATGAAACTTGGAATGAGGCAGAGTTAACCAAGTTTTTCAAGATCTGAGATTAAATGACTCTCAGGCAGGTAGGTAGCTGGCTAAAGTCCCACTCCTCACTGGCTAGCACTTAGCTTGTTTTTCCTTCTTTCCTTTCCATTGAGTTTATCGGCCGACGGAAATTAGAAGCATAATCTAATGGCAATCCGAACGCAATCATGGGGTTCCACATTATTGCGTACTAGAGTATCTCACGCAATTTTGGGCAAAAGGGAATTCATTCCGAACGCAATCATGGGTTTTATATTTTTCGTATTAAAGCATCTCACGCAATTTTGGGCAATGGGCAGTCATTTTCAGGCAATGGGAAGTCATTCTGAACGCATTCCGAACGCAATTGGAATTCAAGTAAATTGGAATTCGAATTGGCTCCAATTGGATCCATTCGAAATAAAGAGAAATTCCTCCCATCTGATAAACTCCCATGACTCATTCAGTAACTCACTGAGGGCTAGAGCAGACAGGCAGGAAAAAGCAGCTCCATTCTGGTTTTTCTCAAGCTTGTTTGAAACCCCATTGTCTTTATGGGCTACTCCCAAGGCGGCACGTACACCTATGGGCAGTCCATATGCATCAAGCCATGGGTCGCAATTAGTAATTTTTGCCTACTCCACAATGCATGTGCACCATCACATTAACACCACCAGGAGAGGGCCTTCTTGATGGCTTCTCTCAGAGTATGGAACTCCCTTCTTCAGCAGGCTCAGTTGCTCTTTGCTCTCCTTTCGCCAGCAGAGATGGACTGTTACTGTTAAGTGGTTATGGCAGAATATCGTAGTCTTTTAACAGGATGTGCTGCACTTTTATCTTTTAATTACGTTGCAAGTGTGCTTTAAAGTATTTTAAATTAATGTACATTTGTATTTAACTAATTAATGATTTTTTAACTATTTTAAATTAGTGTTAAAATATTTAAAACTTTTTTATTCTTAGGTTTTTAGTTTTCACTTTGTTTTAGTCTGCATTGTAAGATGCCTTGGAAACTAGGCCAGGAGGAAGGCCAGATATAAACTGAAGAAATAAATAAGAGCTCGATCTAGCCCAATTGACCAATTAAGCAAGTTTATTAAAGTAAACATGGGGAAAAAAACAGATTAGGAAGAAAGGAAGAAAGTGCCATAACATGGAAATATATGTTTTAAAAAAGAATCACAGTTATTTTCATAGGTCCAAAGTTGACGATTTAGGGCTAATCTGCACTGCAGAATTAATGCAGTTTGATACCACATGGTTCAATGCTATGGGATTCTGGGATTTGTCATTTTCTGAGATATTTAATCTTCTCTGTCAAGAGATCTCAGGTGCCATGACAAACTACAAATCCCAAGTTTTCATAGCATTGCACTGTGGCAAATAAAGTGGTATCAAACTGCATTATTTCTGTAGTGTAGATGCAGCCTTAGTTATCGTTATAGTTGCAATTTTTAAAAACACATCTTTCCTCTTTTTTCAAAAATGGTTAAATTAGCTGCTTTTAGTTACTTTCCAAAAACCCCTACTGTTTTTCCTGGAGTCATATCACAAGCCAGCCCTTGAACTTTTAAGCAACATTAAAAATCATCCCTCATTAAATTATAATTGTAATGCAATCTAGTTATACAAAGATTACTGAAAAGTAATTAAAATTCAAAGCCATATTTGTCTATAGAATTGTTATGTAGAGAGATCTTGTAGCACCTTTGAGACTAACTAAAGAAAGAAGTTGGTAGCATGAGCTTTTGTAGACTTAAGTCTACTTCCTCGGATGTATTTGGTGAAAAGTAATGAATTACTGGTACTTAGTTATTGTTACTAGCTACATCCAGGCTTTAGAAAATAGGCCCAATGAAACAGGAAAACTAGATCTAAGCTAGCCCTATTGGTATTGCTAAACTCTATACTGAGTAAACCAAGGGAACTTATGCCTTGATGGAATTCTATGGAATAGAGGTGAGCAACTTTGGTAGGTGTGAGGGACAATGTTTGGCCTCTTAGAGCCACCAAGAGCACATGTGGTCTGCCCCAAATCCCCAAAAGTGAGGAAAGGGGCAAATCTGGAGTTGTAAGAAATCCACATCTGGTTTAGAAAAAAATGGGATATTTGGGTAATAAGAACTTGCAAGTGCAGTCCTGTAATCTCTGTAAAACATGACTTGTTGCTCCTGGAGGCTTTCAGGAGGAAGATATCACCCTGGCATTTTGTTGAAGGAAGGATAGTCCAAGGAAGCCAGGTGACCAGATGCTTTCCTTTTCCAGGATGTGTCCTACATTTCAACCTTCTGTCCAGCAGGAATATCAAAATGTCTTCCATTTTGAGCACGACTAAGAAGCATGCATTTCTATTTATATGAGTGTTTATAGCTTGTGTTTGATAATGTCCTACACTTTCTGATGCCTTGTCCTCCTGTGTGGTTAGGACATCTGGTCACATTGGCCTTAGGGACAAAGTGACCAGAGGTCCTCCTTTTCTTGGGCCCTAATTTCAACCTTACATCTGGTAGGAGTCTGGTAGGAGTGCCAAAATATCCTGTATTTTGAGCCATAAAACCTTGTGTCACCCAATGCCCCAGCAGGCAAGCAACAGGTAGATCTGCCACTACTGCTGCATAGGGCTTATTAGTTTTCAGCAAGCAATAAACATGACCAAAATGTTTAGCCTTGCAAGAATACATCCTAATGATTCAGAAAATCTGTTGCCTACGTCAGAATGTCAAAGGAATGGGACAGAAATCAGCAAGGTTTCAGGCTGCAGAGACAGCCCCGGGAAGTCTCTGACCATGGAGTTTATCAGACAACGGAAATTGGAAGTATAATCCAATGGCAATCCGAACGCAATCATGGGGTTTCATATTATTGCATATTAAAGTATCTCACGCAATTTTGGGCAAAAGGGAAGTCATTCCGAACGCAATCATGGGTTTTACGTTATTGTGAATTAATGCATCTCACGCAATTTTGGGCAAAAGAAGTCATTCCAAACGCAATCATGGGTTTTACGTTATTGTGAATTAAAGCATCTCACACAATTTCGGTCAATGGGGGGTCATTTTCGGGTTATGGGAAGTCATTCTGAATGCATTCCGAATGCAATTGGAATTCACGTAAATTCGCTAAACTAGCAAATTCATGTGAATTCAAATTGGCTCCAATTGGCTCCAATTGGCTCCAATTCGAAATAAAGAGAAATTGCTCCCGTCTGATAAACTCCCATGTGTGTGTGTGTGTTTCTTTCTGTGTGTGTGTTTTCTGATGGAGGTGAGGAAAGGAAAGGAGGACCTGAGCTGGGCCCCCTATAAGTGTGCAGTCTGGCTTCGCTCTGGGCCCCACAACAAACTACAATTCCCAGAATTTCACAGCATTGAGCCATGCCACTTAAACAGGTTTATTTCTCCTGTGCCAACGCAGCCGAAGTGAATTTATATTTATATTAGTGTTTTTAGCTTTTATTTGGTAATGTCCTACATTTTTCTTGAATGACCTACATTTTGCAGTGCTTTGTCCTCCTTTGCAGTTAGGACATCTGGTCATCCTACTTAGGGAGTAATTGAATGAGGCCCCTGGACTACACTTTGCCCACCACTGCCTTAGAACATCTCACATTGGTAAAAATGATAGAACAGCACAAAAGTCAGCATTTTGTCAGATTTTATGCTGTTTGATCAAAAGTAACCTTGCCACTTCCCCCAGCCAAGGTGGAGTAGGTCAAGGAAAAGGACAATCGGCATCAGAGTTTGTTTCAAGAAAGTGAGGATGGGACAAAAAAGAAACTGATTCTTGGCCTGTTTGTTGTACAGAAGGGCAGCTGGAGATGTGACTGGGTTCACTGGGCTAAATGTTGGATGGCTACTATTCCAGCTGTATGGTAGGAAGCTAAAACGTCAGCTTTGCCAGGCTTTGGAGCACTGTTACAACCTTTACTAGGAAGGCAGCCAGAGTTCTGAATGCAGAGCTGAAACAAGATTCTCAGAAATATAAAAAATTGATGAATTTTCAGATTTTGAAAGTTGGATGTTGAAAGGCTTGACACCCAAGAATCAAAACCTGATGGTGGTTGTTCGTTTCTTACAAAAGAAACGTCAGCATCAACATTGCTTCTTCTTTTTTTTAAAAGACAGCCATGCTGATCTATGAGGGAGAGGAAATCCTATATAAAATCCACAGTCAGGCAGCTACGGCTGCATCTGCACTGCAGAAATAATGCAGTTTGACACTGCTATAACTGCCATGGCTCAATGCTATGGAATTTGGGGTGTTGCAGTTTTGTGCGATATTTAGCCATCTCTGTCAGAGTGCTGTAGTACCATAAGAATCTACAAATCCCAGAATTCCATAGCATTGAGCCATGACTGTTAAAGCAGTGTCAAACCACATCATTTATGCTGTGCGGATGCAGCCTGTGTTACAACCTATCAAAATGCTGCACAAGTGAACAAACATTTGAGTTATCCAGAATTCTTCATCATGGTTTGAGAAAAAAGTGGGAAATGATGGAAGAAATAGCCAATTTTTTTAAAAAAAATTAGGCTAGACAGTGTGACCATGTGATCTACAGCTAGGCATGGTCTCAATATGCAATTGGCAGATTGAAATAATACTCGTAGGTCTGCAAATATCAGATTATGCCTATCAGTGTATACTGTGACATTAGCATTATCTCTCAGAAACTGTCAAATACTGATTGCTACTGTGTGTCAAGTGTCACATGGTGTAAAATGTTCAAATCTATTTCAAATCTTTTGGATTAAAATGGCAGTGAGTAATATTAAATACTGAGATAATGTTCTATGAGTGGTCATATATTTCTAGTACTTTTTTTTTTTTTTTTTTTTAGAGATTATTCAATTGACCCTGAAATGAATGTATTCCTGAACACCATATAACATGGGAATTCAGAAGGAATGTAGAATTACAGTGGGCCCTTCTTATATGCTGGGGTTTGGTTCCAGGACACTCCGTGGATAACAAAATCCATGGATGCTGAAGTCTCTTTAAATATGGTGTCCCATATATAAAAATGGAAAATCACGGTTTGCTCTTTTGAATTTATATTTTTGGGGAATATTTTCAAGCTGTGTATGCCAAAAATTACTGTTAAGATAATCAGTACTTAAAGATAAAATTTCTAAAATGTTAACATTTTTATTTTTATTTTAGCCTTCTGTCAAGTTTCTCAAAACTCAGTTTGCCTCCATTTTACAGTCAGAATGTGACAAATGCTCTTTATGTCCATTATCTGTATTAATTATGCCTTTATGTAAAAAAGTTGTTGGCACATTTCTTGACTGTTAAACTAGCTCTCTTGAATGGAAGACAAAGGACCAACCACGTATGGACCCTACTTTTATTTGTTGCTTAATTTTTTGTGTTGCTTTCCCCAACTCAGTGGAGGGTCATAGTTCATTAATGCAGCACAAGCTTTACCCTCATCACTCCTGGGTTTCATAGGGAGAATTATGTGAGGATTCCTACACCAGTCCTGATTAATTGTGGCATAGTAAATAAAATGATGAATTTTAAACGTGGATTTTAAAAATATGTATACATCTTATTTGTCCTTTTAAATTGAAGGGTGCTTAACTTATGTCTTTTTTTTTACTAATACTGTTTGTCTGTTAATTGTTGTTATTCCCTACCTCAATCCATGAGGAGAGATGGGTAAGAAATTTATTATTATTATTATTATTATTATTATTATTATTCAGAAATAATGTAAACAGATAGCTGTTCAGATACTTTTGAAAACTTGGAAAGCAAAGAGTTAGCTTTTTTGTTTTTAGAAAGAAAAACAAAATTATAAAAACTAACTATCACTTTGTTCCTTGGGCTATAGCTGTTACTAACTGCTTTCTAAAAGTAACTCTGCAAATTTTGGGACAGGTTATGTTGGATGTCAAGCCTGCAGAGCAAGACTCCCAACAACTCAAAGCCAAGGAGAGCAACAAGGATAAACAGTGGCGGGTATTGGAGGACAAATACAACCTGAAGCCACAGCAGTGCAAACAGCAACCGCTCTAGCAACAGCTGGCGAGATACCCACTAGCCCCCCCTTTTTACAGGACTGTCTGATTTTCCAGTTCATCATGCCAACATAAAGTGCTCAACCTTTATGCCTTCTTTCAGATGCCGATATGTTTAATCAGCAGGCTGCCCACCCAGAGAACGTTGATAACTCACGATAGGGGAGACTTCACAGTTGCTTACAAGAGCAAATTGCTTGAACAGATGCAATCTGTGCGTGAGTGACATTGAACAGAATGTTCTAAACTTATTTCCCCAGGCATCGGCGGCGGATTGATGCATTCACATCCATGATTTTTGCCTTGCTGATTATTCAGGTGAATGTGACGAAGGGCTGCTTCTGTGGGTGGGTGGGTGGGTGGGTTTTTTTGAATACTTGTATGTGTAAGCAAATTGTTCCTTCCTACAGTGGCTGCCGGGGAGGGTTTCTGTTCTGATTGCCAAAAATGACTTCACAGTCAGTCGAATTCCTGCCTGGGAACAAAGATCCAGGCCCGTTCAAAGACAAAAGAAGCCACTGGTTTCCATGGAAACATGGAGCCATCGCTGCAAGGTGCATGATGTACATTAACACTGCCTCCTCGCCATTGGAGAAGATGAGAGACCTGGCTCACACTCATCTCTGACACCCTGCTGTTTCCATAGATATGTACTGAATCCTCTGTTCAGTGTAGGTTTCCTAGTCATCTCCATTAAAAGGGATTAGGAGTTGCATCAACCATTACCGAGAACTTTGCAGTTCCCATGGCAACATGTATGTGCCAAGGTACCAGAGTCTGGTCTCCCATATAGGTATTTCTTTAAAAAGAAAAAGAAAAGAAAAAAGTTTGCAGGAGTTCGTCAAGATAATAGTCAAACTGTTATAGAGGGAACAACGCAAACAGTGCAAGGACCCAGGGAAAAAACTTTACATAGGCAGCTAGGATGGAGCAATCTTGTTTTCCGCTGCTCCAGACAATAGGACATGAAACCATGGAGGCAAGCTATAGGAAAAGAGATTCCACCTAAACATTAGGAGGAACTGCCTGAAAGTAAGAGTTGTTTGACAGTGGAACACACGTCCTCAGAGAGTGGTGGAATCTCCTTCTTTGAAGCTTTTAAATAGAGGCTAGACAACCATCTGGCGGGGGTGCTTTGATTGTGAGTCCCTGCATGGCAGGGAGGTGGACTGGTTGGCCCTTGGGGTCTCTTCCAACTCTACGATTCTGATCAGTGTTACTGCTTGCGCAAAAGATTCTCTGTCTCTGTTCATCTGTGCATGCATCTACACTGACAACAACAACAACAACAAAAATCAGCCTCGCCTTGCATTTTTCCAGTTCATAGCAATGTGACAGCAACCCAGTTAACACCACACACTCACAGACACAGCAAGATGACATCAGCATAACCATCACACATTTCCCCCTGGCAAACTCATTCCTCCCCTTCGCAGCCAATAGCTCTTATTGTTTGCCTATCAATCTATTGGATTCACTCTAATTGGATGCTTCCCATCCAATTCCCTTTTCCCCCTTTGCCATCCCACTGAGTAAGGGAGGGAATTTTAAATTGAACAGACATGATGGAGAGAGAAAAACAAAAATTGTATTTTTTTTTAATCTTTTAATTATGAAAATATACAGCCATGAGATCAGCATTTACGTGTTAGATCAGGCTATTCTGACTAAACATTCCTATATAATTATTATCCTTATGGCAAGATAATTATTCAAATTCTATATATGTAATTTATACCCATCCGAGCACAGCGACATTTTCTTATTATTTGATCACGTATCATATACCAAATCTCATATAACTAAGTTATTTGTGGTATGTTTATTCTAGTCATTAATATATTTGTTTAACTTACTTTAAGAGACTTCAGGCATGGTTGTATTTACTGGCAAATCAGAACGAAATTCATGAAGTCACTCTTTTATGTTACGTTCATATTTTTTTTTGTCTTGATGTCTATGTTTGCATGCTTGTTTGTTCCTGTTTCTTTCCTCTCTCCAGTGTTGCAATTTTGTGTATTTTATATGCTAAATAAACTATATATATATATATATATATATATATATAGTGTTTTACTCTTCTTACCTTTCCAATCCTCCCAATCACCCAATCAGCATTGTGTCATCTTTGTATTTACTTCAGTGAATAAAGCATGTGTAGTCTCTCAACCCTCCTCCCCCCTGATCATTTGCTTGCTCACTCATGCAAAGATCTGCAATGTATGTATAGGGGGTTGTGGGAAGGAGTGTGTGAAATTTCCACATGAGCAAGTGAGCAAATGATCAGGGGAAGGATTGGCGAGAGGGAAAAAGTAAAAACAGTAAAAACACATGTGACATTCAGGCAGGGGGTAAAAAGAGGGAGGGATAGTCTGACCTAACTCCTCACTACTAATCGCACGCCTGAACATACACTGATTGTGAATTCCTGCATGGCAGGGGGGTTGGACTGGATGGCCCTTGTGGTCTCTTCCAACTCAAAAATTCTATGATTCTATGAAGCTGAAAAACATGGCAACACTCACCAGGCTTGCTAGACCCAACCAGTCTTGCCCACCAATTAATAATAATAATAATAATAATTATTATTATTATTATTATTTATCTATTTGTATCCTGCCTCTCCCTTGTTGGATCAAGGCAGATCTCACCTGCCCTGCCACTATGTTAATATTGCTATGGAGTGCAGTCCACAGACACTAATATTTTGATTTTGTACTCAAATCCAGAGTAAATCCCCACTTTTTTCCTCCCTGTTTAAAGCCCCAAGTTTATTAAAAGGCCCAAATCATCCTGTATGTTGTGTGGACAGCTCACTTTGAAATCAAGGTGAGATTGTTTATTTGCCCTGTGTAGACAAGGCCTGTGCCATATATAAGGCCCCTTTGCTTATACAGTACTGATATTCAAAGATAATACTTGCCATTTTTTGTTTAACTCTAGGGGGATAATACTTGCACATAAAGTAGTTTTGGGGTTTCAGTTATCACAGCAGACTGAATTTTCAGCTTTGCTGTCCATGAGGTGATTTAGTCTTATTCCCAGTTTACCTAACCTAAAGAGCAGTGTGAAAAATCTTTAAATGCTCTAAAGCAGATCATGTTGGAATTACATTTTATGCTTCACATTGTTTAACTGAACATTTTTATCACACAGGGAGAAAGGAGGAACACCACTGTGAAATGAGATTAGTCTTGATTTTTATTATGTTCAGATACTGTTCTTGGCTATATGTGTGCTAACCACTTTCATAATATCACATCCATCTTCACCTTAAATGTAATGGAACTGGTGTCAATACATCTGATAACTGACAACCTCAGTACCCTCCAGATGTTTTGGATTACAGTTCACATTATTCCCAACCATTGGCAGTGTTGTGCAGAGCTTATGGAGGTCATAGCCTCAAACATTTGGAGAGCAATAGGTTCCTTGCCCCAAACCCATTCCCATGCATTTGTTTTCAGGACCCCAAGTATGTGCAAAGCACTTCTATCACATGTACAGCAATTTTGTATTTTCAATCAGATACTATAACCCCATGTACATTTATTACAAAGTAAGTCCTATTGAGTGCATGGGACTTTCTTATAAGTAGGCATGCATAAAAGTGGGCTTTTAGAAGAACTTTGGTGTGATAACACTGAACGCACGAGAAGGGTGTCCATGGTTTCTGCTGCCGATGATGCTGATGCTGGTGCCTTCAAGTTGTTTCCAACTTATGGAGACCCTAAGGGAAACCTATCATGGGGTTTTCTTGCCTAGATTTGTTCAGAGGAGCTTTGCCATTGCCTTCCCCTGAGACTGAGTGTATGTGACTTGCCCCCAACCATCACTGCCACTCAGCTTATTAAGAAATTTTCTATTAAGGAAAAAAATATTTGTTTGCTTGTTTATTGCCTCGGGTATCCTAATTCTTGGCCCATTAGGGCCATTCTTAAGAATGCTATTCAAACTGGAAATAATGACCAAGGACCAGCTAAATCAGTGATCCCCAAATTTTGATCCTCCAGATGTTTTGAACTTTAGCTTTCCGAATTCGTGACTATTGGCCAAGTTGGCTGGGGTTTCTGGAAAGTCCAAAACACCTGGAGGCCAAAGTTTGGGAACCACTAAAATAAATTAATAGTGTGCTGAATCCAAACCCCTCCCAACTTAGGGATGTTGGAAATCATCTCCTCCCTTCCCCATCCCAACTTATTTTTGGTTCTTCTAATATCATATCTTAGTTGGCAGAGAAATACTGCCTTCAGATTGCTCTGTCAAAACTATGGTAAAATAGCCAGACAGATGGGGTTTCTACAAGCCAGAAGGGTTTCTGCTTGGCAGAAAAGACTTGTGTCTAATCCTAATGCTGTACGCTACAACACATTAGTTGCTCTGTTATTGTTTTATTGGTTGTGTACATTTTTAAAACTATGTTGTAGGCTACCTAGGGTCCTATTATAGAGAGAAATAAACCCATCCAACAATAAGCCTGAAATACAAATCACAGTTTGAAAAGAAAGGTAGGGGAAATAACAACCTTTTCATGAATGTAGTTTGTCTTAGAGGACAATCTGAGCATGATCCTTAAGCACAGGCATGAACATAAGAATAACCCTGCTGGCTCAGATCTAAGGCATGTCTAATCCAAGGTTCTGTTCTCACAGAGTGCATTGACACTGTAGAAATAATGCAGTTTGACACCACTTTTTAAGAGCTGAAACTCCATTCTATGGAATCCTGGGATTTGTAGTTTAACAAGGTCTTTATCCTTCTCTGCCAAAGAGAATGATTTTTTCATGAAACTACAAATCCTCAGATTCTGTAGGATGGCGCCATGACACTTGAACTGGTGTCAAACTTCATTATTTCTACATTGTAGATCTGCCCACATTGGCCCCAATTGATGCCTCACATACAAAGCTCATCAAAAGGATGAGCTGCCACATGAGTTCCCTTCCACAACTGATATTCACAGATGTACTGCCTTTGACACTGAAGGCAGTGAAGGCAATAATTAGCCATTATTAACATAATTCAAGACCAGGAAGAAATAAAAAGACTTTGGAGGCAACACACAGAAGAACTGTATATAAGAGATGAGAAAATGAAAGATATATGGAATGAAGAACCATATGAACATAAACTTCAGGTTCTAAAAAGTGAAGTGAAAACTGCAGTACTTCAGAAAAATAAATCACCAGGGACAGATGATATTCCAGTCAAACTTCTACAGTCCACGCTGACAGAATCAACTCTAGTGCTAACCCAACTTATGTTAACAAATACAGAAACCAAACAGTGGCCAACAGACTAGAAAAGTTCAATATGTACCCCAATTCACAAAGAGAGAGAGAGAGAGAAACAAAAGTCTGCAGTAACTATAGGACCATAGCATTAATCTTCCATGCAAGCAAAATTATGCTCAAAATTCTGCAAAACAGACTCCAACCGTACATGGAGAGAGAAATCCCAGAGGTACAAGCAGGGTTCAGAAAAGGAAGAGGTACTAGGGAAGGTTGTGGGTGGACCGTGCATGGGTCACCACAACCAGCAGAAAATCTCAAAAGACCTGGAGCAACTGCTAAGAAAGATCAAGAAAGAAAGCGAAAGGAAAGGCTTACTGATGAATGTAAACAAAACAAAATGACCACAGAAGATCTACAAAGAGTCGGTCTAGACAATGAGGAAATTGAAATAGTAAAAGTGTTCCCTTACTTTGGGTCAAACAGTGATCGGAATAGGGACTGCAGTCAAGAAATAAGATGAAGATTAGGCATGGGGAGAGCAGCTATGAAAGAATTAGAAAAGATCTTACAACTGTTCATCCTCCAACCTGTCGGTGGTCACTTTGGTCCGACTTATTCCAAACAATCTAAACTATATAAGACTTTATATAAGGGATGTCCTTGAAAGTTTGAATGTTTTGAAAGATTATTTTATAATTGTATGATTTTGTAGGGTTTTAGCCTTCTTTTATTGTATTCCTTTTTATTATATTCCTTTTTGTATAATTTCTTTAAAATTAAAAAAAGAAAAAAAGAAAGATAGGAAGACTGCACACTAGATGGATGGACTCTATTAAAGAGATCATAGGTATACATTTACAGGACCTAAGCAGAAAACAGGGAGTCTTGGAGATGTCTCATCCACAGGGTTGCTGTGAGTCAGGAGCAACTTGAGAGCAGCTAACAACAAAACTATTGATGGCCTTATCGTTCTTGAGTCTAGCCTCCATTTAAAGCTGCTTGAAGTCTGCTTGAAAACCCAGCTTTTACATTATAAAATGGGAAAGTGTGACATGAAAACGCCATTTTGGCGTTTTAAGGGAAAAAACGCGCTTTTAAAAAGTAGTTCGGTTGACCCACTACTTTTTTAATAACTGCGTTAGCTAGTACATGTAAAGGCTAAGGTGTACTTGCGCAGTTAAATGGGGCTCCGTTTCCTTAAGGCGCCCATTTAAAGGCTGCGCTGCTGGTGCGGATCAGAATGGATCGTAGTTGGGAGCATGCGTGGTGTGGACTCCACTCCTAATTAAAACGTTCTATGTCCTCCAGGTGTAAAAGCTGGGATTTAACTGCGCAGTTTTTTAAAGCTCCCAAACCCTAGCTCCGCCCTTAATCCTAACCCTAGACATGCGCAGTAGCGCCTCTGGGATATTGACAGTTTTGGTGGCGGATGTTTTAACAGGTGCAGTGATAAGAGGAAACTTTCAATTTTCACACGAACCCCCACACACATTCCAGCGCCATTTCCCACTTGCCTTTGTCCAACTCAGCCGCTCCTAGGGACACTCTCGCCGAGGCTTTGCTGTGGCACTTTGCACAATGGCAGAGACTTCTACAAGTGGCCCAAAAAGGGGGAGAGGGATATCTTGGTCTCATGCAGAGACCTCAGACCTCATTTCCATCTGGTCAAGGCCCAATATTTTAGAGAAACTGGAGTCCACCTACCTCAATGCGGATACCTATCATGAGGTGGCCCAAGCCATGAGAGGGAAGGGACACCGGCGGACTTGGGAAGAGTGCCGGCGAAAGTGCAAAGCCTTAAAGGCACAATATAAAAAATATCGAGACAATTTGGCCAAAGGTACCCAGGCAGGCCCCCGTCCTCCTTTCTACAAGGAGCTTCATGAGTTCATTAGCAAGGATGGGAGGATCAGACCCAACAGACTGTCCACCAGCGGACAGGTTGTGAGGGTCCCAGTGGGCCAGCCTGCTAGGGCTGAACCTATGGAGGACACCCCGGAACCACAGGTAGAGCCAGAATCAGAGCCAGAGCCTGATCCAAGCCCACAGACAAGCATGGAATGTGCCCAACATTTTCTGCTGCCTTCTCAAGGTAAGATGTGCCTCGGCTTCTGAGGGAAAGGGAACTAGGGGACATAGGGAAGATGTGGGATCAGGGTGGGCATAGGGGAGAAGTCACTCTGTCCCTTTGTCATGCAGAGGAACGGGAGCAGTCCCCGGACTCTGATGAGACATCCTACAGTCAGCAAGCTGTGGACATCGAGGCTCTCAGAAAAAAAGCCCGTGCCATAAAGTTGGCATCTACAGCTTCCTCAAGCAGGCCATCCTCCCGTACAAGCACTGTCTCTGCCAACGTCAGTAGCCACCGTGATCGGTCGCCTGTAGGACAGAGGACTGTGAGAGACAGCGATGATAGTGACGGTCAGGAAGCTTTGCAGGGTAAGACATGTGTGTGGCATGGGAAGGGGGGGATTTATAGTGGGACAGTTACAGCAGAGGAACACAGGCGCTGGCGAAGGTTTTTGTAGGCATGATGGCATGTTTTGGGTAGGGGCTACAACGTTTATGTCAGTGTATGCTGTAAGATCTCCTTTGTATGACTGTGGTGTGTGTGTGTGTGTTGTGCTTCTCCTCAACTCTTCCTCTTCCTTACATTTGTCCAAGGTCCTGTGTGACATATTGAGGGTGCTTTGAGCGAGAGTTCCTGCATGGCATAATAGGGATGGATTGGATGCCCTCTGGAGTATGTGCTAACTCTATGCTTTTGTGTATCTCTGGTGCTTCGTCCTATAGAAGGTGCAGAAGGTGCAGCAAGACCACCTTCAGAAGAAGAAGAAGCACCCGCCAATCCCACAGCTGCAATGCCACCGGAGGAGCGGCTCGCTGCCATGAAACACAGACGGGTGCGTCGCTCAGCAGCAGCAACATCTGCCAGGGCTATTGATCGTCTCGTTGGTGCCACCTCAGAACACATGACAGCACTCACACAACAGGGAGAGCGTTTCTATCAGCTGAGGTTGAGGAGCGTAGAATTTCAAGAAAGAGCAGTCGAGAATCAGGAGAGGGCAGTTCAGGTGCAGGTGAGGGCCCACCAGAATCAGGAGAGGGCACTTCAGCAGCAGGAGCTGGCCCTCCAGAATCAGGAGAGGGCCCTCCAGAATCAGGAGAGGGCCCTCATGAATCAGGAGACGGCACTTCAGCTGCAGGAGAGGGCACTTCAGCAGCAGGCAGAATCCATCCAGGAGCAGAGGCGACTCACTTCTGTTCTTGAAGGGCAGAGTGGCCTGCTGGAACAGATAGTAGGGATCTTAAGATCAGCTCAGAGTGGCAGAGTGGGTGGTGAGGAGGAGAGTGTTACCCATAGGGCCATTCCCATGGCTGTAGAGGGGCCATCTGGGCATCAGGGTGGGGAAAGGGGTCGTGATGTCACTCCTGGCGAAGTCATTCTGGATCTGGAGGTCTGTCAGGAAGAACCTAGACAGGAGTCTTCTGGCCTCTTCAGCAGCCAAGTGGCGGTTCCTATGGCGACTCGTCGCCATCCCAGGCGCAGGGGAGGAAAAGGAGGGAAGTGTTGTGACAAGCACTGAGTTCCCATTAAGCACTGTGGTGTCCTCTACTGCACTTATCTCTCTTCCCAAGGGTCTCCTTCCTTCCCTGCACTTCCTTTTCCACCAGGCACTACACTATAGCTATAGCTAACTCACTAACTCCCTATGGCAGTGATGTTCAAACTGCGCTGTTGATGAGATGTAGGACTTAGGCTTCTGGGAGCTGAAGTTCAACATCTCTTCAAAAGCACATTTTGAACACCACTGTCCTACTTCAAATCTTAACACTAACAAATGGTGAAACAGCGCAGAACCGCAACACCCCCATTCATTCATAAAAAAAGAATTTCATTCATACAAATGAGTCAATGGTGTACTACCGCTGTTGCGCAGTTCAAGACAGACAATTTTTTAAAAAAAAAATAAACTTTTTTATTTAAACAAACTATTTACACATTATTTACAGGGGAAGGGAAGGGGAAGGAAGGGGAACAGCAAACAAGGGAAAGGGAAGGAAAGGGAAAGGGGGGGGGGGAAGCAGCTTTACTGGGCAGCTGGAGGTGCAGCGCCAGGAAGGACTTGTAAGATGTTATTGAGGAGCTGCAAGATCCTTTCCTGGCCTGCCTCCAGCGCTGCCACCCTTCTATGCAGCAGGCGTTCTGTAGAGGAAAAAAGAAAAAAGAGAGAGAAAGAGAGAATGGTTAGGAGGCGACAATGGAGCCACACACCCACTCCCACAGGCAGGGTGTATGGGCATCCCCACTCCCTTCTCCGGTTCTTTGGGTGCCTGTACTCACCTCCTCCCCTGTGGCGCTGTGCCTCAGGCATCTCCCTGGGTTGGGGACCCTGGGCCTCAGGTCCCCTCTCCAGGCGGCGGCGGCGGCGGCGGTGGCTTGGCCCAGGCTGCTCCTCATTGGCAGCAGCAGCATCCGGCGACGGAGGAGCTACTGGAAAAAGGGAAGAAAGGGGAGAAGTTAATACAGTGACATGAAGGGAAGGGACAGGACAGGAGTGTTGTGGAGGCTGCAGGCTTGCAACGTCCACCCCCCCCCCAACCCCTTGGACACTAACCTGCTGCCAGAGGAGCCTGTTCTCTGGGCGGAGGGGCGGCATCAGAGGGCCCTGGCTGTGCTGCATCCTCAGGGAGATCCCGAGCCTCTCCCTGAGGTGCAGCAGCGGGGGACCCCCTGCCGGGCTGTTGGGCCTGCTCTGGCACCCTCCATCCTCGCCTGGGCTGCATGCCTGCAAAAGCAAAGTGGAGGACAGGCATGAGGACCCATGGAGGACATTGGCAAACAGGAGGGAAGGGTCAGTGACAGGGACACAGGCACAATGAAAGGGGCCCAGACATACCTTGAGGACGGCGATCTTCCCACCGAGGCTCTCCGGCCCTCTGCCAGAGGGCCCGAAGCTGTTCGAAATATGGTGGCCTCTTCCGAACAGGCGGATGCGGACCATAGTCCTCCAGGGTTTCAAAGAACCTTCCCTTCAGGTCCTTAAACTTGCTCCGACACTGTAGGAAGGTCCTTTGAAACCCTTGTCGCCGGAGGGCTCTGGCGGCATCCATAAAAAAGGCCTTGTTCGGCTTGCTGCTAGAGGCCATCACAATCCGAGCAGCTTGCTCTGGCATGAGGGCCTCCAGGAGGATCTCCAGCTCTTCAGCCTGCCAGTAGGCCGTGCGAACTGGAGGTCTCACCCTGGGAGCCATGGTCGCCGTCCTGAGGAAAAAGACAGGGGCTTTGGACTTTATAGAAATTTGTGGGTGAGGGCAAGGTGGGCAGAGATGGCTTCAGGCCAATGAAGTCCCCTCAGAGCTGAATTTTGAATCTTTCCCCCAACAGATGCCTCTGGGCTTCATATTGTTACAATTGAATGGGCCATTAGGGAAGCCTGAATTTCAAGGGGTATTGATACATTGTCAGAGTAAACGGTTGGCAGTTATGGGCTTGTATCTTTATCTTCCAGGAAATCTGGCGCCAGGCACACCTATGCATGACCTTCTGTGAGTGTGTTTGTGTGTGTCAAGCCAACAAGCACATGGCAGAGACTGCCCACACAGCAGACCATGAATGATGGGCACACACAGACTGTGGCTGATGGGATACATTTATTCAACTACTGATATGATTATACAAAACAATTATGCTGTGGTATCACAAATGGAGGAGAAGTCCAAGTTCAAATTCTCCCTGTCTGGAAGAACTCTGCCAATGCATTCCTCACTTTGTGCCCTTCTTGTGTGCCAGGGTCATTTTCCGGAATAGGTGCCCCCAGGGTAGGCAACACAAAACGTCGCCTGTACTGCAGCCCCTCATCCAAAACCTTTCCCTTGGTCTCGCAGATGTTGTGTAGGATGACACAAGCGGCGATGATGGGCACCACGTTCTCTTCTGCCACAACAAGTGGTCCTTTCAGACATCTCCACCTGGCCTTCAGACGCCCGAACGCATGTTCCACCTTCACTCTTCACCTGTTCAACCTCCTATTGAAAAGCTTCCGCTTGGCAGTGGTAGGTTTCTTGTAGGGCGACATTAACCATTTTCTGAGAGGATAAGCTTTATCTCCCAGCAGGAGGGGTCCAATTTGCTGACCCTGGATGGTAATGGTGGGGTTGCCTGGCACAAAGATGCCAGCTTCCATAGTTTCAAAAATGACAGAATTTCTGACCACCCTGGCATCATGAGCTGATCCTTGCCATCCAAGCTCCACATCCACAAAGCGACCAGTGTGATCACATGTCCCTTGCAGGATAACAGAATAGGACCCCTTTCTGTTCTGATAATTCTTCCTCTGCCCCAGGGGTGGCACAATCAGACAGTGGCACCCATCCACAGCGCCCACTACTTGTGGGAATCCAAGCTCAGCAAAACCTTCCATGATCTGTAGAAAGGAAAGGGGGGGGGGGGAACAGGTGAATAAATGACAAATTCATTACATCCATGCAATTACACCACAAAACAACCCACACATGAAATATGCCACATATAGGATAGGATAGTTTGACAAGTGGAAATATGTTTTGGACAGTGCCTTACCTTCCGGGCATCTCCCAAGTACACAGTCCGGGACAGCAGGAGCTTCTCCATGGCCAAGGCGAACTCCAGCATCATTTGCCCTGCAGTGCAAATGCCAACCCCAAAGAGCTCTGAAGTCACCAAGTAGGTCATTTTATGGGCCAGCATGAAGATGGCAATGGCCACTCTCTCCTCCACCGGGATGGCTTTTCTCATCAATGAATCAGATCTCTCCAGTTCTGGACGGAGGATGTCCACCAGCCGGTGAAAGAGGGCACGGGGCATTCGGAAGTAACGCCTCCATCGGCTTTCAGACCAGGTGCGAGTGACTATGACAGACCACCAGTGATCACTTCTCTCCAGCGTCCAATAAAGCCGGGTCTTCCTTTTCTCGGACATAGCAATGCCACCGGCTAATTCACACTGCTCAAGCAGTGAGACACCAACTGCAGCTATTCTCTCTTCTGTATCATCACTATCATCATCACCTATCATTTCAGTGGTCACATCAGTCATTTCAGTGGTCACAGCTATCATTTCAGTGGTCACATCAATCATTTCAGCAGTCACATCAGTCATTTCAGTGGTCACATCAGTCATTTCAGTGGTCACAGCAGTCATTTCAGTGGTCACTTCGACGATCCTGGCAGCACTAGCGGAGGCAAAGGCGGCAGCTTTGGCTGTGCTTTGAACATTGACGACAAGTGCCGACCACAAAGGAGAGGAGGCATCCATGTTGGTGATGATGCCCACAGTGACCCTGTGCTGACGAATGCCAACGTCACTGGGTCAATGGCCAGCACTCCTCCTCCTTTGTCTTCTTGCAGATGCTCGGTCTGTGGCTGGCGTCAAAATCACTTAGGAGCCCCCTTTAAATCATTTAAAACTGCGCAATTCGTAGCCTCGACCCTATCAATAGCGCAGTTCAAGCCTCGACCCTCGCAATAGCGCAGTTCAAGACTCGACCATCGGAATAGCGCTGTTCGCGGCGGTACGAACTGCGCAACAGCGCAGTTCGCAGCCGGCAAGGAAAAAAAAATTAAAATCGCAGTTTAAAGCCGCGTTTATTGCTGCCCATGTAGCAGCTCCGCCTGTGTTTGTAGCGTTCTGACAGCTTCCCATGTAACTGCTGAGCCACAAAAAAGACCACTCAGATAAGTCGTTCCCACACCCCTCAGTGTAGCAGCTCTGCACTTTTTTAATGCAAACCTGAGGCTTGCTATGTAGCTGCTAAGCATTAAGATAAAGGCGACTTCAGATCACACTTTCTTGCCAATGTAAAAAGCCCCCTTGGGAGATTCAAGACATGACTGAAGAAGAAACAGAAGCAAATTACACAGTTCTGTCTTTGTACTGGCATCATACTGGTTTGAGTGTTGGACTGTGAGGGTCGAACGAGGTTTGAATCTCCACTTGCAGCAAACAGAAAAGAGACAAGCTCCATGTGCTCTAAAATGTGAGATTATCGCATTACTAATAAACCCAATTTACCTCTTCCAAGTTACATTCAAATTCGGGATGCAGCCAGGTGTTATTGGCCATTTTTCACTTTTGGGAGCTTCTGGCTTTGTAAATCAGCCATCTGAGGGTGGATTTTAGCTGGATTTTTGCCTGGATGCAAACAGTAGCAAAATCCATGCGATAATACCTGGCTGCATTCAAAATTCAAATGTAACTTGGAAGAGATACATCAGGTTTATTAGTAATGCCATAATCTCCATGGTCAACTGTTATTCAGTGTTTAAAAATATCATATATATATATATTCCCTTTTCATTGTGTATTACCTGAATATTTCTTTGGTGTGAGTCTTACATTTCTTTTCATTATCCATAACTGGCAAAGAAAATGTGTTTTTAAAAAGTGCTGTTTTCTTCTAGTAGATTGCATAGCCACCATGGACTAGGTAATACCTCTCATGATTTGCTGCATACATGCTTTCTAAGCTTTTATTGTGGTTATGATTAACCCTCAAGTATTCTGGATAGATTTGACCCCTACAACTAGGGCATTTTTAAAGAAATTGTTACTGGATGCTATTTTCTCATTCGAACAGAAATGTCACCACAGATTGTGTTGAAAGTGGGTTTTTAAAAAAAGGTATAAGACAATACAGAGCTCCAAATAACTTTAACCACATCAGTATCCTAACAATGTTTATTCTCCTGCCCAGAAAATACCTGAATTAAAAAGAAAGAAAACCCTAGAGCTCTTAAGTAAACTTAGAAAAATATCTTTAAAATGCAATTGATATGGGATTGCAAAAGAGACATATTTGTGGATTACTTTTATTTTTGGTTCATAGTAACTTGCAGAATGCATTGAAACAGGGGTGGTTATCATGCAGTTCACTGATTAAATTGTACGCATCCATTTAACTCCACTGGATGCCCAAAAGCCAGAACTGGGTGTCCAACTGGACATAGAACTGTTTCTTTTAACATGTCTTGCTGGCAACCTTCCCTTTTAACTTCCTTTTTTATCAATTTTCCCCAGATATTTAGATGTTTCTTTGCTTGAAGTCAAATGTGATTGTGCTGGACTTCACTGTCAATTTCTCACCCACAAAATACTAAATTTGACAGTGCTGTGTTCACTTTTTCCAGTTTATTGAATAACACATTTAACACTAGGTCCCGTGCACAGTTTAAAATTAAGTCCTAGGCTGTCTCTCACTGGTCATACTAAGCTAGAACACAACCAGCTATTCCCTTGCACCAGTCTTCCTTAAAAGTATCTAGAAATATTATTTCTTTGTTATGCCTCTGATAAGTGGTTAGAATTGAAGCAGAGCTTGGAAAGTTTTAAGAAGAATGAATGCAACCATTTGACATCACAAATAACTGAAATCTTCAGATATTGGGTGGGATAAATAAATAAATAACTGAGCAATGAGTTTCAGAGCATCATCTTGCATTGTTCAGTTATAGGTGATGTTGGTGCGCCTCCATAGTCAAGCTTCTTAAAAATAATTGTCTAAGCTCACAGTTGGTGTTGCCTTGGAAAATTATTTTTAAGAAGCTTACGAATATGCTTCCTTCCTGTGGATATCTCCCTGACTTCAGACTCCATGTCAAGATGACCTTGTGTGTGCAAGAGAGTAAGGCTGCATGTGTACTGCAGAAATTATGCAGTTAACTGCCATGGTGCAATACTATGGAAACCTGGAATCTGTAGTTTCATGAGTCACTTACCCTTCTCTTTCAGAGAGCTTTGTTGCAACAACAAACTACAAATCCCAGAATACCAAAGCACTGGGCCATGACAGTTACAGCAGTGTCAAACTGCATTAGTTCAGCAGTGAGGGTGCAGCCTATGTAGCCAGTACCAAATTATTGTGGAGGATTTTTCCTTCACAGCTGAAGTTTGCTCCTTTGTGGTTTCCATGTCATTGGATGTTATCACATGGGAGGAATTTCTCTCAGTTTCGAAAGAAATAAAAGTGGGGCCAGTTCAGAACTGAATGAATTCTCTAGTTGATGCTGCATCGTGTTCGGAACTGCCCGAAATTGCGTATGATAGTTTCTTATGCAATAATGTGAAACCCCACAATTGCATTTGGAAGGACTTCCCATTGCCCGAAAATGCATGTGATCAGCTTTCATGCAATAACGCGAAACCCCATGATTGCATTCAGATTGCCATTGGATTATACTTCCAATTCCAGTCGTGTGATAAACTCCTTTGTGCTTTTCTCAGTCTCTGCCATTGCCCCCCTAGTTTCCTTCACATTGCTCACATCATCCTTTTATCAAAGTGTCATCCATCCTCCAAAGATGTCCCTACCCCAGCTATTTCCTAGTCATTGTTAGTCATTTATCGATAGCTTCCCTAAGAAAGGAGATACTTGCTGAATTTGCCAAGCCCATTAATACCATCTTCAAAAGTATTTCAAGCCTTTTAACAACCTCCTCCACTTAGAACACAGTGTATTTCTTCATTGATTTTTATTCTGCCCTTCAAACGGAGGGGGAAAAAATCAAAACAGTTTTATTAATGTTCATATTAAAATACCACCAAAAACTGAATTTGAAACTTTTGTTATGCAAAGCAGATGCTCTACCCCTAAGCGTAAAAATATGAATCCTCTTCATATTTTTCTAAGGTACTGTTTCCTGCTCCCTCTGAGCTGCAGATTTGAACACAACTTCAAAATACAGATCTAGAAAAGATGTGAAACTTAAAGCAGCAAAGTACACTACTGAATATTAAAGAATCCCATTCTGCCAAAAGAAGCATAAGTCATATAATGCTACCATGAGACTGTAATTTGACTATGGGGTAAAAGCTTGTCATGCCCACCACATATTACTCAACTGGCATATTTGGAGGTGGGCAAAATCCTCCAAAAGACCACATGGATAATCCCCTAGCTGCAGATAAATTCGCAGTCCGGCTCAAGCTACAAGAATAATGAATGAACAACCGACATCCATAAATATTGAATGTTTTTCATGCTGTAGAATGTGACCTGAGAGTGGATGTCATAATGATGACATTCACAACAATATCTGCATTGCTTAAAGTGCAGTGGATGTGAAATGTATCAATTCAAATGGCCTTCCATAATTTATTGAAGAAATTTGCCTTTTAGAGTTGAGGGACATTAACCCAATAATAATGTATTACTAATGTACCTAATGAATTCCATCACCTTTTCCTCCTGCAGGTTTCCCATGACTAAATATAGATTCTAGGATTTTGGAGGAAAAGACTTATTTTATTTTATTTATGATATTTATTGAAGCAGATATTGGGTACAAATATTTAGGAACTATGGGACAAAATGGGCAAGGAGTGTTTTCTCCTTCACATATGTCATACCTCCTAAGACAAAAGATAATAATAGTGTTTTGCAAACTTTTTAAATATTATGGGCATCTACTCTTGTAGCAAAAATAATCATAAATATATTGTTATACTTCTTGCACCATTTGTCATATAACAATTTCCTATACAATACAGTAGTAGGGATGGAAAAAAGACTCAAAAATATTCTAATAGTGGTAGGGAAATGGGTTTCTAGAGTGTGAGGAAACTGATGAGGAGAATCCTTGACAGCTTTGGAGAATCCTTTACAGTTTATGTCTTATTCTGTGCAATAAATAAATAAATAAAATGTATGTATAGAAAGTGGTATTATCTGGATATGTTTGTGTGGTCTGTGAAAAGTTTAACCTGTATTATGTGATACACATGTATTTAATGCTTTATTCTTGTGTCCAAATTCTTAAAAAATAACACAAACATAGATATTTAGCTGCTTTATCACACTAGGGGGCAAAAAGGATTTAAACAAGAGTTAAGAGTCACAGGAAATGCCTGATGTTTATCATAGGCATTTCCTGTTTAACTCTCATTTAATTCTCATTTAAATACTGTTTGCCCCCTAATGTGATAAAGCGGTATGTGAGCAATGGTGGAATCCTGGAGTAGTATTAGAATGTATTTTACCACTCCAGACAGGAGATGTGAATTTTCATTTTTTAACACTTTCCTCTACTTAAAGAACAACACAAACCGCAAGAAGAAGAGACAGAAGGCTAACTAGAACAATTTTCCCCTTTAAATGTTTGCTGTTTTCTGGTAAAGGGCTGTTTATGCTGGGAGCACATAAAAATTGAACCCATACTTCCAATCTGAAATGGCACACTCCATTTTCCAAATTATTGTACAGCATTTGTGGAATGATCTTTGGCATGGTGCAGTCATATGTCAATATCTAACAAAATCATGAAGATGTTAAGCTTCCAAAAGCACTGGCCAGTTAATTCTTATTGATTATTCCCTTTCTTTTCACTCTCTTAACATTTACAACAACAACAACAACAACAACAACAACAACATATTTGTATCCTGCCTCTCTTTGTTTTGGATCAAGGCAGATAACAACAAGCAAAGAACAGTAAAAACAGACAAAAATAACAATGCCATACAAGCATAAAACATAATAATGTAAAATAGTAATTTTTTAAAAAACATTAAATTACAAATTCACAATAAAATCAGAAAAAATCCGATGGGGGCAGTGAGACAAATGGACTGTTAAAAAGTCTAAGGAGGTCAGTTATGGAAGGCCTGCCAGAAGAGATCCTTCTTTACTGCCTTCTTAAAGGCCTCCAACAATGTTATATGGCAGATCTCCTCTGGCAGTTCATTCCAGATTTTTGGAGTGGTGGCGGAAAATGTCCTCTGGGAAGTCACAGCCAACTGGCTTTCATTGGCTGCAAAAGGTTCTTCCCAGAGGATCTGAGAGTGCGGGAAGGATTATATGGGAGGAGATGTTCCTTCAGGTAAGCTGGACCCAAGCCATGTAGGGCTTTATAGGTAATAACCAACACCTTATACCATGACCGGAAGCTAATAGGCAGTCAGTGTAGGGATTTCAAAATAGGTGTAACAGAGTCAAATTTAGACTTCCCTGTAATCATTCTGGCTGAATATTCTGAAACAATTGCAACTTCCAAGTGTGGCATGAGGGTTGCCCCATGTAGAGCGCGTTGCAGAAATTGAGACGAGAGATTACCAGTGAATGTACAACTATTTCTAGGTTCTCCCACTCCAGGAAGGGTCATAGCTGGCGTATCAGCTGAAGCTGATAACAGGCCCCCCTGCCTGCCACATCGACCTGGGATGACAGCCGAAGCGACAAATCCAGGAGTACCCCCAAGCTACGAACACAGTCCTTTGGGGGAAGTGTGACCCTGTCCAGGACTAGAAAACTTATCTCCTTACCTGGATTTGGATTGCCTATAACTAACACCTCTTTTTTATTTGGATTCAATTTAAGTCTATTTTTCCTCATCCAGGGAAAATATTTACATAGGTAAATATCACCTTTCAGGGCTACATAGCTTCCCAAGGCATTTCACACATTTAAAAAAAAATTACCAGAAAACAAATTTACATTAAGAACAAAATATACATTCACAATAAGGCAGTACATAAAAAGATGCAGTCAAAAATCAAATGTTAAAACAGAGCCAACAATTTTAAGCCTTTTAAACACCTGCGCCAATCTCAGACTTATAAACTGAAGCAGTTTATAAGTTTCAGAGCCCCTTTAAAAGCCAGCAGTGAGAGAGCCAGGCAGGCTTTCCAGGGAAAGTGTATCAATATTCAAATTTTCTATTTTTACTTTTCCGCCAGAGTTATAACTAGTGCCCTTAACAACAGATGCCTCTGTGTGTGTGTGTGTGTGCATCTGCCTTCAAGTCATGCCTCCATTGCTTCCATTGCACATGCTTCCATTCTAATGTACTATAATAATAACTCTGAATGTTGTATTTGGATTGTTAATTCATCTAAGGGTTATTTCTGTTTTAAATCAATGTTAGGCTGTCTCCGTGCACTTTATCTTAAAATCTGACCCCAAACCAAATGGGGTAGCAACCTCATGGTGCAGCATTTTTATTAATAAAGTTTAAGGTCAGGAAGGCCTCCTGCGATAAACATTTCCACTGCACATTCACAATATTTTAATTAATTAAAGCATATCTTTCAGATGATATGTCTTCCAGATCTAATGTCAGGAACTCAAGGCAAAATCACTTTCTTTCCTTTAGCAATTTCTTCCAATAGTTAATAATCTTCTCTTCAAGAAAGGGCAGGGGGAGAGAATGAAGTGTGCCACATATCTAATTTGGACTCCTTCCGCTATAAATTCTAGAGCCCTTTAGTGCCCAATACTTCCTCCCTATGGAGGTACTACTTTACAAACATTAATCAAATCACTTCTTAACCTTCTTTTCAATAAATTAATTAAAGCTCACTTTTCAACCTTCCAATTCATTCTCCATATGGCTCCAAATCGTTATGCATTCTGTTAAAACTATAGAGTGGTTCCTTCTAATAATATATTCAAAGAACCACATTCTTTCCAAGTTTGCTAGCCAATTTCTTCAATAAGGGCTGGGGACAGGGGACAAGGGACACGCAGAAGAGCAGGACAGAGCAATGAAAAGTTACTTTTAGGAACTACAACTCACACTGGGGATTATTGGAGTTGCACTCAGAAAAGTAACCTTTCCCAGCTATGAGGTGGAATGTCTGACAGAGTGCAAGACTGCTGGGATGACAGGAAGAACACTGTTGAATGATATGGCAGGTCTTGCTTAGGAAATGATATCTAACACATAAACATTCTCAGTAGCCTTTTTTTAAAAAAAAAAAGTAAAGTTCCTAGCCTTCATTGTTGAATTATAGGCTTGACCGTGTGTGTTCAATGCATGATGAAATTTCATAAAACAGAATACTACTGAACATCTGAGATCCCATACATGGGTCCCACTGTATTTGATGTGATTTAAAGTTGGCCTTTGCTGTCTGCTGGGGTTTGGTTTCAGGACCCCCTGTGGATACCAAAATCTGTGCATGCTCAAGTTCCATGAAATACAATGGCACAGGAAGGTCCCTTATATAAAATGGCAAAATCAAGGTTTGCTTTGTGGAATTTATATATTTTTAAATTATTTTCAAACTGTGGATGCTTGAATCCGTGGAGATATATATATATATATATATGGATATGGAGGGCTGACTGTACTTCCAATTCATAGGATTATGATGCATGCCCTCCAAGTGCCTTGCAAAACTCTTCCTTGCCCGTTCTTGCAATTAGCATAAAACAGTTAAGCAAACCAAGGCCCCATTTCCACTACATTTTAATTCGAAGTGTGACACAGGCTATGTGACCCTCGTTCACGCTTGAATCAACTTCCGATCCTCATCGGATCGATTAGTGGAGGAAAGGACTGGGTTAAAAGCAAATAGCTCGGGCTTTCCTGACACTAGTTTTAAATTGGTGTTTTTTGGGAAAGCACGATTCTGAAGTGTTTCCAGTAAGTGGGAATGCTGATCAGAATCGTGGGGGGTTTTTTGGGGGGGGTATTGATCACAAAATCAATCTTGTGCATTTGCAACCTTGTGCATTTGTGATCAGTATAATGAAGAAAAAGAAAACACACACACACACTTACTCCTGGGGGGTCCTTCCTTCCTTCCTTCCTTCCTTCCTTCCTTCTTGCCTGCCTGCCTCTGCCAGGCCCATGCTACTCCCAGCCGGGGAGGATGGGCTTTTGTTTCTAGTGGGGCTGCTGCTGCTGCTGCTGCCAAGCCCGTTAGCCCCAGGAGCAGCAGGGGCTCATCAGCCACTGGAAATGAAAGCCCGTCCTCCCCAGCCGGAAGATATACTGATTGCAAATGCACAAGATTGCAAATGCACAAGATTGATTTTGCAATCAATACCCCCTCAATAAAAAAAAAATCCCCTGTGGGAAGGAGTTGGGGGGTTAAGGGCTGTCACCTTCCCTGGCAGCTCCAGTGGGAATGACAAGAGTTCCCAGCTAAGAAAGCGGTTCCAAACAAAGTCCCTTTCCATAGTGTGAACGAGGGGCCTTTTGGAATCGCTTTCCTAAGCGGAGCACAGCCCGGTTCCAATAGAATTCACATATATTTTTTTACCTTTTTAAGGGTATGACTGTGATTGAGCATTGGTTAAAGGTTAAAACAGAACTTTGACAGTTATTGTCAAATTGCATTTACTATGCTAATATGAAATAAAATGTTGTAAATATGCTGCCACATTGGCAATCGAATATACAGCACATACATCACTGGACAGACATCTTGTGCTGCCCTTTGTCAAAGGAATTTTTTCATCCTTCCTCTTATTAGCAGAACTACCCCTTTACAGAACTACCCCTTTTTTTACAGAAATATATGTGGTGTCTGTGCACTTCTCAGCTTTTACAGAATCTCCCAGTTCTCTAAAAGGCAAAAACTGAACTTGCCATTTTTCTGTTCCATCTTTTCAAAGGTTAAGGAGAAGATTAACTGGGGTCTAAAATGTACTGCAGAAATAATGCAGTTTGACACCCTTTTAACTACCATGGCTCAATGCTATGGAATCCTGTAATTTGTCATTTGTTGTAGCATAAGAGCTCTCTGACAAGGAAATCTAAATAGTGCAGATTAGACCTGTGCTTAGTAAGAGTAGACCTCCCGCTTCCTTACTAAACCTAACCTTGCATTTGTTGTTGTAAATAGTTGTACATACATAATCAACTGATTAGCTCTGGCCTATCAGTACATGGTGGCTTCTTTAGTTAGAATCATAGACTTAGAGAGATCTGGAAACTATGCCCTATGAGGAACAATTTAGGAAGCTGGGGATGTTTAGCCTGGAGATGAGAAGGTTAAGAGGTGATATGATAGCCTTGCTTAAATATTTGAAGGGATGTCATATTGAGGAAGCTTGTTTTCTGCTGCTCCAGAGACTATGACCGGGAACAATGGGTGCAAACTACAGGAAAAGAGATTCCACCTCAACATTAGGAGAAACTTCCTGACAGTAAGGGCTGTTCGACAGTGGAACACACTCCCCCGGAGAGTGGTGGAGTCTCCTTCTTTGGAGGTTTTTAAGCAGAGGCTGGATGGCCATCTGTCGGGGATGCTTTGATTGGGAGTTCCTGCATGGCAGGGGGTTGGACTGGATGGCCCTTGTGGTCTCTTCCAACTCTATGATTCTATGATTCTATTATTATTATTGTTTTCCTTGTATGCAGCATTATGAACTTTCTTCTTTGACCTTCTTTATTAATCCTTCCAAGTCTGTGATGCTTTCTGCTAGTAGTATGGTACCAGCCACATATCTGAAGATTGTTGATATTCTTTCCTCCTATTTTTACTCCTCTATTTTCTGAGTCCGAGCCTGCTTTAGGCTTTCCCTGATTATCCCAACCTGGTTGCCAAATCAAAACAGTTGTGGGTTTGGATCCTACAAAAAGGTGCATACAAAATTTGAAGGACAAGAAGGCTGTATTTGCAAGATGCTAGCTTTTTCTTAATTAATTTTTTAAAACCTGAAATTAGTAAATCTATGACAAGGAAGCACTGCGGATAATAAAAATGTACAGTTAGCTGTGACAGAGGGAGGGCCAAAGGAGACAATTGAATGCATCCCATCAAGGAGCAGGAATTCCAAAGACAACAGACTCTTGAATAGCTCTGAAGACATCATTGGAGACACAAGCACTGAAGCTGTCGCAGAGCCACAGTTTGTTTGAAACCTGTTTCCAAGTGACCTGACCAATTTATTTCTAAAGCAACAGCAGATGGCTTCAGACAGATGGCTTGGTACTTCCAAAACCTCTCCAGAGAAAGAAGGCGACACTTGACAATAAATTTACATTATCTTGACAGTAGCCCTGGACTTTAAGAGTGAATAGGGTCTGAACACATGCAGGATTTTTTCAAAGCCCTTTGGAGAAGTATAACTAAAGCTCCTTTTCTCCTGCTGTATTTTATGCTAACAGTTGATGCAGAACTAAGGCTTCACATCATTTTCTTGACAGCCTACTCCTATTGTAAAACTCATGCGAGGTGACAGTATTTTTATGAAAAGCATCCTTTACAGTATTTCTTTCTAGCAATCATGATGCTGTTAAGACATAGAAGCAGTGGCATGGGAGCAATTGTGCGGCTATGCTCTAATGATGCTATCACCTATGCTGGCTAGGGCATGATGGGAGTTATAGTCCAACATATCTGGAAAGGGTCTGATTGGGGAAGGCTATTCTAACATTTGGAGGTTCAGTCTTATATGACCATAGCTAATCATGCTGATTCTTCTCATGCTGGAATTATAAATGATTATTAGATAGAGCCAGCATGGCATAGTGGACTATGACTCTGGAGACCAGGGTTCGAACCTCAACTCAACCCACTGGGTGACTTTAGGCATGTCACACTCTCTCAGCCTCAGAGGATGGCAATAGCAAATCCCCTCTGAAGAAACCTGCCAATAAATACAGGAGGAGAAGGAAAAGTAGGATGAGCAGCGGCGGCGTGACAGAAGGGGAAGAGGAAGAGGAGGAAGAAGAGGTAACCCCCTGCTACCTGCCGCTGTGAGAATGGCGAGGCTGGCATTGGAGAGGGGGTAAGGGCAAAGTACTATTGTCCTCAATGGTGGCGCGGCCACGTGGCCATGCCACCATTGACTTCTATAGGAATTGAGCCTACGCTGATTTTGGTATCCAACGGGGGGGGCGGGTCTGGAATGGATCCCCTGCATATACTGAGGTCCCGCTGTATGTCGCTATCCCCTTTTAACTGATCTCTCATTAACTGATAACTCAGACCAAGAAACCATTATTGCATCTTATAACCAAGCATTTGACACCATCTCTGTTTCTCTAACATAGGGAAGCTATTTGCCCCGATATCATTCCTGAAGGAAGTAATGAGTGGTTTTAGCATTTTTCTTTGTACTGTGAGAAAGTTTTTTCTTTGTCCTGTGAGAAAGTCTTTGAAAGCTGTGCAATTTTCTGACAAGGACAGGATTAGAAAGTACAGCTCCTTTTGGTGGGCCCTGTCTATGGTTGCTGGTCTTGTTCGCTTGTGGGTTCACTTTCAGGTCCGCTAGTTGTGGAGGCTTAAATCTTCCCCATACCAGCAAGCCCATGGTGGCCACCATGGAAAGCAGTCACTGGCCCACTGCTGCCCCTCAGACACCCTTTTCCAGAACTCCAGTGAGATGGAGATTTTGTTGGTAGTGGCTGCATGAGGAACAACTTCAATCCTGTGATGAATAAAGGAAATGCATTGCTATTACTGCCTAGGAAGCCTTTACTACTTATCTATTTATTTCATTTATTACATTTATCTGCTGTCTTTCTTTCCCAGTGGAACTCAAGGAAGTTCATAAAAAGACTAATCTGAAACCTAATTTTTTCTTAATTTTCTTCTCAAATGAATCAACAAGTGATTTTAGCAATTTTCCTCCCACTGCAGGAAAATCTTCAATAATTGTTCGGTTTTCAAGGACTATTTGCATTCTGAAGTTATTCTGTGTAAAATTTGCACATGGGTCTTTTGCACAGAAAATAAACATGGAAAATAATATTTCTTCTATTATTTTTCAATGCAATTTCCTGCACAGAAAATTTGGTTTTATTTATTTTGTCACCTGAATTCACTGTAGTCCTCTTGCTTGTATTGTATATTTTACTGTATGTTTTTTTTTAAAAAAAAAAATTAACTGTTTAATGGTTGTTTTAGAGGTGAATGGGATATTGGAATTTGGGGGGTTTGTATGTTCTTTTTAAACTGTAAGCCGCCTCGATTGTCACTGACAGAGAGGTGGGATATAAATAAAGTTTTATTTATTATTTATTATTTATTTAATACATGCAAAACAACTATGTGCAACTTCTGTATAGAAAAAGTCACAAACTGCAAAGATTCTTTTAAGTCCAGTTGTCTTTTAAGTCCAGTGTGAGAAAAGACCTTTTTATTTATTTATTTTTTGGACAGTTTTACGAACATATTTAAAGATTCTTTTCATTCCTAGTCAAGAGGCACTTGTTCTTCCTGTACTTTTTCCTGCTGTCTTGGCTGTTTGTACTACACCCACCTCTGATTTTCTTTTCCCCTGTTCCCATACTTTCTTCTTTTGGGGATGTGCATTGCATATTAAAGTCTAGGTCTGTGGGCAGGGTGTGCTAATTTAAGTTATTAGGATTTATGCTGATAATGGTGATAATGGCAACAAGAATAACAACCGTGTAATATGCCAGGCTGTTATTGAGATAAAGAATGCTTGCATTATAGATGTGGCAGCCCCAGGAGACATCAGAAACAAAAGCAAAGATTATGAAATATTGAGGCCTAGAAACTGAAATTCAACACCTCTGGGAAAAGAAAACAAACATGATTCCAATAGTGATAGGTGTTTTGGGAGCAATTCCAGATGGAATTGGAATGGACTGACAAAACAGCCCAGTGAAATCACCATAGATAGAATCACACTAGCACAACTGCAGGAAAAAAAAAAACCAACTTGGAACATGCCATGTTATCTGACAATACCTCACTGGATGCTTGGATAGAATCCAGATCATTGGTGGCTCAAAAACACCGGTAGGCAACACCTGGTAGACTATGAAACTGATGATAACAATAGTCAGTATATTGAAAAGTGAGAAATTCAGCCTAGTAAGTGCAATGAAGAAGTCATATGATCATAACATTAGATAAATGATCATGTGAACAAGATTCAAAGTGATAGGTTTCTTCAGAACTCAGTGATAAAGAATGTAAAACTTTTATGAAACTAGTCAGGCCTTTTCTTCTTTTCTCTCCCAGTGTGACTGCTAACACCCAGGATGGAACTGTAATAAAACTAAAGTAAGCACAAGACATCTGTAGACCCATTCTTAAGGGCAAAATGGCTGTATAAATTAATAATGGTACGCTCCTAAATTCCCAGCAGTTCATCATAACACTTGATATGATATAATACTTGTTTCATCTGATTACAAGAAGGATGAAAGAAAATTAGCTAATAGTCTATTTATAGTTTTTTGTGGAGCTTTTGGGCTATGTGGCCATGTTCTAGAAGAGTTCCTTTCTGACATTTCGCCAGCATCTGTGGCTGGCATCTTCAGAGAAGATGAAAGCCTTAGACTCTACAGTATATTTATATATTTGAGCAGGGCAACATAGTAGAGGAAGACAGTTAATCAGTTTTTTTTAAAAAAAAAATCACTGGATATAAAGACTAAAGAGATAACCACATGCCTCTTTTTGCCCAATCCAGGCACGGGCTGGGCACTGACTCAAAAGGATATCACACGCCTCCATGCCCAACTCAGCCACATTGCGTATCCAATCCAGACTCCTGGAGTATTTTTCGAAAAATGGGAAAGTATCATTGTTCAAAAAGTACACCAAGAGTCCAGATCAGGTAAGCAAGGCAGCCAAATTGGGCACGGAAGCATGCACTAAGATCCATTTTACCCATTTAAACCTGTGCCCAACCTGTGCCCAGATCAAGTGAAAAGAGGCATGCAATAATCTCCTAAGAGATAACCAAGTTAGGCTGGAAATCAGAGGAAGGTTTGAGGTTCTTAGGATCTGAAACAGTTTCCTTAGAACAGCTGAAGGAGCAGTTCACCTCCATATGGTTCAAGGTAGACTACATTTTTTTTTTACAAAATATACCTCAAGTTTCCTGCTATGTTGCTAACTTAGAGTACTTATCTACTGATTATTTGTAAAGCAGCTGGACTTTGATTGTTCAGGATTCCAGTAAATTCTTCCCAATAGCTGAGACAAGGGCTGCATCTACACTGCAGAATTAATGCAGTTTGACCCTGCTTTAACTGTCATTGTTCCATCCTATGGAATCCTGGGATTTGTAATTTGCTATGGTGCTAGAGCTTTCAGAGAAGGGTAAATATCTCACAAAACTACAAATCCCAGAATTCCATAGCATTGAGCTATGACACTTAAAGCAATGTCAAACTGCATTAATTCTGCAGTGTAGATGCAGCCAAGGAAAATTAGAGGGACTCACCTTGAAGCCTTTTTTGAGAAAAGGAGTCTCTGGCAGCCCATAACTTTTAACTCACTCAGAAAATCTTTTTTTTTTCCACCTGCAATGGAGGAGATTTACTGAGTGATATAACAAAGAGATAAAAGCCCAAACACCTAGTGGCATCTCCTACCTTTTCTAGAAGACTTTAAAAGTGAAGTTTCTCCAACTTCATTTTACTATCGGCTGTCTAAAGCCACCTTGAGAAAGCTCAACCAAAAGAGACTGATTTTTACGTGTGATGAATGCAACCGAAATTGGGTTTTCTACAAGAAGAGGATGACACCAGAGAGAGAAAGAAGATGCATGCTTAAAAATGGCACGGTGTGTGTGTGTGTGTGTGTGTGTGTGTGTAGGGAACTGTAATAAAATAGTAAATAGCTTACTAAGTATATGTCAGTGGAAACCCTTAAGAGCACAATAATTTCAGCTGAGGTATTCTAGTATGGCAAAACTCTCTTTAATGTTGTGTTAAGGTTCCCTACATTTGGAAATTCATCTCCCTCTCTTTCTAACAGTCTGTTGAGGTCAGAAACAGAATTGCGCTCTGCATATTCTGACATTTCTGTACAGCTCCCTTTCTGCAGAACAGGAAAAGTTGTTATATGGTGTATAGCAGGAATGGAAAGAATATTTGAATACTCAGTGGGGGGAATGATAAAGGAGCTTTTCAAGTGTCCAAAAACTACAATGAGGAGAAACCTCCTCAATAGCCTTTCTTGTTTTTCCCCCAAGGAAAAAGACTCAAGACTCTCACCTTCCTACCCCAGATTCAACACCCCAAGTCAGGAAGTGAAGGAGCATTCCAATGAATAGGATCATTATGGCATATTCAGATACACAATACATTAAGATGAGCATGTCTACATGGGCCATTAAAACTGGCTTCCTCCTGCCCTTGTTGTGATGTATCCAGACGATCCAGGACCGAGCCCCAATTCAAATGCAGACTGTCTTCACATGGGAGGCCCAGTTGCACACCTAATCCAGTCCATCCCTGCATTTTTTCCCCTTTTAAATGTTTATATGTTTATTGTAAAACAATATCTACAATAAAAGCAATGTATAATCCCCACATCGACAATATAAATGAACGAGCACATTGACAACTATCTAATAGCGGGCATCTAATACCAAGATCCAAGATAAGACAAAAACAAACAAAATAACATAATGACAAAAACATATATATTGACTTCCTTCCTAACAGTTCTTGTTTTTACTGAATGTAATTGAACCATCTTTCTCTAAATCTTTACCTGCAGTTCTACCCTTGTCTAAATAATCATCCTATGCCTTTATTTTGATACCACACAGTAACCTTAGCTATTTGTATTTATCTATTTGCTTTACAACTTTCACCCAACAGAAATTCTTACCATGTAATTACCTCTGTTCATATCTTCTTTTCTCACTTACAGATCTAGAAATTATCCATTCTTAAGGATTTATAACTACAGCATTAAGGAAAATTTTAAAACTCGACATTTTGTTCCAGATCTTCCAGGAAAATCCGGAACACTCTGGAGTGGTGCTGGATGGCTGTCTACACATGCATCCTACTATGCCACCCGTTACCAACACTGCTGTGAGTCGCTCCCTTTAAGGTCACAGTGAGGCACCCAGCCATTTGATCAACACTGGGTGCCTCATTTTCAGCCTCAGAGGCATTGACTTGCACTAACAACAGGTTGCATGTGGAGACAGCTGCCTAGTATCATTCCTGAGTGTGAATGTAAAAGGGGGGGGGGGGGAATTTAGGACAGCTTTCAGCCAGAATACTCCTAGAGCAGCCCAAAATATTCTGGCCAGTGTAGACCCATCCTATGACATCTCCATTTTGTAAACCAGCTATAGTGTTCCCAATCCAGCTTCCCCACAACCTTCTAATGTCACATTGGGATGGGGAGAGCCAAGAGAGGACCATGGAAGATTACAGTCTCCCTGATCTTTGCCCAACTTCCGTCCCCAAGCACCCTGATGTAGCAGCGCAGCAAGCCAAGGAACAATGGTGGAAAGTTATCAGTTCTCTGATCCTCATCTGGCTTCTGATTCAATCCATCCCCATTATTGTGCAGAAGGAAGATGAGAGGAGCCAAGAGAGGATTGTGGAAGAGTACCACACCCCTACATGACATGGAGAGAGGGAGCAAGCTAAGAAAGATCTTCATTCATTTCCCTCCAGACTCCCAATGTCACATAGAGGAGCAGGGAGGACCCACCAACCTTGCTGCCACACGCTGTTTCCTCTCTTGAAAAACTTCTTTGAAAACTGCATCATGTCTGAAGATGTCTGGCAGTGGGGAGAAATAAATTACTCACTCTCCCTTGGGGGAACAAATCATTTCACAAAGCACATCCCTAGTACATAATAGAAACTAAGTGGAAGTTGTAGTAGAAGAGGAGAATTTTATATGAGATTTTTTGTGTGCAGATTCTTTTGTAGCTTACAGGTGGGTACATTTTCCTCTGGAGAGCTACACACAGAGAGAACCCCATATGGTAGAATATACAAATCTGAAGGTTTACAGTGCAAAAGGGCTGGAACATGTGATATTTCTGAGGGTTTAATCAGTTCCACTAGTGGAGAAAAGATTGTTTGTCTATTGGAATGAATATCCAGGACAAATGTGGGTAATTTCCCACATACCATGCACACACACATATATAGAGTGAGCCACATTGGCACACTCCAAGTAAACTGGAGGGGTGGTCTACTGTGTTGTGGGGAGAAGTTAATGCCCAGTTGTCATATTATGGTGTCCTTTTGCAGAGATTGGAGAGAATTCTACATGGTTTCTCACAGAACTTTCTGTTTTTAAAATGAGTGGCAAATATTGAGTGACTTGAGGGGGCTACAAAAAAGCATTGGAGATGTATCCAGACCATGGGTCACATTTCCCCATCCCTGCTCTAGGATGATACATCACAAATCATTCAAGAACTCCGGGATAACTTGATCATCTATGACTAGCCATCTGAAGAGCCGGTTTTGCCCTCATTTTGGTGGTTGTGTTTGGGGTTTTTTTTTAAGTCCTTTGGTTAAAATCAAAGATTAAGCAAGGTTTCAACCAGCCAACACTGGTTCTAGGGGCATAAATCTTGTCTTATTCCATTCTCTCATATGAGAATCAAAAGATTCAAAAGATTTTCTCCCTGCTGGAAGAGATTATGCACATTTTTGATTTTTTTTTCCTTATTTGGGGCCTTTTTGTGGGGAAAAACCACTTAAGGTTTTATTTTCTGTACATGTAACAAAGAAAAAAAGATGCCTTTTTGCATAAAATGCAACATGTTTGTCCAAAACATCCAACAAAAACATCCAAAAAGATGGTGGGCTTCTGTCTCTTGCACAGGGAGAGAGAAACCCTTTTCACTGACGTGCAATTATTTCCACTGCTATTTTTGGACACTCTTTCTCATTAAGGAGGAGATACCTTATGTTGCTGAGGATGAGGGAAATTATGAATATCCTTTATATTCCTAGTGGGGTAGAAACATGGTCCCTCCTTCTGGTGACCCCAGGTATTCCCAATGATGCATGCCTTTATTCGCTAAAGCTTCACACACAGACAACCATACTCAGTAATAAATAAATAATAAAACTTTTCTTTATACCCCACTTTTCTGCAACAGGAGCAATCAAACGGCTTACATGATTAAAAGAGTGATGGTTCTTGGTCATGCTAGAGCTGTGTGTGATGAAATGTTGAGAATTTGGTGAGTCTACTGATGCAGCAACTCTTAGACATGCTCTTTAGTATAGACTAGCCTCTTGATGACATTCTTAACAGTACCATTAGTGATAAACTGCTTCAGATATTGGAGTTATTTACAATTCAATCCTAATAAAGTCTGCCTAGAGGTATGTCAGATTGATTTCAAGTAAAAAAAGTGTATAATTACAACCTTGAAGCCCTTTCATCAGTTTCCTTAATAGTGCAAGTTTCATTTCTCGTCTAATAATATGCATTAGCCCTTGACACCTATAAGTTCTCAACTTTCTGTTGAGATAACATCATAGAGCTGGGGAAAAAGCCTGACTTATTTGCCAAAGTAATCAGATACCCTGTTTTAAAATAAAATATGTGTTTTTGTTCTATGCAAGGGCAACATCGTGCATAGCCTATTGGAATTTCAGTAAGCAATTTCAGATATCTTATGCCACATGGGAAATTGCTTCTTAAATGAAAAAGTGAGCATAAATATAAGTATTTTGAGATTGGTTAGAAACTAGTTGTAGACTTTTGAGTAATAAATAAATAACTACATTACCTCCTAGTGGAGAAATATTGCAATATATTTAATTTGATATTTTCATTAATGGTTTAAGCAACTGATGTGAAAAAAAATGATCAACTGTGTACATAGTGACACGATGCAATGCATCATTGGTACAGAAAAGGATTCAGAACTTATACAGAATAAAAGAAATATTCAACGTTCTGGAACAGAAATAGCATGTGGTATAATCGCTCAGTGGATAAGATCTCACATGGAAACCAATTGTAGAGAACCCTGAAATTTATGACTAGTTCATACTAGTCTTCACCAATGGGATAACATCTCAGTCATTGGAGCAGATGTTTTGTTCTTATTAAGCATTGGCCAGTGAGCGCCTGGCTTCCACACTCGGCCATTTTCTCAGACTGTTCATCTGTCAATGTCTATAATATCTAGTGCTGAATAGTCTCCATGGCCTTTAGACACACAGACACAATTCATTCTGTCAAGAGTATCTCAGAGTACAAAGATGACTGACAGCTGATTCTTCAGCTGGAAACTACATTAGAAAGTTAGATGGAGAAAGGAGGAAAAAAAGCTTTTGTCCTTGGATAAGAGTAGGAAGCTATCTTAAGTGGTCTTCTTAAGTGTAGGAAACTGACAGAGATATAGTCCATCAATTGGCAGAGGCTTTCCAAAGTTCCAGTTGAGGTTTTCCCCAGTGCTTTTCTGAGATGCCAGAGTCTACACTTGAGTCTCAGTTGAAGATTTTCCATACCTTTGCTCATTCATTCATGAGAACTGAGATTGCAGTCAAGAATTTAGAAGAAGACTAGCACGTGGAAGAGCAGCTATAAAGGAACCAGATATGATCCTGAAGATGTATCACTGAATACTAAAGTTAGGATTGTCCATGCCATTATATTTCCCATTTCTATGTATGGTTGAGAAAGATGGACAGTGAAGAAAGCTAATAAGAAGAAAACCATCTCATTTGAAATGCGGTGCTGGAACAGAGTTCTGAAGATACTGTGGACTGCTGAAAAGACAAATTAATGGGTCCTAGAGCAAATCACACTTGAACTTTTCCTAGAAGCCAAGATGACCAAACTGAGACTGTCATACTTTGTCCATATTATGAGAAGATATGGCTCACCAGAAAAGACAATAATGCTTGGCAAGGCTGGAAGTAGTAGAAAAAGAGGAAGTTTGTGTGCCAGATGGAGAGACTCACGGGATTATCACATGGGCTTTTATCCCGATGTTTCCATGATGGGATAAAGTTGACTTCAACTTATGAAAACCCTATGAATGAGCCCTATCATGATCAAGACCTGCTCAGGTCTTGTAGACTGAGGGCCATGGCTTCCTTGATTGAGGAGATTATTGCATGGGCTTTTATCCTATCATTTTCCCGACAGGATAAATGTACATTTGACTTCAAAGACTGGGCTTACTACATTCTCCCGTCTGAAACTGGTCTGCAACCTGGACTTATCCCGCAACTTTTCAAGCACAGGATTTTCCCATCCTTGAAAAGCCACAGGATAAAACCAGGTTTCAGCAGGTTGCAGAAGGGAGAATACAGCAAGACCCATCTTTGAAGCTTAATGCATATTTATCTTGTCAGGAAAATGGTAAGCTAAAAGCCCATGCAATAATCTCCTGAATCAAGTAAACCATGGCTCTGAGTCTACAAGACTTGAGCAGGTCTTGCTCGTGATAGGGATCATTCATAGGGTTGCCATAAGTTGAAGTCAACTTGACAGCAGTTAACAACAACAACAATAAATAGTAAATGGTGGAAAGGTAGAGACAAGGGTAATGGTCATGTTGCCTCAATGTCACATTCTATTTTGCTAATTGTCATTTAGAGCAAATAATATAAAACTAGATTTTTTTAAAAAAACTAGACCTAATTGAATGAAGTTGAGTAGCTATTACACAAACAACCTGCAGAGCTTTTAAAATGTAAAAAAAAACAAATAAAAAAACTTACTACTATTTTTGATTTGCTCAAATCCACTGAGCACAATGAACAGACACTGAGCCTTAAAGTCCAGTTTGACTCACACCTTCATTTTGGTACCCAGAGCAAACACTCAGTTTGTTCATTGTTTAGGCCAACCCTGATTGGAAGCAGGGATGTAAATGTTTTTTAATATTTATTTAATTAATCCATATCCATTAATCCCAATGTTGGATCCAAGATGCCATACATTTTACATTTCAGAGTACAATTTAAAAACTGTCAATACAAAAGTTAAAGCACGATTAACCTAAATTTCTGTTTTACAAAACACATTAAAATCAGCATTAAAAACAGGTGCTAAAGCATTTTAGGCATTATGACTAAAAGCATAACAAATTAAAAATTCTAAATCCTCCCATACAAACTCTTATCTACTGCATACACTAAAACTTAAAAAGCTTTCCTAAATTTTAAAAAAAGTATTTCCCTATCTTTGAAAAGACAGCAGAGATGGCCCAACCAGAACTCCCAGGAAAGGAAGTTCCATAATTTGGGAGAAGCCACTAAGAAGGGTCCTAACCAGACAAAAACAAGATGATGGTGGGACTTTGAGAAAGACTTCCCCTGAAGATCTTAGGGTCTCAGTGTACAAGGGAGGAAAATTGTAATTGCATTAGGATAATGGCACTTATGATGCTTATCGCATGACACAGTTTCTTTCCTGAAGTTCTCACATGAGAGATCATTTTATTAACATAAAAAAATAAAAAATATTTTTCTTAACACAAAAAAGAGTCTTTAATGACCTCCTTTCCTGCTTCTGTTGTGCTATGCTTTTCTGTGTAAAAGTTCCCTTGTGTTTTTATGTCAATTTTGGGTGGTCAGTGGGCGTGCTTGGATGGGGAAATGTAGTGACCAGGGGAGAAGAATAAGGCATGGCCATTTCAATTTTCTCTCCTTTCAACTGGCAAAGTAATTGCAAGAAAATTAAACCTTTTTACTATTTTTTTTAAAAAATCCATTGCCAAATAATCACCAAATGACAAATTTGGTTTGTCAGAGAAACCAAAACTTTGCCTACTGCCTTCTACCCCGCCTCCTTTTCCAGTTCTTTTCCAGAGCTCTCTGTCCCTGTGACACAATGGTGTGCTAACGCCCCTCATGTACACGCATGCCTGAAAATGTAAAAGGCAAAAGATTCGTACAGTTTTAAAAAAACAATTATTTCCTTAACCCCCTGCCTCTTTCTTCAGATATACTCATCACTGCTGCATGGAAGCCAATGTAATCAAATGGATAGATCAGTAGCTGTTGACTTTCCATTGAAAGTGATTAGTTAAGTCTGGGAATCTGACCTACCCAAAATAAGAAGCCCCCACAACAAGTGAAAAAAGGTCTTTTTAAAAGTAAGACTGCATTCCTGTATATTTCAGTGTGTGTGTGTGCACCAGATAATGAAAATATATAAGGGTAATGTCTTGGGGAAGGAGAGGGTGGGCAATCCTAAATGCTGTTGTGTACGCTGAGATTTTGGTGCAAATGGAATGGCTCTGAAGGGTACACAAGGAAGGAGAGCAATCCCAATTGAATAGTCTTTTTAAAGACAATGCAATAGTAGTGGGAGATGAGCCAATAAGGTCCTTAAAGAACAGACAGGCTTATAAGGGCAGATACAGTTTTTAAAATAGTTTGGCCCCAAACCGTGTACATCTTTAAAGGTCATAGCCAGCACTTTCAAGTTTGCCTGGAAATATATCAGCAGCCAGTGGAGGTGTTTTAGGAAGAGGGTTATAAGATCCCTATAACCTGCCTCAATCAACAACTTTGCCACAGTGTTTTAGACCTGCTGGAGTTTCCAAACAGTTCCCAAAGGCAGCCAGTTCTCCGTTCTGAATCCAGGAGCACACCCAGGCAGCAAGCACACCCATCCAGTACAGGCTGAATCCCTGTTCCGTGATCTGCTTTCTGACTCACCAGGAGTACCCCTGTCTTGTCTGGATTCAGTTTCAATTAAATATTCACTCATTTTATTCTTTCCTGGAAAAAAAAATCAAGGTTTTCTCTCCACTGGGCAAGGTTAAGAAAGGTTTTGTGCATTTTTAATGCCCCATTGAACTTTCTCTGAAAATTTCACTCAAGGAAAATACATTTGTCTTTTGGGTTTGTTTGGGTTTTTTTTAATCTCTTGTGCTTTTGCACACAAAGAATGTGTTTTCTACAAAACATATTTGTTGAGGAAAAGCATATTTTGCACAAGACCGGGATTTATTTTTTTACACAAATTAAAATTTTGCAAAAAGCCCTGAAATGCAAGACAATAATATAAGCAATAAGAATCCATTCCAGATTCTTCTCATCCTGAGCACTCAAGAGTAGAGCGGGGGGGACGGCATCTTTCCCCAAGCTCCTTCATCAAATTCCCTATGTGTGCTCTGAAGCTAAAAGAAAACGGAAAATAAATTTATGCCAATATAGGCTTTTTTCTTCTTTTAGGCCATGACTGTGGAAGAATGTTTCAAACCCCTTTCCCCTTTTCCTCCAGTGATTACAATCCAGAGCAAAACCCCACATGCATATTTGGAAGTTTTTAGAGAATGCAGTGCTTCCCCAAATAGTACATATTTAACCCAGTGTGTAGATTAACGCCAAATTCCAGATTTACTTGGGTTAGGAATACTGAAGAAGGTTCATATACAATAAGATCTTCTAGCACCATTGAAACCAACTCTGTGGAAGTGTAGCATACGCTTTCATAGACTTGATCTACTTCCTCAATTGCACAGAGTGAAAAGAGAAGGGTATTAGTAACAACTCCCTGTCTCTCTTTCGTCGTCGTGGGAAATTATAGCTTCAGACTCCTGGCAATGCAAAAGGACTCTTGTTAGTAAACCTCTCCTAGAACTGCAAATGAGAGACAAACTTGCCCTTCCCACCTGCAACACAATCAAGATTCCTGAGTAAAACAAATGGTGCCATCTACTGGATAAATGAAAATAGTGGTCACACATGTCACTTCATTGTGCTCTGAGTAGATCTTGTGGGGAACGACTTATGGGGGAAAGTCTCATCTTGGCTAGAAGGATACGAACAGAGAGCTTGCCATGTTACAGGTAAAATGAAATCAGTACATCACAACAAAACTCTACGTATGAGTAAGTGAGAAAGAAAAGCCACAAAGATTTTTCAGAGCAGCCACTGAATAGCTAACATCAGACAATATTTTATCAACTCTTGCCAAAGAATATTGGCCAATGCCAGCTTTTCCAAACTTCCACTGGATTACTAGGACAGCCCTCATATTATTGTTTGTTTCTGCTTACCCCCCCCCCCCCAATATGCCCTAGGTGCCAATAAGGAAACTATGATATACAATGATGTAACTCTCCAAAATAAGACACACACACACACAAAATTACAAAACACCCTTAGCTAAATGGGCCTCTCCCCTCTACACATTAAAAAGAGATTATTTTTTACCATACATCTGTAAACATTTCATATTACTCTACAAAAAGAAAAGAAAAGAAAAGAAAAGGACCTGCTTGTATTTCCCATACAATTGCAATTCATACCACAGCTGGTATGAATTGCTGTCTTGATACAAGAAATAAAGAGAAGTACAGTCGGCTTATCCACTGATTCAACCATCTATGGCTTGAAAATATTCAAAATATATAAATTCCAAAAAGGAAACTTTGATTTTGCCATTTTATATAAAGGACACCATTTTACTACGCCGTTGTATTTAACAGGAGTTGAACATCCACAGATTTTGGTATCTACAGGGGTCTTGGAACCAAACCAAGACCCCACTGTAATACAGATACTAACACATTGGATTCATGCATGCACATCTGTATAGTTCATGCACACTAGAGACAAGATGGACATGTGAACTTTACACACCCCTTTAGAGAGCCACACAGCGAGAGAGAGAAATCTGAGGACATCCCTATGCTGTCAAAGAAAGGGAAAATGGGGACATTGGACAGGAACCAGAAAATGGGCTAATTTCATGATAAGAATTGTTCCACTGAATTAACAGAACTTGCATAACTGCAGACTTACCAAGTTCTGCTTGATTCTAGTTGGGTCTAGCATTAGCATTTAGCTGAAAACCCCTCATCCAATTGCTATTTAGGCTGGGGGATTCTGCCAGTTGTCATTAAAACAAGACAGAACAAAACAGAACTACTTTTGAGTAGTTATAACTTAACACTAACAAAAAAAAAAAATCAGAAAGACTCTTATCAGAGGTGCCATGGATTCCTCAGAGCCATGGATTCCTCAGTGCTGGATGCTGTCCAGCTTCTTCACATAGCTTTATGGGGGAGAACCTTGATTTAAATGGAAATGCATAATGTTCCCTGACAAACTAAGCTGCTTCATAGATTTATTCTCCATGCCCTATGGCTTTTGGAAAGTCTAAGCTAGGCAGACCTCTGGTGGAAAGGGACCAACAGTTGGCAGAAATCCCTAAAATAATTTGAATGTCTTTAGCAAAGAGGTTCCTTTTTACAAAGTCTTTTAATACTTGCCCACCCCCATTTTAGCAGCATTGGTATTGGGAACATGGTGAAGGATGACTGAAAAACACAGATTTTCATTGTCAGGTTGCAGAAGCATGTCTGCAGGAAATAATGAAGCTTAGGCTGTGGGAAAAATGGGATTCTACTCTTGCCAGTCCTACTGTAGTAGTGCGTGCCTGCCTAACACAGGCAAGGTGTAAACAGCAGCTCCCTCCAGAATTCCTTATTGAGCATGCATGAAAAGCAAAAGGGGGGGAAACACGCACGCTGGCCTTACCAGCTCTCCTCGGTATGTTAAAAAAAAAATGACGATACATCTATAGGTATTGTTACCAAAATCGAAATCATAACTATAGTGTCTAGGTCCAGGGAAGTAATAGTGCCACTCTACTCTGCCTTGGTCAGGCCCCACCTGGAATACTGTGTCCAGTTCTGGGCACCACAATTCAAAAAGGATGTGGAGAAACTGGGCAACTAAGATGGTGAGGGGTCTGGAAGCCATGCCCTATGGAGGGGGCTGTCCGGAGGGGGCGCCCCTTTGACCCAATGGATGGGTCCCAGCCAGTTCAGCCTGGAGAAGAGAAGGTTAAGAAGTGATATGATAGCCCTGTTCAAATATTTGAAGAGATGTCATATTGAGGAGGGAGCAAGCTTGTTTTCTGCTGCTCCAGAGACTAGAACGCAGAACAATGGATGCAAACTGCAGGAAAAGAGATTCCACCTCAACATTAGGAGGAACTTCCTGACAGTAAGGGCTGTTCGACAGTGGAACACACTCCCTCGGAGTGTGGTAGAGTCTCCATCCTTGGAGGTCTTTAAGCAGAGGCTGGATAGCCATCTGTCGGGGATGCTTTGACTGGGAGTTCCTGCATGGCAGGGGGTTGGACTGGATGGCCCTTGTGGTCTCTTCCAACTCTATGATTCTATGATTCTATGATTCTATGATACACGCACGCACACATACTGTTCCTCCTAAGCCAACTATTTCTTCCAGATTGGATTTATCTGGTGTCCAATGCTTTCTTCTCCAGTGTTTTGCTATGAGGTTGCCAGAGTGAAAACTGGAAATGGCTCCTGCATCTTTAATGGTTACATAGAAGAGAGAATTTCAGTAGGTATTGTAACCTAAGTTATTACAAACAATGACTGCTAAAATTCGCTCTTCTGTACAACTCTTAAAGGTGCAAGAGCATTCTCCAGTTTTTAGTCTGGCAACTTACTTACCCACCAAGCAGTGGGCTTATTTCCAGTGTTCATCTTTTGCCAGTATTTTGGTTGGTGGTTTGCTTCTATCTCCTTATTTTCCAGTTCCCAGCTTAAATATAGTCCATCCTTTAGAACTCTTCAGGCTTGTTTCAGCTGAGTGCACCCTGGATTTTTAGATCCTTGTTTCAATAAACAGAAATATTCAGTAGGAAATTATCAGTCTTTCATGGTCTGTAGAACACAATCCTTGACTCAGGTTTTCTGCAAGCTACCATTTTCAGTGAAACCCTAAATGACATCAGTGCAAACAAACAGGACATAAACCTTAATATCATGTTCATACGTGACTTTCAGTTGTGATATTTTTGTCTACTCTAAGCTTTTTGCTAGATAGGTCATAATTCAAATATAAATCTGTAAACATGGGAATGTATAAATAAGGTAAAGCTAGGTGACTGGGCAAAAATGCATGTAATTCCTTTAGAGGTGGAGAATATTGAACAGATTCTATATCTGAAATTATTTTGTGGAAACATTCCTGGTGATAAAATACTTTTTGGCAAGGGCAGGGAATCTTTGTCCCTCCAAATGTTTTGAACATCAAAACCCAGAAGTCCCACCAAACTGACTGATAGTACAGAATTGTGGGAGATGTAAAATATCTGAAGGGCCAGAAATTCCACTTCCCTGGTTTACTAGATAATCCCCTTATGTACATCATTTACCGTCAGCTCCTTGAACAATGTGCAGGGGTACAACTGTGATTTGGGGGAGGCATCTTTTAAACTGTTAGATCTTCTTGTGTACAGTTTTTTTAAACTGTATTTTATTATTGTTGGATCAGATGGAGAGGCGGGAAATACAAATAAATATTATTATTATTATTATTATTACTAATTAGTTAAATCCAGATTATAATTTATCTGTTTTTCCCCTGAGTACTTCAGCTCTGTCCATCAAGAATAGGTTTCTTGAAATGTTATCCATGAACCTTATGCTGCTTGGAATGTGTTTTGAATCAGTAGCTTGATTAATAAAACATTTTTGAATGAATGAAAAGTACAATTTATGAGAGGATTGTGTTAGGCTGATGATGTCAACGTAATGAAATTCAAAATTCAAATGAAATTAGTGAAGCTTTCAATGTAAGATTTAAGATTACTTTTTATTCTAAGTAAAAGCACATGCTGTCTTTCCATTTTGATTTATACTTCTTTGCAATAACAGGTGATGTGTTTGTTTGTTTAAAAATGGAATGTGAAAACCCCTCTTGTGGCTTAAATCTCTATGGCATCCAGTGATCCAAGGCGTCATCTGCTGAGCTTATGCTGAAGATTAAATCACAAATGTGTAAAAATATCTATTCTGTATAATATTGGTTTCCACAATTAACGTAGCTTAATTGAGTCTAAAAATAATTCTTGGCAATCTTTACCATATATTAACTTCTTAATCAAAGCAACCTTGTGGAGAACTGCAAAATTAGCTTTCTTCAAGTAAAACATGAGGCATCACGATGCCACCTGGAAAGCAAATCAGACAGTTTGATTTTAAAACTTACAGCCATATCAGATTCTTTGGGTGGGGGTTTCACATTACTATTTCTCCAATGATAAATAATGTTAATTGACAATAATAATAAAAACGCATTAAAATTTTTAAATAGAGAAGGATATCCAAAAATAAAAATGAGCAGACAAAGCTAATCAGAGATTTGAAAACGATGAAACAGAGATTGCATTAAAATACACTAAGGTGAGTTGCACTTTATTCTGTTTATAAGACTGAGTTGCATTTATTGAATTATATTGTTGCAGTTGTTGAATTTTAAATAGACAGTGGACTGGGTCCAGAATGCCACTTCCACAAACAGAAAGGAGTGAGATCTCAAAAGAGAAATCCTCACTGGTATAAGGTAGGGAAGCCACTTTGTCTATTCTTCCTTCTCCTTGCATTGTTTTTGTGTGCCTTCAAATCATTTCTGACTTATGGCGACCCTATCACAGGGTTGACAAGATTTGTTCAGAAGGGGGTTTTGCCTTTGCCTTTTTCTGAGGGTGAGAGAGTGTAACTCACCCAAGGTCACCCAGTGGGTTTTGATAGCTGAGCAGGGATTTGAAGTCTGGTCTCTAGAGCCATAGCCCAATGTTTAAATCACTACACCATGCTGGTTTTCTCTCCCTGTATATAATCCCCAGTGTTACCTTCCCAGTATCAGTTGTTTCAGAGGATCATTCTTGGCAGCATTTCATGGTGAACCTGCAGATGTGCAAAAAGAGAAGAAAGAACTGGCAACAACTGCTTTCTCCAGCTTCTCCCAATGGCTGAGCCTCCCCCCCCCCCCAGCTGCTTAGATCCAGACCTTTACTTTTGTGCCTTTACAGTAGCTACAACTTGATCAAAAGTTGCTTACTCACAGGTTATCACTGCATGGGTAAATTGCTTACCCATGGGTAAACCTAAGTTACATTTAGAATATATAAATCAAACTTAAGACACATCAAGATGGAATTTGGTAGACTGCTTTGTAAGCTGGTCTGGTTCTACTTCTTGGACCATGGAGATTCATGCCAAACAACAGCTGATAGATGGCTCCAACTAAGAACACACAGATGATATATAGTGCATTGTCAGTGCTTTGTGCCAATGCAGTGTGAAATTTTCTTTGTGTATGACATATGCAGACATCTAGATATGGAGCAAGATCAGTCGACTATTTTTCATCACATACAGTCTAAATTGAGACCAGATGTCATTCTGGAAAAACCCTCTGGAGTCCAATGATATGTTATTGGGCTCAATAACATCTACCTCTATGGTAGCAGAATATCATTCTTGCCTTTTCAAAAGCTGTAGACAAAATGTTTTGTCATACAGAGATTATCACCAGACTGTCAATAAATGCAGCAGAATAAAGGGTTGGAATTAACTGCAATGCTTAAAACGGTGAGACAGGATCTAATTTTTGAATGCTGTCATATGTTAAAATTTGCAGTGAATAGAAAAATATAAGAGCAAAAAAGGGCTACTTTAGAAACCTTTTCTTTTATGTGCTAATTTTCTACTGGAACAATGTTTTTAATACAGGGAAATTATGTGAAATGGCTGTCCCTTGGATGTAGTCTGCAATGATATGGACAATTCAGTCACCACATTCCTAACCAATTTGTTGTTATGTGCTGTCAAGTTGACTTTGACTTAATGGTGAACCTATGAATGAGAGACCTCCATCAGCATGGGACAAAGAAGAAATCCAGGGGGCTTTTTACATTGGCAAGAAAGTGTGATCTGAACTCGCCTTTATGTTAATGCTTAGCAGCTACATAGCAAGCCTCCGGTTTGCATTAAAAAAGTGCAGAGCTGCTACATTGAGGGGTGTGGGAACGACTTATCTGAGTGGTCTTTTTTGTGGCTCAGCAGTTACATGGGAAGCTGTCAGAACGCTACAAACACAGGCGGAGCTGATACATGGGCAGCAAGAAACGCAGCTTTAAACTGCGATTTTAATTTTTTTTTTCCTTGCCGGCTGCGAACTGCGCTGTTGCGCGGTTCGTACCGCCGCGAACAGCGCTATTCCGATGGTCGAGTCTTGAACTGCGCTATTGCGAGGGTCGAGGCTTGAACTGCGCTATTGATGGGGTCGAGGCTACGAATTGCGCAGTTTTTAATGATTCAAAGGGGGCTCCTAAGTGATTTTGACAGCAGCCACAGACCGAGCATCTGCAAGAAGACAAAGGAGGAGGAGTGCTGGCCATTGACCCAGTGACGTTGGCATTCGTCAGCACAGGGTCACTGTGGGCATCATCACCAACATGGATGCCTCCTCTCCTTTGTGGTCGGCACTTGTCGTCAATGTTCAAAGCACAGCCAAAGCTGCCGCCTTTGCTTCCGCTACTGCTGCCAGGATCGTCGAAGTGACCACTGAAATGACTGCTGTGACCACTGAAATGACTGCTGTGACCACTGAAATGACTGCTGTGAGTACTGAACTGACTGCTGTGAGTACTGAAATGATTGATGTGACCACTGAAATGTTAGCTGTGAACACTGAAATGACTGATGTGATCACTGAAATGACTGATGTGATCACTGAAATGATAGCTGATGATGATAGTGATGATACAGAAGAGAGAATAGCTGCAGTTGGTGTCTCACTGCTTGAGCAGTGTGAATTAGCCGGTGGCATTGCTATGTCCGAGAAAAGGAAGACCCGGCTTTATTGGACGCTGGAGAGAAGTGATCACTGGTGGTCTGTCATAGTCACTCGCACCTGGTCTGAAAGCCGATGGAGGCGTTACTTCCGAATGCCCCGTGCCCTCTTTCACCGGCTGGTGGACATCCTCCGTCCAGAACTGGAGAGATCTGATTCAGTGATGAGAAAAGCCATCCCGGTGGAGGAGAGAGTGGCCATTGCCATCTTCATGCTGGCCCATAAAATGACCTACTTGGTGACTTCAGAGCTCTTCGGGGTTGGCATTTGCACTGCAGGGCAAATGATGCTGGAGTTCGCCTTGGCCATGGAGAAGCTCCTGCTGTCCCGGACTGTGTACTTGGGAGATGCCCGGAAGGTAAGGCACTGTCCAAAACATATTTCCACTTGTCAAACTATCCTATCCTGTATGTGGCATATTTCATGTGTGGGTTGTTTTGTGGTGTAATTGCATGGATGTAATGAATTTGTCATTTATTCACCTGTTTCCCCCCCTTTCCTTTCTACAGATCATGGAAGGTTTCGCTGAGCTTGGATTCCCACAAGTAGTGGGCGCTGTGGATGGGTGCCACTGTCTCATTGTGCCACCCCTGGGGCAGAGGAAGAATTATCAGAACAGAAAGGGGTCCTATTCTGTTATCCTGCAAGGGACATGTGATCACACTGGTCGCTTTGTGGATGTGGAGCTTGGATGGCAAGGATCAGCTCATGATGCCAGGGTGGTCCGCAATTCTGTCATTTTTGAAACTATGGAAGCTGGCATCTTTGTGCCAGGCAACCCCACCATTACCATCCAGGGTCAGCAAATTGGACCCCTCCTGCTGGGAGATAAAGCTTATCCTCTCAGAAAATGGTTAATGTCGCCCTACAAGAAACCTACCACTGCCAAGCGGAAGCTTTTCAATAGGAGGTTGAACAGGTGTAGGGTGAAGGTGGAACATTCGTTCGGGCGTCTCAAGGCCAGGTGGAGATGTCTGAAAGGACCACTTGTTGTGGCAGAAGAGAACGTGGTGCCCATGATCGCCGCTTGTGTCATCCTACACAACATCTGCGAGACCAAGGGAAAGGTTTTGGATGAGGGGCTGCAGTACAGGCGACGTTTTGTGTTGCCTACCCTGGGGGCACCTATTCCGGAAAATGACCCTGGCACACAAGAAGGGCACAAAGTGAGGAATGCATTGGCAGAGTTCTTCCAGACAGGGAGAATTTGAACTTGGACTTCTCCTCCATTTGTGATACCAGAGCATAATTGTTTTGTATAATCATATCAGTAGTTGAATAAATGTATCCCATCAGCCACAGTCTGTGTGTGCCCATCATTCATGGTCTGCTGTGTGGGCAGTCTCTGCCATGTGCTTGTTGGCTTGACACACACAAACACACTCACAGAAGGTCATGCATAGGTTTGCCTGGTGCCAGATTTCCTGGAAGATAAAGATACAAGCCCCTAACTGCCAACCGTTTACTCTGACAATGTATCAATACCCCTTGAAATTCAGGCTTCCCTAATGGCCCATTCAATTGTAACAATATGAAGCCCAGAGGCATCTATTGGGGGAAAGATTCAAAAATCAGCTCTGAGGGGACTTCATTGGCCTGAAGCCATCTCTGCCCACCTTGCCCTCACCCACAAATTTCTATAAAGTCCAAAGCCCCTGTCTTTTTCCTCAGGACGGCGACCATGGCTCCCAGGGTGAGACCTCCAGTTCGCAGGGCCTACTGGCAGGCTGAAGAGCTGGAGATCCTCCTGGAGGCCCTCATGCCAGAGCAAGCTGCTCGGATTGTGATGGCCTCTAGCAGCAAGCCGAACAAGGCCTTTTTTATGGATGCCGCCAGAGCCCTCCGGCGACGAGGGTTTCAAAGGACCTTCCTACAGTGTCGGAGCAAGTTTAAGGACCTGAAGGGAAGGTTCTTTGAAACCCTGGAGGACTATGGTCCGCATCCGCCTGTTCGGAAGAGGCCACCATATTTCGAACAGCTTCGGGCCCTCTGGCAGAGGGGCGGAGAGCCTCGGTGGCAAGATCGCCGTCCTCAAGGTATGTCTGGGCCCCTTTCATTGTGCCTGTGTCCCTGTCACTGACCCTTCCCTCCTGTTTGCCAGTGTCCTCCATGGGTCCTCATGCCTGTCCTCCACTTTGCTTTTGCAGGCATGCAGCCCAGGCGAGGACGGAGGGTGCCTGAGCAGGCCCAACAGCCCGGCAGGGGGTCCCCCGCTGCTGCACCTCAGGGAGAGGCTCGGGATCTCCCTGAGGATGCAGCACAGCCAGGGCCCTCTGATGCCGCCCCTCCGCCCAGAGAACAGGCTCCTGTGGCAGCAGGTTAGTGTCCAAGGGGTTGGGGGGGTGGACGTTGCAAGCCTGCAGCCTCCACAACACTCCTGTCCTGTCCCTTCCCTTCATGCCACTGTATTAACTTCTCCCCTTTCTTCCCTTTTTCCAGCAGCTCCTCCGTCGCCGGATGCTGCTGCTGCCATTGAGGACCAGCCTGGGCCAAGCCGCCGCCGCCGCCGCCGCCGTCGCCTGGAGAGGGGACCCGAGGCCCAGGGTCCCCAACCCAGGGAGATGCCTGAGGCACAGCGCCCCAGGGGAGGAGGTGAGTGCAGGCACCCAAAGAACCGGAGAAGGGAGTGGGGATGCCCATACACCCTGCCTGTGGGAGTGGGTGTGTGGCTCCATTGTCCCCTCCTAACCATTCTCTCTTTCTCTCTCTTTTTTCTTTTCTCCTCTACAGAACGCCTGCTGCATAGAAGGGTGGCAGCGCTGGAGGCAGGCCAGGAAAGGATCTTGCAGCTCCTGAACAACATCATGCAAGTCCTTCCTGGCGCTGCACCTCCAGCTGCCCAGTAAAGCTGCTTCCCCCCCCCCTTTCCCTTTCCTTCCCTTTCCCTTGTTTGCTGTTCCCCTTCCTTCCCCTTCCCTTCCCCTGTAAATAATCTGTAAATAGTTTTTGTTAATAAAAAAGTTTATTTTTTAAAAAAAATTTGTCTGTCTTGAACTGCGCAACAGCGGTAGTACACCATTGACCCATTTGTATGAATGAAATTCTTTTTTTATGAATGAATGGGGGTGTTGCGGTACTGCGCTGTTTCACCATTTGTTAGTGTTAAGATTTGAAGTAGGACAGTGGTGTTCAAAATGTGCTTTTGAAGAGATGTTGAACTTCAGCTCCCAGAAGCCTAAGTCCTACATCTCATCAACAGCGCAGTTTGAACATCACTGCCATAGGGAGTTAGTGAGTTAGCTATAGCTATAGTGTAGTGCCTGGTGGAAAAGGAAGTGCAGGGAAGGAAGGAGACCTTTGGGGAGAGAGATAAGTACAGTAGAGGACACCACAGTGCTTAATGGGAACTCAGTGCTTGTCACAACACTTCCCTCCTCTTCCTCCCCTGCGCCTGGGATGGCGACGAGTCGCCATAGGAACCGCCACTTGGCTGCTGAAGAGGCCAGAAGACTCCTGTCTAGGTTCTTCCTGAATGACCTCCAGATCCAGAACGACTTCGCCAGGAGTGACATCACGACCCCTTTCCCCACCCTGATGCCCAGATGGCCCCTCTACAGCCATGGGAATGGCCCTATGGGTAACACTCTCCTCCTCACCACCCACTCTGCCACTCTGAGCTGATCTTAAGATCCCTACTATCTGTTCCAGCAGGCCACTCTGCCCTTCAAGAACAGAAGTGAGCCGCCTCTGCTCCTGGATGGATTCTGCCTGCTGCTGAAGTGCCCTATCCTGATTTTGGACTGCCCTCTCCTGCAGCTGAAGTGCCCTCTCCTGCAGCTGAAGTGCCGTCTCCTGATTCTTGAGGGCCCTCTCCTGATTCTGGAGGGCCCTCTCCTGATTCTGGAGGGCCAGCTCCTGCTGCTGAAGTGCCCTCTCCTGATTCTGGTGGGCCCTCACCTGCACCTGAACTGCCCTCTCCTGATTCTCGACTGCTCTTTCTTGAAATTCTACGCTCCTCAACCTCAGCTGATAGAAACGCTCTCCCTGTTGTGTGAGTGCTGTCATGTGTTCTGAGGTGGCACCAACGAGACGATCAATAGCCCTGGCGGATGTTGCTGCTGCTGAGCGACGCACCCGTCTGTGTCTCATGGCAGCGAGCCGCTCCTCCGGTGGCATTGCAGCTGTGGGATTGGCGGGTGCTTCTTCTTCTTCTGAAGGTGGTCTTGGTGCACCTTCTGCACCTTCTATAGGACGAAGCACCAGAGATACACAAAAGCATAGAGTTAGCACATACTCCAGAGGGCATCCAATCCATCCCTATTATGCCATGCAGGAACTCTCGCTCAAAGCACCCTCAATATGTCACACAGGCACTTGGACAAATGTAAGGAAGAGGAAGAGTTGAGGAGAAGCACAACACACACACACACACACCACAGTCATACAAAGGAGATCTTACAGCATACACTGACATAAACGTTGTAGCCCCTACCCAAAACATGCCATCATGCCTACAAAAACCTTCGCCAGCGCCTGTGTTCCTCTGCTGTAACTGTCCCACTATAAATCCCCCCCCTTCCCATGCCACACACATGTCTTACCCTGCAAAGCTTCCTGACCGTCACTATCATCGCTGTCTCTCACAGTCCTCTGTCCTACAGGCGACCGATCACGGTGGCTACTGACGTTGGCAGAGACAGTGCTTGTACGGGAGGATGGCCTGCTTGAGGAAGCTGTAGATGCCAACTTTATGGCACGGGCTTTTTTTCTGAGAGCCTCGATGTCCACAGCTTGCTGACTGTAGGATGTCTCATCAGAGTCCGGGGACTGCTCCCGTTCCTCTGCATGACAAAGGGACAGAGTGACTTCTCCCCTATGCCCACCCTGATCCCACATCTTCCCTATGTCCCCTAGTTCCCTTTCCCTCAGAAGCCGAGGCACATCTTACCTTGAGAAGGCAGCAGAAAATGTTGGGCACATTCCATGCTTGTCTGTGGGCTTGGATCAGGCTCTGGCTCTGATTCTGGCTCTACCTGTGGTTCCGGGGTGTCCTCCATAGGTTCAGCCCTAGCAGGCTGGCCCACTGGGACCCTCACAACCTGTCCGCTGGTGGACAGTCTGTTGGGTCTGATCCTCCCATCCTTGCTAATGAACTCATGAAGCTCCTTGTAGAAAGGAGGACGGGGGCCTGCCTGGGTACCTTTGGCCAAATTGTCTCGATATTTTTTATATTGTGCCTTTAAGGCTTTGCACTTTCGCCGGCACTCTTCCCAAGTCCGCCGGTGTCCCTTCCCTCTCATGGCTTGGGCCACCTCATGATAGGTATCCGCATTGAGGTAGGTGGACTCCAGTTTCTCTAAAATATTGGGCCTTGACCAGATGGAAATGAGGTCTGAGGTCTCTGCATGAGACCAAGACATCCCTCTCCCCCTTTTTGGGCCACTTGTAGAAGTCTCTGCCATTGTGCAAAGTGCCACAGCAAAGCCTCGGCAAGAGTGTCCCTAGGAGCGGCTGACTTGGACAAATGCAAGTGGGAAATGGCACTGGAATGTGTATGGGGGTTCGTGTGAAAATTGAAAGTTTCCTCTTATCATTGCACCTGTAAAAACATCCGCCACCAAAACTGTCAATATCCCAAAGGCGCTACTGCGCATGTCTAGGGTTAGGATTACGGGCGGAGCTAGGGTTTGGGAGCTTTAAAAAACTGCGCAGTTAAACCCCAGCTTTTACACCTGGAGGGCATAGAACGTTTTAATTAGGAGTGGAGTCCACACCACGCATGCTCCCAACTACGATCCATTCTGATCCGCACCAACAGCGCAGCCTTTAAATGGGCGCCTTAAGGAAACGGAGCCCCATTTAACTGCGCAAGTACACCTTAGCCTTTACATGCACTAGCGCTGTAACGCAGTTATTAAAAAAGTAGTGGGTCAACCGAACTACTTTTTTAAAGCGCGTTTTTTCCCTTAAAACGCCAAAATGGCGTTTTCATGTCACACTTTCCCATTTTATAATGTAAAAGCTGGGTTTTCACCCAGCCTTCAAAACACCTTTTTTTGCCAATGTAAAACGCACCCAGGATTTTACTGCTTCAACTGGCTAAACTGGCTGAGAATTTTTTTTAGTCCCTTCAATCCGGGATTTTCCAGGTTTCCTAAAACAAATGGCAAGCCTACTTGTAGTGCGATCTCTCTCTTTTCCTACAGCCTTCTACTTTGCTAAACATTATTGTCTTTTCCAATGAGTTACAACATTTCATGACATGTCCAGAGTATGGCAGCCTCAGTTTAGAAATCTTGGCTTCTAGTGAGAATTCAGGCCTAATTTGCTCTCAGACCCAGAGTTACATAAGTTTATCAGCAGGAAAGTAATGAATTAAATTAGACCCTATTTTAGTTGCCTGGGTTATTCTGAGTCTACTTCTCACAGTGTATCTCTTTCCTGGTGACTTTTTTAAAAGTTCCGCTTTGTGGTCACAGGAGTTTCTGGTTATTTTATTTATGTACTTATTTATTTTCAGTGCCTACATCAAGTTCTCATGACACCTTACTGCAACACTGATGTTTCATCTCCCTCCACAAACACACACCCTGCTGTAAAGAGTGCATTATCTGTGGTATGGATGCCACACATCCCTGTACTTTATTCTTGCAGGAAGTTACAGTGTTGTTAAACACAATTTAGAAAAACATCAAACCCTGTTATAACTATGAAAAGAGCTTATTTAATAGTTGTCAAATATTTGCCAAGGACTACAGTCTACAAGCTAAATTTAGAAGATGAGAGATGACTTTAAATTAAAAATTTAAACCTAGGTGCTTCAGATTGGGCTCCCCAAATCTGTATCTAGAGACCAATGTTAATATTTCATCTGAGTGATTAAAGATTTAAACAATTGATCCAAAAGCCTGCTGCACTGATGCTCACTCTGAGATCCGAATGAGGCTTCCAGCCATGTGATGGATGCAGGGCACCTCACATTGATCTCAGAGTGAGATGCTTGCAGCTGCCATGCGAGCAAACAGCCACCTTGCATCACAATGCGAGTATGGTACCAGGTAATGGAGAGATGTTGAAGCAGTTCCAAGGCCAGTCACGGCTGCCCCAAGAGTATTTTGGCCCTTGCAGTCGGGGCCCTAGTGCAAAGATTTAGAGTTGGAAATCTAATTGTATGCTTGTCTATTGCAGCGTAGTGTAGCAGTCTGAGCTTTGAACTAGGACACTGGGAGACCAGGGTTCGAATCCCAGGTTGACCATGAAACCCACTGAATGACCTTGAGCAAGCCACATTTTCTCAGCTTCAGAGGATGGCAGGGACAAACTCCCTGTAAAGAAACTTTCCAAGAAAGTTTATTGGTATTTCTATGTATTTCTCTCTGTAGACAATCAATACTTTAAAACAGAGCAGCAGTCACCCTTAATCGAAACCCTGCTGTGATCTCCATAGTACTGGGAGATTGTCATGAGATGTAATGTTGCACCATAACTTTTAACATTACTATTTTTAATTCGTTGGCAGGAAATATGACTTCTATGCAGTTTATCCTCTGGCATTTTCTGTTTCAATACTTTCACATTCTGTTTGGAGAGGCATCAGGAAGCATCTTCTTGTCTCCATTTTACTGATTTGTGTATTGACCACAAGTGTATGCCCTTACAAATTAGGGATCTGGATATATTTAGGGTTCGATTCCCAGCTTGGCCATGCAGTCTACTGGGTGACTTTGGGTAAGTTGCATGCTCTCAGCCTCAGGGAACGCAATGGCAAAAGTCCTCTGAAAACAATCTTGACAAGAAAACCCCATGATAGGTTCGCCTTAGGTTTGCCATAAGTCAGAAACAACTTGAAGGCCCACACCAACAACAACCACCACAACAACAAATTCATTTATTTACTTACTTATGTAATAGCATTTTAATAGCTGAATCTTATTTTATAAAATTTAAAAAACAATTAACCCAAATTTTCTGTTAAAAAAAGCACATGGTTAAAAACAGATTAAACACATTTAAAACATAATTTCAAATTATGTTGAAATTATAATTTATAAGATAGAAGTACAGCACATCACTTTCAAAACACTCTTCTGCCATGTGATTTAAGAATCAAAGGCCTGCCTGAATAAAAAGGATTTTGCCTGCCAAGCAAGCAAAAGAGAACAAAGAGGAGTCAACTATACCACTTGTGGAAGGTAGTTAAATAGTTAGGAGCAGTCACTGAGAAAGTTGTCTCCCATATCTTCACCAGATATGATTGTAATGGTAGTGAGACCAAGGTCTAATCTGCACTGAAGAAATAAAACAGCTTGAAACCACTTTAAACTGCCATGGCTAAGTGTGAAGGAATCTGATCTGTAGTTTGTTTTGGCACCAGAGCTTTTTGACAGAGAAGGCCAAATATCTCACAAAACTACAAATCTCAGAATTCCATAGCACTGAGTCATAGCAGTTCAAGCAGTGTCAAACTGTATTATTTCTGTAGTGCAGATTAGACCTCTCTCCTGAAGTCAGGCTTCATATATGGAGATACAGTCTTTTAGACCATTTTGCATGTGAAAACAACCCAGTTTTTTGTCCTGCAGGAAGCAATTATGCTTGATACATTGCGGATTAATTTTCTCTGTGTGACAACTTTAAGCAGAAGGGGAAAAGTTGTTTTACAAAGTCATACAGAACCAAGGAAATAGGCAATGTGTCTAGTGGAGCTGATGGATGTGTGTATAGTTTAAAATGAAAAAAAAAATCAAGTGATGTATGAACAGATGTAAACTCGCCCTTAAAAGTGAAGAGGAACTGATGGTGGAAGTGGTAGCTAGAGAGTTGTTGGGATAGAAATACGTAGAACATCCCTGAAGTCCTGTCGAACAATTTTTATTTTGCTGTGTTCAATGAAATGGGAAGCATATGTCATATCACAGGCCCTCTGAGCTTATGACCTTCTAACCCCCAGTTTATGCACCTTCACCCTTCATTAGCTAAAAGGAAAGGAAAGAGATTGCTGCATTCTGTTAATATGAAGTCTGGGCACGCAAGGAGCTCTGGGGAGATTTTAAAATGCTGAGCTTTCTTTAGAAAACAACCCTTGAAATAGGCCTCATGAGGAGTGGAAAATCTTTTTTTTTTTTCTTTTTTACCAAAAGAGACTAGTAAACAAGAGGGATGTTCCTCCCATAAATGCTCAGAGCCATCTAGGGATAGGATAAACACTTTTGGTGAAAATGTTTGGAGACTGTGCCATTTCAGATTTAAGGGCATTTGCCCTGTTTTAGTAATTCCCCCATAGGGAAGAAGTGCTTTTCAAAGGAAAAAGGACATGTCAAGAAGAAGACAAGGGTAAAACTATTTTCTAGGATGTACTAAGGGGTTTGGTTTGGTCTGGTTTGGGGGTTTTCTATTTTTTAGGCAGAAAGTTTTGTATAAGCCCATAGCCTAACCTAAGATATTGGTAGCCAAAACAGTAGGAAAGGAAGTTAATGGATGTCTTAATGTTAAGGAATTGTTTAAGTTTTTTTTTAATTATTATAAACATTTTAGAAGTCCATAAATAGTAATACTGATGGGGTAATAGTGGAGAGGGAGAGGATGTTAGTTAGGAAGAGAATATCTACCTAAAGGAGGATTAGGAAAAAGAGGAAGAAGATGAAAGGAGAAAAGGTTAAGAAGGTATAGAAGGAAGATGTAAAAGGAAATACGAAAAGGGATGAGAAGAAGAAAATAGAGGGCAATATATGAAGAGATGATGAGAGAAGGGAGAACGATATGTTGTTAACCACCCCTGATCTCAACACATGGCGACCCTGTGGATAAGATATCTCCAAGACTCTCTGACCTCCACTATTCTGCTTAGATTCTGAAAATTCATACTCATGACCTCCTTAATAGAGTCCATCCATCTAGCATGTTCCCTTCCTCTCTTTCTACTTACCTCTACCTTTCCTAGCATTATTATTTTTTCCCAATGAGTCATGCCTTCCCATGATATGTCCAAAGTACAACAGCCCCAATTTTGCTATTTTGGTTTCCATGAAGATCTCTGGCTTGATCTGGTCTACCTGTTTGTCCTTTTAGATGTCCAGGGGATCTTCAGCACCCTTCTCCAGCACCACATCTCAAATGAACTGATTTTTTTTCCTATCTTCTTTCTTAACTGTTCAGCTCTCACATATGTATATGGTAACAGGGAATACAATGGCTTGTATGATTCTAACTTTTGTGCTCAGTCGTATATCTTTGTGTTTTAGGGTCTTTTCTAATTTTTTGATAACCACCTTCCCCATTCTTAATCTGTAGTCCACAATTCTAGCAATGTTTGATCCCAGGTATGAGAACTCTTTGACTATTTCTATTTCTTCATTGTCTAGGCTGAATTTGTCTAGATTCTCTGTGGTCATTTTTGTTTGTTTGTTTGTATGTTTGTTTATGTTCAACAGTAAGCCTGCCTTTGCACTCTTTTCCTTGATCATCCCTAGTAGCTGTTCCAGGTCTATGGCATTTTCTGCTAGTATTATGTGTTGTCTGCATATTTTAGATTGTTGATATTCCTTCCTCCTATCTTCACTGTCCAAGACTGCTTTTCTTACAATATGTTCTGCATGTAAGTTGAACAGGTAGGGTGATAAGATGCAGCCTTGTCTGACCCCTTTACCAATTGGGAACCATTCTGTTTCTCATGTTCTTGTCCTGAGTATAGATTCCTCATGAAAACTATCAGATGTGTTGGTACTCCCATTCTTTTAAGGACGTTCCATAGCTTTTCATGATCGATGAAGTCAAAGGCTTTGCTATAGACTATAAAGCAGATGTTGATTTTCTTTTGGTATTCCTTGGTGTGTTCCATGAGCCATCATATGTTTGCAATGTGGTCCCTAGTGTCTCTTCCTTTCCTGAACCTCACTTGGATCTCTGAGATTTCTTTATGTTGCAGAATTTTGAGCATAATTTTGCTTGCACAGGAGATTAATACTATGGTCCTATAATTGCCAAAACCCTGGTGGCGCAGTGGTTAAATGCCTGTACTGCAGCCACTCACTCAAAACCATAAAGTTGCGAGTTCAATACCAGCAAAAGGGCTCAAGCTTGACTCAGGCTTGCATCCTTCTGAGGAGGTCGCTAAAATGAGTACCCAGATTGTTGAGGGCAAGTAGCTTACAGTTTTAAACTGCTTAGACACTGCTTAGGCAGTATGAAGCAATATATATGAAGCTGTTTTTGTTTGTGTCTCCTTTTTTGTGGATGGGAATATATATTGATAATTTCCATTCTGTTGGCCATCAGGGCTCCCCCCCCCCCCCATCTCTTGATATATGTTGGTTAACATTAGTGTTGACTCTGTCCATGTGGATTGCAGCAGTTCAATTGGAATATCATATGTTCCTGGTGATTTGTTTTCACCATTTCTCTTATTGCTGCTCCTACCTCAGTTTTTAGAATTTGGGGTTCACCTACATATTACTCTACGTACCACGTGATCTTCATTTTGTCATCCCTTTTATATAACTCTTCTGTGTACTGCATCAAACATCTATTTATTGCTTCCTGATCTTGAATTATGTAATTTTAATTGTCATATAACATCCCATTCCTTGGTTGGAACTTGCTTTTGATTTCCCAGATTTTGTGCCATTTTCCCCTTTTTGTTGTTGTCTTCTATTTCTCTGCATTGGTTGTTGTAGTAGTTTCCTTTACCTTTTTCACACTAGCTGTTGTACTGTTTCATTCATGGTTCTTTGTTTGTTCCTATCTCTCTTTTGCTTCTCTTTTTTCCTTTATTGCTTGTAGCATTTTATCTGCCATTCATGGTTCTTCTCTTTCTTTTTGTCTATTGAAAGTGTATGTCTGCATTTTTCTTTAATTATGTCCCTCACTTCAGAATCAGTCTTCTGATTCTTGGTCTGTTATGCTTATAAGCACAAATGTGTTCCTTATATTGTCAATAAATTCTCTTGAGATATTGTTTAGATCATATTTTGGTGTGATGACTTGCTTTGCTTACTTCTTGAATTTTACTCTTATTTTTTATATGAGTAATTTCCTATTTGTGCCACAGTCAGCACCTGGTCTAATCTTGGCCACCAGTACAGAGATTTACCATCTTTTACTTCCGATTATATAATCCGTTTGGTTTTTGTGTTGGCCATCTGGTGATGTCCATGTGTGTAGCCCTCTTTCTGGTTGTATGGAAAAATGTGTTTGCAATGAATATATTGTTGGCTTCACAAAAATCTATCAGATGCTCACCTGTTTCATTTCTTTTGCCTAATCCAAATCTGGCTACTGTTTTTTAATTCTTCTTTGCTTCCCACTTTGGCATTCAAGTTGCCTATAATCATCTTGACATCGTGTGTTGGGCTATTGTCAATTTCTTCCTTTACTCCTTCACAGAATCGCTCAATTTCTTCTTGTTCTGCCTCTGTGGTTGGTATGTATACTTGAATTATAGTGATATTCTTGGATTTCCATGGAGCCTTATTGAGATGATTCGGTCTGATTTTGTATTGTATCCTCTGGCTGCTTTTGCCACATCTTTTCTTAGTATGAAAGCCACCCTGTTTCTTCGTGCCTTTTCATTCCCTGAATAGAACACTGTGTGGCTGTCTGATTCAAAGTGGCCCATTCCTGCCCATTTTAACTCACTTACCCCTAGTACTGCTACATTCATGTATTCCATTTCCATTTTTACTATGTCTATCTTCCCTTGGCTCATGCTGCTCAAATTCCACATACCTATTTTATTTGTGGTGCTGCTTTGCATAGCATTTGCCTTTCTAAGAGTGTCTACTACTTATCTTGCCATCTTTCTTGTGCCTTTGACTATTCTTACAAATGTGATTTCCCTTTCTATCTTCCTATCTCTCTGTTAGTGCTCTGATCCTGCCTGTCTCATGAGAGGGTTTTCTAAGTGAGAGGGTTACACAAGGAGGCCCATCTCCTTGTGCACACTGCTAACAAGTGTTAGCTATGGTATCACTGCTACTCTCTTACTTTAGTGACATCTACCACTACTGTTGCTGCCCAGTAGCTGTTTGATATGATATGAATAAATGGTTGTAATTTAGTAGAGCAATGTCATTATATAAATGTTTGGATGTATGTTGTTTAATGCATAATACGTTGGTACGTGATCTTGCATGTTACTCATAAAAGTGTAATAAATATATTTTATTTTTAAAAAGAATGAAAAAATGTCAGGCATCAGGAAATGGGGGGGGGGAGAAAGAAAGAAAGAAAGAAAGAAAGAACATATGTTTCCTTCTCTGCTACATTTTGGAAATTCTGGGAGTAGCGAGCTAAGTTATCCTCCACATTTCACAGACAAAAACAGGGACACATGACATGATCAAGCAACAACAGAGTGTAGTCAAGATGGCAAAAGTTATTAATGACGAAGGACAGGCAGACAAGAGGCTGCAGTAGTTTGCTTTTGCCCAAGCATACTGGGAAGGGCAGGATTTCTCTCCTCTCCTCAATGCTGAGTTAACTGTCCTACACTTTGAACTTAGAATGCTGCAGCTGAAGTAAACTGTGAACAAAGGGAGAAAGAAGATGGAGAGAGAAACTTGGACATTTAAAAAGCAGCTGAAAAAGGTGGAGGACAGTAGAATAATCAGAACTGTTCCTGCCAAATCAAGACAGTTGGAGAGTATGTTTTCCTTTTTTCTTTTTCTTTTTCAGCCACTCAGGCAAGGATTTATACTGAGGCTTTTATATGCAAATAGGGTTATTACATATTAAAAAGAATTTTTCCCTTTTGTTGTGCCCTAACTGCCTGTCTTTATTCCAGGTATATATTTTTAATGGAAGGCTGCTACATTTTTAAGAATTTGGGCTGTTATATTTTTAATGCAGGGTTCCTGTATTTTTCAAGTACTGTAGTTGTGGTGCTAAATTTTTTAAAGCAAAAGGCTGCTACATTTTCTAGGTTGCTTGTGGTGATTGTACTATCTCTAGTTATGAAACTAATGCCTATGTGGAAATTTTTTTTCCTGTATTTGGGGACAACCTGTTGATTCAGTTTGCAATATTATTATAACTCAAAACCCCCTTATGTTCAATCACAGTTACTCAGATGGAGGCCTTTTTAACACACACACACACACACAATGTTCTGCAATGGCTTTGAGCTGAAGGTTCCCCCTGTTCTGGTTCTTCTCCTCATTAATATATTAAATGATAACATGTTCTTAAAGTAGCGTAAACAAGCTCACTGCCATCTACTGTATTTTTTCTTTTTACAACTCCTGCATACAAAGCTAGCCCAGGATGGTTTGGTTTGGTGCTTAAAGCAGAAAATTCAAACAGTGCTTCCCTACAAGATAAAACAGAATAAATTAATCAAATAGGAATTAGCTATCAATTAATGGCACCCAAACTGTATTGCATTAATTCTGCAGTGTAGATTTTAGCCTAAGATTTTGGATAGGCGATCTTTTCTACATGGAGATGCCTGGCAATAAATTTTTGACTGCAATATATATATATATATATATATAAAACTTGATCTTTAGGTGGAGGGCTGTTGAAGCAGCTTACCTATCATTACATACAAGACAAGACAATCCCTGCCCTTTGGCTTACTATCTAATGAGAAATAACACAAAGGAATGAAAAAACAAAACAACCTTAGACAGTTACAAAGTTCAGTCTTCAGTCTTCTTATCATAATCATCTAGTATAAATGCAGTTCATGGACAGGAGGAGCCAGAAATAGCTGAAGCATCACTGCACTGTGATCATTCACTGAAGATGTGGGCGCTATATGAGTTGTCTGAACTTAGCCTTGCATGTATTTTTAAAAAGCATTCCTTCATCCCTTCTTGCACCTTTTATGTTCAGATGAATTCTGGACTTCAATATAGAAGATAGTGCATCACCAATTTGTCCTTTCTTAAAACATTACTTTTTAAATCAGAAAGACAAATATAACCAATTTGGGGCCGGAAAGAGAAAGGAATATATAGAATAAAGGATTTATTGTCAAATGGTAAACCTGTACAATGAGAACAACTTAAAACAGACTTAAACGAAAAGATCCATCAAGGCTGCAACTAATGCAAATAGATTCCTTTTAGGCAAAATTAAATGAAATTTGAAACATATTGTGATGACAGCAGAAACAGAACAAAAGGACAAACTTCAAAACTATATCAAATAATACAAACCAATATCTGCCCAGATCAGAGAAAATACATTTAAAATATTTATAAATTGTATTACAATCCACTCAAACGCCATAAGATCAATAATGAAATATCAAAGCTATGTTGGAGATATTGTGGCAAAATAGGCAATTGGAATCGTACATAGCTAACTTGTCCAAAAATATGGAGGTCCTGGGAAGATGTATTAAGGTGGATAAGTCAAAAGCTCCAATTCAGAGGAGCACTATTATTAATTTCTTTATTCAAAAGTGAAAATGAAAACTTGCCTAATAAAGATCTAATAGCACTTTTGTAAAGCCCTCAAAGGCTAGAAATAGCTAAAGCAGGGAAGCATTAGAATATCTCTCAGCACAAAAGTGGTTAAATAGGATATGGTTCATAGCTCTTTCAGAAAAAAAAAATAACATACAAAGTGAGAGTAGCAAAAGGGGGCATAAATGAAGATATGTTTTAGAACACTTCGAAACCATTTATGGTTTATTTTACGCAAGGCAATATTGGACCTAACCCTCCTTTGGGTGTAGAGAGATTTGAAATGAAAAATGAAATACTCATTTCAATACTCAAAAATAAGTATTGGGTGTTGTGATAAATATACAAACACAACACAACAAAAACAACAATTGCCTGGAAGACAATTCATATTTACAGTGATTGACAGAGACAAGACTCATGATTTCATGACTTGGGGAGGGAAGGGCAGAAAGGAGGAATAGAGGGAAAAGAGAAAAAAATTACTGTATCTGTAAATGGGAAAGGGAATCATTTAAAGGAACAAGAAAAAACTATGGTAGATAATTAGAATGGTTAAGGCAAGCCAAGCTGGAAAAGCAAACAGTTCTGTCTCGGTGAGGAGCCAGAGCAGAAGCAGAAATTTGGGGGGCAGCAGACTCCCAGTGACCAATTTTGTCACCCAGTCTCTGCTAACCTGATGACTACGAATCAGTTCCATCTTTCACCATTAGCGGTGTGGCACCAAAACATAACAAAGGACAAGGCAGCGATGCCCTCCTCTGGCTTGGTTCCTGGCCATACAGACTGGGAGCTTCTTGAAGGTGAGGCTCAAAAGAGTAACTTTCCCCAAGATCTATTTGGAGATTCATATCAACATATGAGAGCCACACACCTTACCTATATTCCAAATTCAGAAAGTACTGTTAAGCATGAGAACTGCAATTGCTAATCATAATTGGAAAAGGGAAAGGGAATCTGCTTCATCTATGACGTGGCCAGATGCAAACCCTGTTAGTCAAGAAAAATAAATGAGTTCTATCTCCTGCTTCCCATTAACTCTTCTGTAATCATGTCTAGAGACTGTACATCAATCTGGGACATTTCTAATTTGGTTGTCATTTGGTAGTGGTTAGGTTAGAAATCTGTATTATTGTTATTTGGGTGGGCTGCTTCCCATACCCACAGCTGTACCTTCAAGTGATAATTTAAATGTATAAATTATTACAATGCAAACTCTAAAGAAAGGGTATTGAGAGCATGTCTCTTCACCATGGTCGTTTGTTTTCTGATAGTGCGATCATTTGACACATTCAGTCATCAGTTATTTGTTCTTCACATAATGATAAATGGAATGATTATGCTTATACGGGAATGAACTGGGGAAGTAGATTTTAGCTTATATACAAGAATGAAACATTCAAAGATTTTCTCCTCACTGAGTGGGATTTCAGATTTTTGTACATTTTGCCAAAAAAAAAAAAAATCTGACAAAAAACATGTATTTTCTACAAAATACATTTTTGCAGGAAAAAAAAAGCATTACATGTTTGTGAATACAGTATATTTTTGCACAAAATGCTGTATTTTGCACAAAATATGTATTTCTTCTAATAATCAATATTTTTGCAAAAAGAAGCCTTTGATGCAAAAACAAAAAAAAATTAGAAAGTGCACAAAAACTCTTGCAATGCATTAAGATATGTCTGGATACCTTTTCTTGTGGTGAAAAAACTGTCAATATTCTATATACTGTATACCCAGCATGAGCCCTGCAACTGTTCTCCCCTATTGGAATCTGGAACCCATACCAGCCAAGAAATTGTACCATCTGACTTCAAAGCCAGTCCACGCAATTTGTGGAAGCTTATTATGTTTATTTAAAGAGCACAAAGAAATATATTAAGTACATCAGCAGTAGGAATCGTGCAATGCTCCAAATATTGTATGAGGAAAGGCTGAAAGAGTTGAGCATCTTCAACCTGGTGAAGAGAAGACTGAAAAATATCATGATCACACATGGCAAATACCTATAGAGCTGTTACAGAGAGGAGGGTGCAGATTTGTTCTCTACTGCTCCAGAGGAAAAGACCAGGTCGAATAGTTTTAAAAGACAGGGGCAGATTTAAATTGAATATTAGAAGGAAATTCTTGACAGTAAGAGCTGTTCAATAATGAGACAAATTATTTAGAAAGGTAATGGAGTCTCTTTTTCTGACATGGAGCACAGTGCCATCAGTATGCTGATGACACTCAGACATACTTCTCCATGACCAAATCTTCAGCTCAGACTTCAGATGGCATCTCTCCTTTCAATGACTGCCTTGGAGTGGTAATCGATTGGATGAGGAAAAACAGACTGAAACTAAATCCAGACAAAACGGAGGTACTGACAGTCACAGGCCCGAAACCAGGTTTGGGAATACAACTCCCAGCCCTAGATGGAGTCACACTCTCCTTGAAGGACCCCGTTCACAGTCTGGGGGTACTTCTAGATTCGTCGCTTCACATGACTAGTCAGGTGAACACTATGGTCAGGAGTGCCTGTTATCAGCTTCGGCTGATACGCTAGCTGCGCCCTTTCCTGGAACCTTATCACATTAACTTTTAAAACCATTTTGGGGACAGGGACAGGACTCGCAGGTATGCACGTGAACGCATTTTACCGCACATGCAAGCGTCCACAAAAAGGTCCCTTTCTGGCTCCTGTCCCCAAGCCGTCCCTGTTCAGTGCTGCCAGGCGCCATTTTGGCCAGACGGAAGACTTCGGAGCAGCACATTTAACGCTTCTTGGCATGGGACAGGGACGGGTGCCGGAATGGGACTTTTTTGTGGACACTTGCGAGTGCGGTAAAATGCGTTCACGCTTGCCCCCGTGAGTTCCGTCCCTGTCAGGGACAGCCAGGTGGAGGACATGGAGGATTCTGAGGAAGAGTATGCTGGGTCAGGTCCTAGCATGGTGCTGCCAGATCCTGGAGACTTGGGTGAACCTGGACCTAGTTCTATGGGACACAGTGAGGCACAGCCCCTACCTCAGCAGCCTGGGGTCTCCTCAGAAGAAAGCCTTTCCCCAGCAGAGGTTGCAGGCCTGGAAGAGACAAAGGAGCAAGAGACAGAAATCCCTTCCTTTGCTCAAAGGAGAGCAGATCGGGAGGGGCTGAGACGCTCTCGGAGATTGCTAGAGAAAGCCAAGTTGAAACAGCTGTGAGGGGAGGAGCTGGGGCCTATATAAGAGATCAGGGAAGACAAACTTTTGTCAAAGCTTATCTTGGTTTCCCGGCGAAAGCTCTTGACTCTCGGCTTGACTTCAGACTACTCATTACCTGCGACCTTCGGAACGGCTTTGGAATCTCTGTCTGTGATAACCCTCGACCTTGGAACACTCATTGAATTTGCCTTTTGCCTTGCGGACTTTGTATTTGACAACGGCCAGCAATTACTGGTATTTTGTTTCCATTATAATTGTGTTTTATTAAAGACTCCTTTATCAGCCACGTGTTGGCAGCTTTCCCGGACAGTCCCCATCCCCAAAATAGTTTTAAAAGTTAATGCTATAAGGTCCCTGGACATGAAGCAAAATAAACAAACAAACAAGCTTCATTTATATACCACTTCATACTTCATAAGGAGTATCTAAGTGGTTTACAACTGTAAGCTAATTTGCCCCCAACAATTTGGGTACTCATTTTAGCAACCTTGGAAGGATGCAAGCCTGAATCAAGCTTAAGCCCTTTTGCTGGTCTTGAACTCGCAACCTTATGGTTTTGAGTGAGTGGCTGCAGTACAGGCATTTAACCACTGCGCCACCAGGTCTCTGGAATCTGCAATCTGTGGTACACACTCTGGTAACCTCAAGATTGGATTACTGTAATGCGCTCTACATGGGGCTACCCTTGTGCTTAACCCGGAAACTTCGATTGGTTCAAAATATGGCAGCCAGGCTAGTTACTGGAGCATCCAGGAGAGAGCACATAACACCTGTGCTCAAGTCTCTCCAATGGCTGCCAATCAGTTTCTGGGTGCAGTACAAGGTATTGGTTTTAACCTTTAAAGCCCTACATGGCTTGGGCCCATCTTATCTCAGGGACCACCTCTCCTCATACAATCCCCCCCACATGCTTTGGTCCTCTGGGAGGAACCTGCTACAGCCCATGAAGACCAGACTGTCTCAGACCTCCCAGAGGGCTTTCTCGGCTACTGCTCCCAAGCTATGGAATGGCCTGCTGGACAAGATCCGTCTTATTATGACCCTTGATTGCTTTTAAAAAGCTGTAAAGACGCATCTCTTCCAGCAGGCCTTCCCGGAGACTACTTAATCTCCCCCGGCTCCGAAACTAAGCTCTAGGTTTTTCCAGCTTGTGCCCGGCTTTATACCCCTGATGCCACCGCCTATGCTGCCGAAAGAATTATGGTTTTATTAAGTTTATACTGTTTTGTAAATTTCTGTTTGCTTCGTTTTAATTCATGCTAGTTTAATTCAATTTTAAGGGGTGGGAGGTTAGGGATGGGATTGTAGGAATTGTTTTTAATTGTGACTGTTTTAAACTTTGTTGTACCCCGCCCTGATTGCCTGGACAGAGGGGCGGGTTAGAAATAAAAATTATTATTATTATTATTATTGACATATTCAAAAAGAGGCTGGATAGCTATTTGCCGGGGATACTGTAGCTGGATTTCCTGCACTGAGCAAGAGGTTGGACTCAGTGGCCCATGAGGTCCCTTCCAATTCTGACTCGATTATTCTTGGAATATAATTCTCAACAGCCTTAACCAGCATAGTCAAGGAATTCAAAGATATACCCATATTAGTCTGTAGAATCAATATGTAGAGAGATCTTGTAGCACCTTTGAGATTAACTGAAAGAAAGAACTTGGCAGTATGAGGAAGTAGACTTAAATCTATAAAGTTTATCACATGAAGGGAATTGGAAGTATAATCCAATGGCAATCTGAATGCAATCATGGGGTTTCGCATGATTGCATGAAAGCTGATCACACACATTTTCGGGCAAAGGGAAGTCCTTCCGAACATAACCGTGGGGTTTCATGTTATTGTGTGAGAAACTATCACACACAATTTCGGGCACTGGGAGGCAATTTCGGGCAGTTCTGGATGCAATGCAGTGTCAATACGCAATCACGTAGATTCACTGAACTAGCGAATTTACTCAATTCCGAACTAGCCTCACTTCCATTTCTTTTAAAATTGAGAGAAATTTCTCCCGTGTGATAAACTCCAACGAAAGCTCATGCTGCCAACTTATTTTTTTCAGTTAGGCTCAAAGGTGCTACAAGATCTCTCTACATACAGCATAGTCAATGGTGTGGAATGCTGGGAGTTATAGCTCACCAACATCCAGAGGACTGCAGAATGCCCGCCCCTGCTGCATAAGCACAGAAAGTCTGCTTCAGGTCTTCCACATCTGAGTTCTGTCACTGTTAGTTTAAAACCTAAATATCAACTGTTTCCCTCCCCACAATCTACACCACCCCCACCCCCACACAAACACACACACACACTAGCTAGACCTTTGATTCTCAGAATCATTCAGCTAGACCTCTGATTTTCAGAATCATTGTTATCTTTAAATCTATTTTATATTTCCTATCCTGCTTTGAACCCTAGCAATTATTGGAAAATGCAAATTCAAACAAAAGTTCTCTACCACCACCACTATCCCATTATTTGCTTCCACAAATTCTTAATCAATTTTCATTTAGAACAACAGCTTCAGTCCAGGCCACAGCTCAGCTCAGTCCTTGCACCATCACACTTCTTAAGCAATAGCATTGGTGAGGCTTACAAAAGCAGGAATAAATTTAGTCAAAGTGGACAGGCTTCTTGCTTTCTTGAAGAAACATCTGCAAATGATCAGCATCAAAATTTTGTCTGATTGCTGGACAGCTAAGAAATGCAAGTTGAAACATCTGTGTGTCAGCTATGCACCACTGCAGATCCATCTGCAAAACACATCATGTGCCAGTTGATTGACTTGGGCTGGGTTGGGTAGGATATCAAGGAGAAGAAGCGAAATTCCACAGCGTAGGGAGGATTTACTCCTCTCTGTACAATTGGCTTTCTTTTTGGTTGTCCTTTTTATCTTTCTGCTTTTCTTTGTCTCTCCCCTGCCCTCTGGACATGTCATGGTTGTGCTTTTGAAAAGGCAAAAGAAAATAAGGAGCCATTTGTTTTTTCAAAAGACAGGCATAAAAGAAAGATTATATATATATATATATATATATATAAATAATATGGGTTTATAGTCCATCCAGAAAACAGGGGTTACCATCTGGGGAGGGAAACCTTCGCTCTTTCTACCATTTTTCACATGTGATTATTCTTTAGCAATAATTTCTGGCCTCCTCCCTGGCTATACATTCTTTTGAGTTACCACTGTAATAAATGAGGGCTAATCTGAAATAGAAACAGCATTGTTTTGTTTTGTTTTGTTTTGTTTTTGGTAAATATTTTCACCCATGGGGTTAAGCATGCCCATAATTTTGTGATTTAAGGGGGCTGGAAGAAAAGGTGGATAAGGTAATATGTAACTTCAGTAAGGCCTTTGACAAGGTCCCCCATGATATCCTTGCAAAAAAGCCAGTAAAATGTGGACTAGACAATACAACTGTTACATGAATTTGTAATTGGTTGACCAACCAAACCTAAAGGGTGCTCCACAATAATTCCTCCTTATCCTCAAGAGAGGTAACCAACATGGTGCCACAGTGTTCTGTCCTATGCCTATTGCTATTCAAGACAGCAAGTACATTTCTATACTGCTTACTGATGTACTAAGCAGTTTACAACATTTTTCTCAATAAATTGGATGATGGCGTAGAGAGCATGTTTATCAAAACTGTAGATGACATTAAATTTGGAGGGGTAGCTAATACCCCCAGAGGACATGATCAGAATTCAAAAAGACCTTAACAGATTAGAAAGCTGGGCCAGGACTAAAAAAAATGAGTTTCAACAGAGAGAAATGTAGTATACTATACTTGGGCAGTAAAAATAAAATGCACAGATCTAGAATGGGTGACACTTGGCTTGATGGCAGTACATGGGAAAGGATTTTGGAGTCTTTGTGGACCACAGGCTGAACCTGAGTCAGCAATGTGATGCAGCAGATAAGAAAGTCAATGCAATTCTAGGCTATATCTATAGGAGTATAGTGTCTAGATTGAGGGAAATAATAGTACAACTCTATTCTGCTTTGGTCAGGCCTCACTTGGAATATTGTGTCCAGTTCTGGTCACCACAATTCAAGGAGGGTGTGGACAAACTAGACCATGTCCAGAGGAAGGAGATCAAAATGGTGAAAAATCTGGAAATCATGCCCTGTGAGGAATATCTTAGGGAGCTGCGTATGTTTAGCCTGGAGAAGAGAACGTTAAGAGGTGATATGATTGCCCTGTTTAAATATTTGAAGGGATGTCATATTGAGGATGGAGCAACCTTGTTTTCTGCTGCTCAAGAGATTAGGGAGATTATTACATGGGAAATATGCACTGGATCCACCCCAGGTTACATGCAAACGGATCTTATCGCACTGCCCCGTGCCTGGGCAGTAGGAAGCCTGTATCCAACCTGGCTTCTCCCGTAGCTTTTCATGAATGGGAAAATGGGGCAATGCAAAAAGATCTGTGGGTGATGGTTACAACCCGTATGTAACCCAGTGCAGATCCGGTGCAGATTTTCCATGTGATAATGTCCTAGGACATGGAGCAATGGATTGAAGCTACAGGAAAAGAGATTTGACCTCAACATTAGGAAGAACTTACTGGCAGTAGTAGCTGGTTGAACAGTGGAACACACTCCTTTTGAGAGTGATGAAGTCTCCTTCTTTGGAGTTTTTTTAAACATAGGCTGGATGGCCATTTGTAAGGAATGATTGTATATTCTTCCATGTCAGGGGGTTAGACTGGATAGCCCTTGAGCTCTCTTCCGACTCTGTGATTCTATCTTTCTAGTTAGATTTGGCAATATGGTAATGAAAATGAGGGTAAATTAATCTAATATATTGTGAGAGTGCATTTCTTCCAGCATCAGGTTACCTGCACTCTTTATTGGCTCTATTTTACATTCAGTGATGTCATCTCATAGTCTAATCTGATTAGCTAGGTACTGTTGTGACACCATACACATAACCTGATCATAAATTGGTTAGGATCATTGTAAAATAGGGAGGCAAGCCTTCAAAAATTAACTATGGGGGGGCTGCATGTGAGCAAGCAGTGCATCACTGCAAACAGAACTGTCTCCATTTAAAGGAACTTGGAAATAAAACATTTTAGCCTTGCAAAAGGTATTCTTTTTGTCCCTTAGTTAAAAAAAAATGATGTAATTGTCACTAGGCACCTCATCCTGACCTCAGAGTGGGCAACCTGTGGCAGCAGATGAACTAGGTGACTCAGTGGGATGCCCACAAAAATGGAAGAGCAGATAATGGGGGAAGATCAGGGCACCTGCAGGACCAGGATACTCTGGGCTGCCCCCAGAATGTCCTTATATCTCCCAAATATAAGAGCCTGGGCCTAATGGTTTTAAGTTACAGGAAGGTAGATTTTGATTGAAAGAAGGAATTTACTGACATTAAGAGCAGTTCAGAAATGGAACCAATCGCCTATAGCAGAAGTGGAGTCTCCTTCTCTGGATATTTTCAAAAAGAGGCTGGGGACATTCTAGCTGGAGATCCTGAATGGGGCCCTTTCCAACTCCATGATTCTATAAGATTGTGATGGAGGAAAGCTAATGTTGGAAATACCCCTTGTTCCTCTCTACAGTTTCAATGCTTTGAATGTTCCTTACCCTCCTAAAAATCTTCCAGCCACTTCCCTGACCCCCTACACCCTGAAGTTACCCTATGCTGTGGCCAACACCATGGGCTTTAATATGTGTAATATGTTTGTTTTATTTGCACTTGATATTAACTAGATTTTAATTTATGCTAGTTTAATTCTATTTTAAGGGGTGGGAGGTTGGGGATGGGATTGTTGAATTATTTTAACTGTAACTGTTTTTAATTTCTGCTGTACCCCACCTTGATTGTTTTGACAGAGGGGCAGGTAAGAAATAAAAACTACTACTATTATTATTATTATTATTATTATTACCTCTTTCCATGAAAAGCAATGGCTAATTTTGCAATTGTGAACAGGAAAGTACTTCAATCTACAGACTAATTCATGTCCTCTTTCATGTTTTCCTCTCTAACAAAATTAGGCTGCTGTTCACAGTCAGTACATTTGCTTGGCACTTCTCTAGTTCTCCCAGCCTAGAAGCCATATGATTTGTTCAGGAAAAAACCAAGTTAAGATGGACTAGGAAGGATATGAAATATTAATAGATTTGGATAAATTATTAACTAAAGTATTCACAAAGGAGGTCTTGACCAACCAGCTCCAAAGTTACCCCAAGGTGAGACAAAACCTGTTAGTGTTCTGAATAATATGACAGGAAGAAATTGATTTCTTGAAAGAGTCAGCCCTTAATCAGTGTTGCCAGATTATTAATTTAGAATCCCAATTCCAGAACCATTATCTGTATGTGTTTGTAAGCTGCAATTGGAGGCTCTTCCTGTACTCTTTCCCCTTACACACAGACAGAGCTGGCTGTACTACTGTAATGGGAGCATTCCTCTGGATGTTTTTGCTGAGCTCCGTGGCCTTTCCCTACTATTGGAGGCCTGCAGTCAAGAAATCAACAAAGGATTAGGAACGGGAAGGGCAGCTATGAAAAAAATAGACAAAATCCTAAAGAGTAAAGATATAGCGCTGAACACTAAAGTTAGAATCATCAAGCCATTGTATTCTGCATCACCACGTACAGTTGTGATGCATCTGAGGAAGTAGACTTAAGTCTACGAAAGCACATGCTGCCAACTTCTTTCTTTCAGTTAGTTTCAAAGGTGCTACAAGATCTCTCTATATACCTCCCAGAGAAGTTAGACTGGCAACCTCCCTACTTTCTTTTTGCAGGTGGGCAAAGACCTTCCTGTTCTTTTTGCAGGTGGTGATAGGGGACATGGGCCTTGTATAATGTGCTGGAATTTTATCTGAGGTATGGGTTTTTTTAATGGTTTATGTTTTTAACTGATCTTCATTTTCTGATAGTTTAATTGCCTTTTAACTTTTGCATACTGTAAATTTTCTTTAACTACGTCTGTTTTAACTGTTGTAAATCACTTTGAATCCCAAGCTGGGAAAAGGTGGAATCATCATGCTTGCTGCCTTGTAACTGTATCCCTATGGTGAGCACATGAAAAACAGGACTCCTGTACCTTCCATAATTATGGGGAAGAAGAGAATATTTCAGCGGGCACACCTTATCTTGCAACTGACATTTGCTGAAATTAGCCATTTGCACAATTTAAGTTACAGGAGCACTATCCTCTTTTGCCTATGACCAGTCTGGACACACACAGAGAGACAGACACAAACCACAATTGTTTCCCAATGTGGGTTGGCCTTAGCCTGTCTCATAGAAGGATGATCCCTGCAGACCTGTCTATCATGCTAGAAAACTAAGGTCACAAAAATGTCTCAGAAGTTGTACTGCACCGATCAAGCTAGAAATCTTTTGTGTGTATACAAGAGATCTCCTGGGAAGGACTTAAATTCTCATAGGTATATGACATTTATCCTGCCTCCAGTGCTGCTGAGCTCAAGATGTGTAAGGGCTACTGTAACAGACCAGTTCCTGTCTTTTCCTAAATCTTCCCTATCATCATCTGCTTCTCTTCCTTGCCAGCCATGTCATCTTGTGACACACTATCTTATTACTCATCTCCTGTGAGTCCACACTGTGCCTGTTTGGTTGCTGACTGTGAAAGCAGCCTTCAAGAAAGCTTTAGAGAGGCTAGAAAGATGGATCTCAAATCTACGAATGAACACGAATGCTATAGGCCTGGGAAACCTTAAAATCAAAGGACTGAAGGTTTTTAAAATAATGACCTACTATGGTTTTAACAGCAACTGGATGTGAAGTCGAGTGCCAGTAAATGGTAAAGGCAGTTTAATGTGCTAACGTGCTTACTATACTAATGTACTTAATTGCTATAAAACATAGAATAGGACAACATCTCTCCAATCTGAAAAACAAAAGAGTGGCAGCTCTTTTAGTTGGTCATTTTGAAGAAATGCAACGTTCTGTAACAGATTTCCAATTGTGGATAATAGAAAGAATTTATAACAAAGAATATGTTTTAAAGGGAAAAAAAGAGGTGGAATGGATTCTAAAACTGAAATCCCTGATCTACGAACCAAGATCTGGATCTATAATCTTTAATTTAAAATGTAATAGAGAATGACTGGATTAGAATGTATGTGTGCACATGACTAAAACACAGTGACATGAATGGGCTGAGTAATCAGCTGGAGAGGTTATATCAGATGTCCCTGGCTCTCTTTCCAAGGTTTATCAGACGAGGGAAATTGGAAGTATAATCTAATGGCAATCCGAACACAATCATGGGGTTTCACGTTATTGCAAATTAAAGTATCTCATGAAATTTCGGGCAAAAGGGAAGTCATTCCGAATGCAATCATGAGTTTCACCTTATTGCGAATTAAAGCATCTCACACAATTTCGGGCAATGGGGGGTCATTTTCGGGTAATAGGAAGTAATTCTGAACACATTCTGAACGCAATGGGAATTCATGTGAATTCGCTAAACTAGTGAATTCACGTGAATTCGAATCGGCTCCATTCGAAACAGAGAAAAATTCCTCCCGTCTGATAAACTCCCAAGACATTATCACTGATCATGACTTTTCAGGGTCTATCTGGAATATGTATATATAAAGAAATGTTGTAGATTGTTCTCTTTATAATCTATGGTCTTGTATTTTGGAGAGTGTTTACAACACCATTGATATCTTTTGAAGGGTATGCATAATTTTAATATGAAAAATAAGATATTTCTGTTGCAATTAATTGAGTATTGTTCTGTCTTTTTAATACTTATATGTGTATTTGTATTTGTGTCTAGCCCCTGAAGAAGGCCTTTCCTCATTGAGATCAAAACATGTTGTCTTTTTATATTACTGGATAAATAGTTGAGCATCTCCGAGCACATGGAGCCTTCTTGTTTTCTGTTGGAGACACATGCCCACATATAGAGAGAAACTGTTTTTTAGTCAGATAGTTTTAATACTATTTAGAGTACCACAGCCAATTTAGAAGCAGTCTTACCATGTGTCCTTTTAAATGTTACTGAACAGCAGCTTCCTGTGTCCTCACTATTATCTATACTAGCTGGGGCTACTAGGTGTTGTATTTGAACAAGAACTGGGGGGGGGGGGGGGGTTGAGGGAGAACTCCCATCCCTGTCTTACTGCTTTATCACACTAGGGGGCAAACAGGATTTTAATGAGAGTTAAACAAGAGTTAAACAGGGAATGCCCTGTGTTTATCACAGGACATTTCCTGTTTAACTCTCGTTTAAATCCTGTTTGCCCCCTAGTGTGATAAAGCAGATAGTCAGTCAATGTGCATGGGAAGCCAGCAGTCCTTCACCTCTACTGCACAAGCAAGATGTTGTTGGTTTATGTCTAATGCTAAGTCAAGACATTTTTCTGTCTGAGGCCACGAACAAGATGGTGCCTCCAATCCCCGCTCCAACCTCATTCCATGTAGAGAAGCTAACTGGAGTGGCAGCTCAATCTTACTGCAATCCTGGTGACAAGACACTGATCCCCACCATGCCTGAATACAGTAGACTACCTTGGGGCATCACAAGATAAACTAACGTGGGGGTTCATAAGGAGGAGGACACCTTTCCCTCAACATGAACTACAGGGCTAGCCCTGCACCTGCCCTGAATTTGCCAAGAATTTCCAGGCCCGTCTCTTTGGTCTCATGTCACACTCTGAAAATAGTTTCCTATTTTTGTCACATTGAAGAATGAACAGATAAATGCACATGTACCATTTAAAAAAAAAAAGGCCCAGCCTAGTTGGAGGGAGAACCAAGACTGTTAGTACACTGGCAATGAGTTCTGGTATCCAGGGGTATCACTGGGGGGGGGGGGGACACATCAGGTGACATCCTAAGGGAGGTGACACACTGCTCCCCAAACATCTGCCTTCTGGCAGAAATGTGGCATTTGCCTGCGTTCCTTTAAGACATTGAAGAGATGGCGTGAGTGGGGTAAGGTTCAGTGAAAAGAGAAAGGAGAGGCCTCAGTTTTTTAAAAATTAAATTTTAAAAGTTTTAACTTTTTAATTTTTTTAATTTTTTCTTTATAAATTTTTTAAACACACCTTACCAAATTTTCATTTTAACCACATGAAACTATACACATGTAAATACATTTAGGTTGTGCATATGATAGTGTAATTTAAAGGTTTAATTTTAATTTCGCTAGTGGCTTATGTCTCAACTATTGCCATCACATTCAGTGCTATATGGGAATTACGATTTATGAGTAACATTAGTACAAAAAACATTAGTAAGGATTCTGTATAGTGTGGTATGGGAGAAGGTCAATGGGGGATGTATGTGACACACCAAGTAAGTTACACCACCAAGTGATGCCAACCCTAGTGATGCTACTGCTGGTATCTACAATTTCAAGGCTGTGAAGAATTCAGGCTTATGGGATACTTAAGGTGTGTTTTTGTGTATGTACATGTGTCCATGTGCCTTCAAACTGCCTGTCATCTTATGGTGACTCCATGAATTTCATAGGGTTTTCCTGGGTAAGGAATATTCAGAGGTGGTTTTTGCCACTTCCTTCCTCTGAAATATAGCCTACAGCACCTGGTGCTCATTGATGGTCTCTCATCCAAGTATTGACCAGATGTGGCACTGTTTAGCTTCCAAGATCAGACAGGATCTGATGCCTTTAGGTTATTTAGGCATGTTTGTGAGTATACATACTGTACAGTTTTTCATTTTCTATGCTCTGTATCCTTCTCTACACAAAGAACCTTCTGTGTATTTGACATCAGCACATTGGGAGAAGGTTCTAGGCTGATCAGAAGGGTATGTGATGTTTTGCATGTAGCAAGAGTATTTGCAGGGATGGGGGGGGGGGCGGGGACAGGACTGAAATATTTGAAAAGCCACCTGGAATCTGCAAAACCACAGCTCAACAATAGACATGTAACATGGGGCTTCTGCTCATCTGTTTTAGCTCTGAGTTTAACTGTGGCTCTTTGACTTCACTAGATGAGGCCAAGATAATTCGCTGTATGGCACCATAATGAAGCGGATCACGGCACATTTTTTCATGAAACCAGCAATACCTTTTCCTTTTCAAACTTCACTTGGTATGGAAACCAGATGTCAGTGATAATTGACAGACCACTGATAGTAAGTAACAGAATCAAGGAACATGCATTGAATATAACCTAACAGCCTTACCATACCTTTGAATCTGTTGGTAAAGTCACTGATGTTGCAAGTAGAAGGATTTCTCAGGTTTTCTTCTAATACTGTGGTTGTGAAGCACAGATTACTAAAGTGTTGATAAAGCTCATGATTTAATAATATCCTTGTTTAAAGTATCAAAGGTACTCAAAGGGTAAAGAACCTAAGCAGCTTTTTTATTAAATAAAATAATTTAAAGGAAAAAAAAAGAATCATAAGAGCACTATTGCCTGTAAGACAGTCATCTAAATCAAGAAATAAGTTGAATGATTAATGCAAGTATTGTTAATTGGAATATGAATAAAAATAGTTCAGAGGAAGAAAATACAATTTTGTTGGAATTAAATTATGCCCACAGTGGACCAGAGTTTGGAAAAGTTACATTTTGGGATTATAAATCAAAAAATTGCCTCACCAGCATGACCACTGGCCATAAAAGCGGGGTCATTTTCTGAGCTGTGGTCTCAAAAAGTCACTTTTCCAAGCTTTGCCCAGGAGATCTAAAGCAGGCTAGCATTCCCCCTGCTTTGTGTGAGAGATAGGTAAGGGCCATTCTTATGTTCAGACCTACTTTTTGTAAACATTTTTGTTATGGATAATTGCATTTTCAAAAGGTTGTCTGTCTGATGAATAGGAGCCAGCTTTTTTAACTGAATAAAACATGGAATCATTTAATCCATTTGACTAACTAATTTCAAACTCTAATTTGTGTGTGTGTACAACACGCAATCTGATTAGTACTGGAGATTTGCCAGTTTGCATATGTGGAGCCAGCATTGTGTAGTAATTTGAGCACTGGATTATGAATCTGGACATCAGGGTTCCTGCTCGGCCATGGGAACTTGTTGGGTGACCTTGTGTGAATCACACACTCTTAGCCCCAGAAAACCCTATGATAGGTTTAACTATGTATTAAGAACTCATGCCCTCCGTCCAGTCCATCTGCCTTGGTCCAGGCCCCAGAGGGAAAGAAGAACCACTGGTCCTCATCCCCTTCCCATCACCTTTCCCTTCTCCTTTTTTGTTGTCTCTTCTAGATTGTAAGCCTGAGGGCAGGGATCCGTCTAACTATAAGATTGTATGTACAGCACTGTGCAAATTTACAGTGCTATATAAATAGTAGTAGTAGTAGTAGTAATAATAATAATAATAATAATAATAATTTCACCTTAGGGTCACTATAAGTTGGAGACAACTTGAAGGCACACAACAACAACAACAACAACAACAACAACAAATATGTGGGTGGTTAGGTGGGCAGAAGGCCCACAATGCCAGGACAGGCCACCTGATGTTAGTAAGAGAGGGGAAATATTATCGTATCTGCATCATTACAACAGTAATCTAAAGTGTAGTGCTTTACTTTCCCACAAAGGAAGGATTCCATAGCAATTATTAATTTACTATCTAGAAGCTTAAAGGATGTCCTCATAGAGTTTTAGGGAATTTGCCCTTGATCCCTTGGGGTTTTAATTCCACTCAGCCAAGGAAACCAACTGGGTGACCTTGGGCAAGTCATACTCTCTCAGGACCTTATCAGATGTCGGAAATTGGAAGTATAATCCAATGGTAATCTGAACGCAATCATGGGGTTTCATGTTATTACAAATTAAAGTATCTCACACAATTTTGGGCAAAAGGGAAGTCATTCTGAACGCAATCATGGGTTTTACATTATTGCGAATTAAAGCATCTCACGCAATTTCAGGCAATGGGGGGGTCATTTTCGGGTAATGGGAAGTCATTCTGAACACATTCCGAATGCAATAGGAATTCACGTGAATTCGAATTGGCTCCATTCACATTAAAGAGAAATTCCTCCCATCTGATAAGTTCCTCAGTCTCAGAGGATGGCAAAGGCAAACACCCTTTGAAAAAACTTGCCAAGAAAACCCTGTGATAGAGTCACCTTAAATTGGAAACAACTTGAAGGCATGCACACACACACACACACAGCAAGTAGAGTTGCCAGAGTGAAAACTAGAGATGGCACCTGTACCTTTAATGCCTGTGTAGTAACTAAGATTTCAAAAATATTGCTTGTTACCTGATTGTGTGATAATCTGTACTGTCTTCTGTACTATACTGGTCTCCAGGTATTCAAACTGGTAACCCTTAAATGCTATAAATTTTTAGTCTAGCATATTCTGATATATGAACATGTCACAAAATGGTCTCACCAGATTTGATTCTTCCTCCATGCAGTAGGAGAGCAGAGGGGTTTAAAATGATTAGTATCACATAATCTCAATATGTCTTCTACTAAGAGAATCAATACCGTGGGAGGACCTGTCTACAGTTGGGCACATGCCCGCTAGAGGCCACTGTTGTGTTGGCCATATTGGTAGCCAAAGAGACTGAGGTTTATGGTCAGCACTTATGCCCCCAAGACTGGATAGATGGAACAAGATCTGTTCTTGCATGTGATTTTCCCTGCCACTTAGGTAGACCTCTTACAGGAGCAAAGAGAAGAATGTGTCAAGCTTGGTTGCAATATTATATTTTTAGATCAAATGGTGGTACAGTGGGAAAATGCCGGTGTTTGGTATCATCATCCTTTGGGGAAATTGGTTTAGTAGTCCTGAGATCGGCTGGCTCTGAAAGAGAGACAATAGGATGAGATTCCTCCCTGTGGAATATGGAATTCTCTGCTAGTGTAAAGACTTTATCACTGTTTGGCTTCATGAATTATGAAGAGTCTGTCTGGGACAGGAGAAATAAAGAAAACTGGGGTAGGGGAGAATCTTTGAAAGCTTCCCCCTCTCAAAAAAGATCTGAGACTTCTTCCAATTTGTTTAAGATAAATCAATATACTGTATTTACTCGTGTATAAGTGTAGAAATTTTAGTCAAAAAATTGACCCCAGAAACCTGAGTCAACTTATCCACAGGTCAATATATGGACTGGTGAAAGGCGAGAGCGTAATCTATCCTGGAAGCACTGACTCCCCACTACTATTTCATCTATCCACCTTTAGTGTGAGCACAAACAGTTATAGCTGCTGGAATTGTATAAATTCTTGGGCAGTGTTTTCCCTTACTTCCTCCTTTAGATCAATTTGTTAAGTGCCCCTAAGTTTTACCCTCGACTTATCCATGGGTCATATCGAAATCCATAATTTTGGCCCCAAAACCTGCCCTTGACTTATACATGAGGTTGACTTATTGTTGAGTATATTACGGTAGTTATGTTGATATGAAGAATCAATGAACATGTTTAAGTACATATCTATTTAATGGTGTTAAACATTAGTACATTAAATTATGCTGAGTGCTTTCAACTGTTTATCTGTTTACACACATCCATGCTGAGTAAAATTGCCCCAGTCTGATTATAATAGCTACAGACAATATTTTATCTGTGCACAATTGCATAGGAGTCTCAGTTTTACATTTTGCATGTTATGAATTCTGCCTTGTAAATTTGGCAGCCAACATGAAATTTTAAAAGTTCAGCATCTGCCCTCTGCTGCTCCTGCTGTTATTTTATTTCTATTAGTATTCATTTTTATAAAACAAAGATATGGAATAATTCCATCAAGAGAAAAGCAAAATGCCATCAGCTGAATAAACTGTATAATGGTAAAATATTAATATTATTATTTCCCAGCACTAAATATTATATTCATTTATTTTAAAAGAAAATAAAAATAATACTCATAAGTTACAGCATATTAAATTAGTATTTAATGTCTCCTGAGGAATATGCTCTATTTTGCCAAAAAAAACCCAAATCTCTTCAAATACTGAATAAATCTATTACATTTTTCTCTACCTTCTCTGTTCTTATATATCTGATGTACCACTAGGTTAGGGCATATTCACACATCTTCGATTTCCATTCACCAGTCCTCAGGATTTAAGTCTGTTTTTAATAGTTTTCATAACAGAGTCTGGCTTCAATAATTTTATAAGTAAAATAACTCTCAGGAAGGAACAGGAGCATGCCCTAAAGGCACCAGATTCTGTCTGATCTTGGAAGCTAAGCAGGGTCAGCCATGCTTAGGATTTGGTTAGGAGATCTCCAGCAAATACCAGGTGCTGTAAGGCTGTATTTTAGAAGAAAGAATTGACAAATCACCTTGCCTATGAAAATCCTATGAATTTCATGGGGTTACTATAAGTCAACAGGCAATTTGAAGGCATGCACACACACACACACACATACAGGCACCTTGTAAAAATTAATTAATTAATAAGAAAGAAAGAGAGAAAGAAAGAAAGAAAGAAAGAAAGAAAGAAAGATTGGGCTGAATTCTAGTTTGTGACCACTATCCACTTGCAATAGTTCATCTTGCAACGTAGAAAGAAAACTGGAAGCTCCGTTTCACTTATGCATAGAATCATACAGTTGAAAAGAATGCCAAGAACCATCCAGTACAACCTCCTTACAGTACAGGATTCCCCAATTAAAGCACCCTGAGAGATGGCCATCCACCCGCTGCTTTAAAATCTGCAGTAAAGTAGATTAAAACCCTTTTAAAACACAGTCCTCCAAGGCAGTCTATTCCATTGTCAACATGTAATTGTGCATTTTGGTTGGTCCCATAATGGTATCATTGTTTGGATGTTATTGGATTTGCTATATGCCCAACACGGCTACCCCTAAGTGTTTTTTTGGATTTCAAGATACCGCATTTTAGCCATCACAGGCGAATCTTAAAGAGATTGCTAGTGCACTGGGATCTTGCCATCTAGGGCTTCTGCCTGCAACAAAAGTAAAGCAATTTTTTTTTCGAATATTGGATCTGATTGGCATGCTTTACCTCTACACCACCTGAAGCTTTCCTGATGCAAAACATGAAGACTTCTTGAGAAATTCAGTGTTCTCTACCTACATAGGAGACTGTAGCTTCACAAAGGAAGGAGACATGGTGGATTCCAAGGAAGCAATTTATTTGAATTGCAAATGGTTATTATATTTCCTTGACTCTGAAAATCTACTAGGGACCACATGGCCAAAGGGGGAGGTGCCAGCCTGCAGATAGTCCTCCCCCCTACCATCTGAACTAAGACCAGAAACAGAAAATGCAGGCCTATGACTAACAACTTCAATTTTTTCTCCTGTTTGCCTGATGAAGAAGCCAGTGTGACTTCGAAAGCTTGCAACATGTAATTGTTTATTCTGGTTGGCCCAATAAAAGTATCATGGTTTGGATGCCATTGTCAAACAGGTTGTTTTTTGTTTTTTTTTCATCAGGATGTTCTTTCTGCTGTTTAGTGGGAATCTTCATCCTTGTAATTTGGATTGGCTGGTTTGGGTTCTGTCCTCTGGAGCAGCAGAAAACAAGCTCACTCCCTCTCCATAGGACAACCTTCAGATGTTTAAAAGTGGCTATCCTATTAGCTCTCAGACTTCACTTTTCCAAGTCAAATATAACTGATACCTTCAATCTTCCTCATAGGGTTTATAATTTACAGACTCTTTATCACTTTTATCTCCCTCCTTTGGACAGGTTCAACATGCAATTGGATATATGCCCTAATATACCAATAGGGGAAGGCAAAGGCAACCCTCCTCTGAACAACTTTTTCCAAGCAGTCGCCATAAGCTAGAAATGACTTGAAGGCACATAACAACAACAGCTTTAAAATATCCTGAGTCAACATAATTACTTTCTTTCAATCTGCTTTCTGTTCATATTCTAGATATATAATGCTATTCCTTCATTCTTGTTTGATCCATTCCTTTTGAAGAGGCTCTGATCCTCTGTTACTACATTCCAGTCAGGAACCCCTTCCTATCGCATTTCACAGAATCATAAAGTTGGAAGACACTACAGGGGCCATCCCAGTCCAACCACCTGCCATGCAGGAACTCACAGTCAAAGTACCCCCGAGAGATTTGAGTAATACCTATTCAATCCTATTTGCCTTCCTCTGTTTAAGAGTTCAAATCCAGCTTGTTTGTTTCCCACTAGTACGAGGCATCTCAACCATGGGCTATTTTCTCCATTATTTATTTTACTTCTGCTTATTGATGGGTTCCTGTACCACCACTCCAGTTTTTCCATGTGTCACTGACAGGGTCCTCCCCAGCATTTGGTGTCTACCATCCACTGAAAAACTACTTCTGAAATCACACACACACACACACCATGGGATTCACTTTAAAGCCCTCCTGATCAGGTTAGTGAGAGTCCTAGCAATGACAGTCTTTTCATGAAAAAACAGACCATGATCCTAGAAACCAAACCCTTCCCAGCATCATCATCTGTTCAGCCAGTTCTCTCCCTGTGCCATGATTTTCAACAGAGAGGAGTGTGACATGGCACCTTGTGTCCCAAGTTCACCTTCTACCACAGCTTCTTATGTCGATGTCTGGTGGTGTCATTTAAAGGAAAATTTTCACTGCTCAGGTAATGTTTAACTAGTATGGGGACATCCATTCAGTGTTCTGTGTGAATCCTTGCCACTCACCATCATTTGCAACACCAAAATAAATTATGAAAAATAATACAATGCACAGTTATGTAAATCTGCTAATTTATCGGGGCCATACAATTTAACTTTTGTTTGAACAAAATCTGGATTGCAAAAGTACAGATGTTCCTATTTTCATTTTAGTCTTGAATTACATTGAATATAAATGACTGATTCAGAAAAATTTCCTCCCCAGGAGAGAAAATTGTGGGTTATTTTTCTGCAGCCGATTTCAGTTTGAATCCTGTCAAATCCTCCAAATGCACTCATCATAGCCAGTGTCTGAACGGGAGATTATAAACTGGTTTAGATTGAATGCTGACACATTCTTCCTGTACTGGCACAAAGCAAACTTCCAGACATTTCTAAAAATGGCCTTAGGCAGAACTACTGTAACCCTAAACACAAGGAGGGTATTTCAGTTCCTCACAGGATATGACAGGAAGACCTCAGTAAATGACACATGATACTCTCTCAAGTGAAAATCATTCCATTTTAATTCTTCCTTCCCAATCTGGACTGAAATGGAGAAATGCAATAAAGGGAAAAGAAGTGAAATTAGGTCAAATCACTTAGAGGGTTATTGTGGGATACAGTTCCTTCTGGTTATTACAAAATAAATCCTTTACTGGCAAATCCTGGAATGAGGACTCTTTTAGTAAGGACCCTAGAAAGCCTTCTGCACCAACAGTTGTCCATTTATAAAGCACATGGTACTATCAAATGCAGATTTTGTTGCACAAGAACAAGAAGCAATCCAAAGTTGCTCCCAGAAAAAAAATGTGCATATATCTTCCAGCCATGTCCTATGAGGAGCAACTTAGGGAGCTGGGTATATTTAGCCTGGAGAATAGAAGATTAAGAGGTGATATGACAGCCCTATTTAAATACTTGAAGAGATGTCATATTAAGGATGAAGCAAGCTTGTTTTCTGTAACCGCAGAAAATACAACCTGAGGCAATAGATTCAAACCACAGGAAAAGAGATTCCACCTCAATATTAGGAAGATCTTCCTGGCAGTACGAGCTGTTCAACCATGGAGTGTGGCGGAGTCTCCTTCTTTGAAAGCTTTCAAACAGAGGCTGGATGACCATTTGTTGAGAGTGCTTTAATGGTGTATTCCTGCATGGCAGGGGATTGGACTGGGTGGCACTTGGGGTCTCTTCCAACTCTGCAATTCTGTGATTCTTTGATTATATGTTCATATATGCAAAAGCTGGATCCAGTGCAACTGTCTAACAGCAATATTTGTTCCACCTGGGTTAATTTGGATTTAGACTAAAAGACCTATGGCGTCTCAACGTAAAGAATGTCTGGTTGCTGTTAAATTCATAGAGAGGGATGAGAGAGGGAGAAAGGCTCTAAAAGAAGCAGAAGTCAAGGATACTGTTGAGAGCAGTTGAGAAATTGAATTTAAGAGTGTCAGTTGGCAAAAAGGTGGGAAATGGAGAACAGGAGGGAAAGGGAATTGACTTGATTAACCTGTTCAATGACATATGAATGATTTGGTGTTAAGGTGTAAGATTTAATGATTCTGAAATATAGACTTTAGTGTGAAGGATTTATGAGGGTTTAAAATTTTCCCCCTGCACTCTAAAATAATGTTTTAGAGATTGAAGAAAGAAAAAGACAGATTTTTAAAAAGTAAAGGGGCATCAAATGAAAGCAGATATGCTCCTAGTCAGTAGGAAAATGGATTCTGCCCTTTTGGGATGAGAGTGCACACCCAACGAAAACTGCAGTGTCCATGATCTCTCACTATTGTTTGTGGCAGCTAATTGCAATCCAACAGAAGCTGCCATCCTGACAGTGACATACACAAATGTAATTCCACTTTATAGTTTTGTATGTTTTGTTGTTGAGGAGATTGGTATTTCCTTCCTCCTCCTTCCCACCCCCTGCAATAACCAAAGCCTTCACTCTGGACTCACAATGCTAGTGTGATAGCCATCTCCACAAGACACAACCATGATATCATTCACTGAGACTTCTGGAAGACTCCAGCAGATATTAACAGAAGATGTCCCCAATCTGTCTCTAGCGGTGCATCTGCACTGTAGAAATAATGCAGTTTGACATGACTTTAAGTGTTGTTGCTCCATATTATGAAATCCTTGGATCTGTAGTTTTACTATGTCTTTAGCCTTCTCTGCCCAAGAGCGCTGGTGTCTCACAAAACTACAAATCCCAGGATTCTGTAGGATGGAGCCATGGTAGTTCACATGGTATCAAACTGCATTATTGCTATGGTGTAGATGCACCCAGGTATAGGAGCATAGCCAGATTCTTCTCAGTTCCTTCTGTTCTACAATAGTCACAAAATGGATGTGGAGGAAAGCCAGTAAAAGCAGTCCGGTGAATCCTTAGACTGGTGCCAAGGGACCCATAGCTACACATGGCTATTTAGGATACTAGCCAACATCTATCTGTAAAACCACATGTTCTGCATCCATGACTGTGGCCATGAGTACCTCTGGCATAGGTGTTTATTTTTTTAAAAAAAGGATTATTGCACTGCTTTTTCCCCAATCTGGGCATTGGGCTGGGACTGGGCTGAGACCATGTGTTGTCACACAGTTCCATGCCCAGATTATTACTCTCCTGTACCCGATCAGAACGTCTCCCATTACTTTGCTAAGAACGGAAAAGAAGCATTTTTAGCTTAGTATGGGAGAAGTCCTGATCTGGCACAGTATGATAATCTGGGCATGGAGCTGTGCAATAAGACACAGTCCCAGCCCAGTCTCAGCCCTTGTCCAGATCAGAAAAAGACAGCCAGTGTGGTAATGTCTAAAGAAGGATGATTGTGTCTTTTCAATCCAAGACAGACATGCCAAAATACAGATATGGCAGACACATCCTTTTAGGCTGCCAGCCTTGCCCTTTCCATCTTGTTGGTGAAGAAGGACTGCAGACTTTAATTTATCATGGTTCACCAGTGCTTTCCACTGCGGCAGCCTCAACCTGAGCAATAGCTATCTGGATTTACAGTACTGAGCATGTCTATGCAATTACAATTTATCACTTTTAAAAAATATATAGTCCTGGCTGTCAGAAAAAAAATATGAGATATAACCAGGATATTCCAACCATGTCTGTAGAAACTTAGATGAGGATGGAAACTTTTTTTTTTATGTGCTGCTAAATCTGAGAGTTATCATACAATTATGCTGCACAGATATCTTATACCTTCTCCTCCTGACTATAGAAATGGTTTTCTATTTGGCAATAGTGTACTACTTTATCATTATAGTATATTATACTATGAATGGTATCCCCAGGGTGTGTTATGCCATTTATATGCTTGATAGCATGGTCTACCAAGTAGTAACCTGGACAAGAATCATTGAAATGAAAAGAAACATTTAAAGAGCTTGCAAAACAGAACTTTCTGACTGATGATGCCCATAGTGATAATTGACAAGGGATTATTCTGAAATGTTAGTGCCATACTGACCTGGTTTATACATACATGTACTTGGTTTCCCTATAGGGTTGAGCGTGTGCTTTGAGTGAAGAAGGTCCATGATGCAATTCCAGGCATCTTCGGTTAAAACTGGATGAAGTAACAGGTGATGAGAAAAACCTTGGAACTGTGCGGAAGAATCTGTCAAAAGATGATAAAAGATTATAGAGACCAAGCCTCATGAGGAATGGTTGAGGGAGTTGTATATGTTTAGGTTGGAAAAGAGAAGATTGAAAGGTAATAGGAAAGCCATCTTCAAATATCTGAAGGGTTGTGTCATAAAAGGTAGAGCAACCTTGTTTACTGTTATTCTAGAAGATAGGCCCAAACCAAAGGACTAAAATGACCAAAGAATTAAAATAGATTCAAGAAACAAGAGTAAATTTTTTTTAAAAAAACAACCTTGCTAACAGTATGGGCTGTTTAACAGTGGACCAGATTACCTTGAACAATTATATACAATCATTTGTTAGCGGTTTTTAATACGAGTAGAATGGCCATTTTACAGGGATGCTTTAGTTGTAGGTTCTTGCATTGTTTGGTTAGGATGACCATTGGTATCCCTTCCAGCAATAAAATTCCATGATTCTAAAAGGAAGTTGTGGTCCTTGTTGAACAGCTTACTCTTCACTACTTTGTGCTTCCACATGTGATTTTAATGAGCGGACCTTCTCTTGATTCCATCACCCACAGAAACATATCTGGTAAGGGTTTGAGAGAAGGCATTCTCCATGGCACTTCCTAAACTCTGAAATTCCCTTGTGGGGGGCAGAGGGGGCTACAATGGTCCCCTTCTTACTGTCCCACCATCATCAAGCAAAGATGTTTTTTTATTCTGACAGGCTTTGGGGGGGATTAACTGTTATAAAGGGTTTTAACAGTATGCTTCAGTGCTTTTTAACTTTCTTATTTTAATGAAAGCTTTAAAGTGTGTTAATGTTTTAGATAGTTTAATTACATTTCATTTATTAAAAATATTTACTGAAATATTGATATCTCACCTTAGAATCTCATTTTAACAACATTTAAAATATTATAAAATAATATTTTATGTGTTTTTACCCCAATTGTAATTTTATAAGCTGCTTTGAGTCCCCTTTGGGCAGGAGAAGGTGGTATATAAGATGAATAAATGGAAGGATGAGTGGATGAATGATGTATACTGTCCATACAGATTTTATTAGTGGTAGGTTGTTTGGCAATCTCCTTGCAATTTATTTCTTTTCCCATCCTGTATCTAGTACACTATGATTCAAGATGCTGCTGTGCTAGTAACTTGCCAGATGCATCTCCTAAATCCTTTTACATTTTACTCACAAATGCATTTTTAATCTTTTGATTTTTCAACCCTTGAGAACTTGGCCCTTGATGATTCACAGCAGAATGTGTGAACTGCCTGCTATGAAAATTCTGGCTCTGCTCTTTGATCTGCAATGGTTCATTCACACTTTTATACAGTGCATTTCAAAGGTATACTGATCTATATGTACCATATCTCAGGTCTAGTAATGCAGGCAAGATAAGTGGTTTGCCTGGATCCTCATAGAGAGTACTTATGATTCACAGGATAATTTTTTTACTTAACTGGTTGTGTATCTAGTACACTATGCACAAGCCTAGTATACACAGCTCAGATATAACTACATGGAGCAGTTGTCTACACAACTGGCCTATAAGATAAACTTGAGTTGGAACTGCTCCAGACATTCTACTGCCCAGTCCTGTGCAGGGCTGTTTGGAGGTGGTCAGATGGTCCAATCCTATTCCATCCTCCGATGTCTTTTTCGTACATTAATGTAGTCACAGGAGGGCTATTTAGATTTGAGGAGGGTGGTTTAAGAACATAAGAAGAGACTTGCCTGATCAGAACCAAAACTTCATCTATTCCTCCACTCTGCAGCTACATTGTCCAGCCACATACCTTTGGGAAATTCATAAGCAAGGCCTGACTGCAACAGCACTCTCCCACTTGTGTCCCACAATAAGAGGTGTTCAGAGGGATGCTGCTTCTGATCCTGGAGGCAATATGGAGCTATCCTAGCTAGGGGCCACTGAGGGCCTTATCCTTCATGATTTTTAATTACCCCCTTTGAAAACCATTAGTAGCTGTCCCTATATCTTGTAATAGAGAACCTCCTAGTTTAACTACAGAGAGTGTGAATAAATACTTTTTATCTGTCTTGAATCTCCCATCATTCAGCATCATTGGATGATCTTAGCTTCTAATATTATAGGAGATTCTCCCTGTCACTTTCTTCACATCAGGCATAATTGTATGCACTTCTGTCATGTCCCTTATCTTAATCACCTTTTTGTCCTAAGTTAAAAAGACCTACCATATATACTTGACTAGAAGTCGAGAAATTTGTGCCCCGATATTGACCCTAAAATCCTGGGTCAACTTATATAAAAGGTCAATTACACTAATACTGCTTAGAAAGGCCCTGAAACAAACACTATGCCTTGAGGCAGGTAGGTGGGTGTGGGTGTGAAAGAGTTTAAAACCTTCTCTTCCCATCAAAGAAACACCCCATTTAAATCCACTTCTTTCCCTTCCCAAACCAATTTTAAAGCCTTCTCTTCCCATCAAACAAACATTCCATTTAAATCCACTTCTTTCCCTTCCCAATCTGATTTTAAAGCCTTCTCTTCCCACAAGCCTTTCAATTCCACTTCCTTTTCTCCCCAATCTGATTTTCAGACCTCTCCTCTATCCCCTGGGAAGTGGTGTCATGTGGACAGGAGAGGTCCAGAGAAGGACCTGGGGAGGTTGCTAGTGTTATAATGTGTGTAGTGTGCAAGGAAACAATTGTCTCTGTTCTTGGGCAAAGGTCAATGTTCTTGGGGAAAGAAGGGGGAACGATATCTGTGTTGAACCTTTCTTCTTCCCACTGCAGAGGAAATAGTGTTTCAGTGGAAAGATAAATCTGATCTACAGTCTACCACATAAGATGACCTCCAAGAGCACTAGAATCCTGATCCATGCTCCCAGTCACCACTCCAGTGCTGTTGGTTTAATGAAAGGAAAAGATACCAGAAATGCTAAGCAGAGATTTCCTGTGTCACCTCTAATTTGACCTTAAGGTCCTTGTAATCAGTGGGTATAAGCTTATCTAATGATACATAGGATCACACTGTGAAATCAATGGCATTCCCAAACCATCGTTGATAGGATTGCAGCCTAAAATACTACAAAAGCTAGAAAAGGACAATCTATATATGTTGGCTCCATTTCTCACAGCTGTGAGATATGAGTATATGTGGATTTCAGCCAAGTTTTATGTAAATCCAATTCCATGCCTAATTAGTCAGCTTGCATTTACAGATAATGTTGTCAGGTAGGACTCTAATTAAAACTTTGATATGGTTATTTTCAGGGAGAACAAAAGCTATGTTAAACAAGTATTTGAAAGTCCTGTATTTCCTTTATTGTTTTGTATTTATCTGCTTAAACTTTAAAACTACACTATTTCCTAAATCCTAGATAATCTTCCACTTCCTTACCTAGAATCCTATTATATGAGATGATCTTGCCAGAGCGCTCCTAAGGTTAGTCTGCAATAAGAAAAAGGCGTATTGTTTCCTTGAAGTAATTAACTCTGAGTTGAGCTTCCTCATGATAAAATTGTACTGGATGTACAGAGATACAGAAACTGAGGATGAAAATATAGAAGAGGGGGGAAAAAAGGAAGAGGCCAGGGATTTAACAACCACAAAATAAGAACAGGCCTAACAGTGCATGGTTGGAATATGCAGAAGATAGATCTGGCATTCATGGTAGATTTCTTATGGATTCTCATGCAAACGAGTCTTTGATTCCTCACCTAAATTAAGCTGAAGAAATAAATTAAAAGGTTTTGGAGGTAAAATCAGGTACAGATATCACATGGATACACTGCAGCTTGCATTCTTGTTTATTGTTGTTGCATGCCTTCATGTCATTTCCATCTTATGGCAAGCCTAAGGTAGTCATATCATGGAGTTTTCTGGGGTTGAGAGTGTGGCCTGGGGTCCAGAATGTGTAACTTGCCCAATGTCACCCAATGGATTTTTATAGTTAAGAACACAAACCCTGGTCTCCAGAGTCATAGCCCAATGCTCAAATCACTACACCATTCTGGCTCTCTTTTCTTGTACTGAAAACATATTACTAAGCACCCTCTTCCTTAGTTTGATGTCTGCTCTACACTAGGCTCCAGTTCATGATTTAGATTTTTTTTTCCATAAAAAAAAATCTACCCAAAATCAAAGTGGATCTTCCAAGATTTGGGTGTTTTCTGTTTGAAGGACTGTCAGCATTAAGTCCTCAATTTGGTTGAAATCATCCTCTCTGTAAAAATTTGACTAGTCCAAGTCATGTTGCTAGAATCATAAAGAACCACGAAAAGAGACAACATTAGCTTAGAAGTTGTCCACCAATGGAAGTTGTCCTGAGCAGGCACACCTATGGTGTGTAGGAACTGACTATTCAGGATCTGAAAACTGGTCAGAGTGGAAGAATCTCTGGATCAGGAGCATCACAAGGGGGTGCAGGCCATCTCAGAAGGGGGCAAACACCTTATGAGGTAGTTGCTTATCCATCCATCCATCTTTCTCTGCCAGCCAAGGCACCTTTGCTGCCCATCAGATGCAGCCACTAATGGGACTGGGGTGCTGTCACTTCTCTGAATGCCTCTCTCCATCTGTTCTTTATCTCTACTTATCATCTTATAGCAATAACAATAGCATTTACATTTCTATACCACTTCATACAGAACTCAGTAGTCTCTAAGCAGTTTACAACATGTAAGCTAATTGCCCCCAACAAGCTGGGTACTCATTTTAGTGACCTACAGAAGGATGTAAGGCTGAGTCAACCCTGGAGCCCTGGGATCGAACTCAAACTCACAACCTTGTGGCTGCACTACTGGCTGCAGTGCTGGCATTTAGCAGCTGAGCCATCAGGGCTCCTGATGTAGTTTCCTCTACTAGCACTATGCCCCTCTCCCAATGCAACTGGAAAAAACTGTCTGGACATTTGGGCTGTAATGTCATCTACAGATAAGTGCTATCTTAGCAACCATTCATCTCTTGCTCTCCTCCTGCTAAAGTAGAATAATAATAATCCCATCTTTCTGCTTGTCTTTGGAGGAGATTTTGGATAACTTAACAGAGCCTGGCTTATTTATTTAGTTATTAAAAATAGACATTGGAAGGATCATTTTCTCTCATGAGCCAGTGTAGTATACTGGTTTGGGTGCTCATCTGGGAACCTGGAGACCAGGATTCAAATCCTTCCTTGGGTATGGATTCGTATGAATGTTAAGTAGCTATGAAATCGTCAGGTAGATTTATGTTTTTGGGAATTCATGTTTATGGTAATTAGTGACTGAATGTGACACACACACACACACACACACACACACACCTGCAAACTACCTTTTCAGTCTGGTTGCATCCCAGCTAAAGGAATTCCAAGATGCTACAGATTGAGACCCTGGAAAATTATGTCTCCAAAGCTCTTTCAGTTGTGGGGCACATAGAGAGCAGCCTTCAGCAGGACCCCAAGGGGGTCTCTCCAACTGCAATGAATTCCATCATTGCAGTTGTGCCAGACGATGCAGGACCTCAGTCATTATGTAAAGCAGACATGCCCCTTTGCTATAAATTCCTATGAGACAATCCTTTGCATCATAGGGGGAATTGGACAATAGGGTTAGAGTAAGGAAGTTAACAGCTGGGGATAACAGAACTTAGATCACTTTTTGGAAAATAATTTTGGATGTGAAAATTTTGGGGGGCTGTTAGAGCATATGCGCTGTCAGTGAAGGTAAAATTCTGCATCATCTGCAGATATGTGACATTACAACCCAAATGTTCAGTTTTCCCATCATGGTCCCAGTAGAGGAAACTCCTTCCACCACTAGGGGATGTAATGGCACCCCCTTGGCAACAGGCCACTGGCACCCAGTGACTTCACTGAGCACAGACTCCATGGGGGAGGGAGCATTTCTCATACTTGCTTCAAATCCATTACAGTATATATAAATAGTATTGTATCTATAGTCTTGGTTTTGTTTTCTTATTTTCATTTATTCATATTGACATTTGTCGATGGGATGCATTGCTTGAAACTTACCTGTATCAGAAACAAATGTGACTTGTGTTTTACACTCTCCATCTTCTGGAGGCATTTTTGGTTCATAAACAAAGTCTAAGAAACTGCTCTTTGGCTGGATTGATAAAGTAACAAAGGAAAGAGGCTTGGAATGTAGTCAAACTCTGTTGGTAGAGAGGCTGCAACACAGTTTGTAGTCAAACTGATGGGGCTGAGGGAATGGCTTGAATGAGGCCAAGAAGTGATGTCACAAACCTATTTTTATGTATGTTTGGATGGGCAGTACACAATGCACACTCAACTAATGTTTCCCAAATGTGACTCTCTTGGCAGAGTTTAGTAATGACTGTTCTCTGCATGAGAGCAGTACCTCAGCCAGCCTACTAGTTCTTTCTGTCACTTATATTTAATGTTCTCCTGACAGTTCATAGAGGGCCATAAGTTTAGACTTCAGTTTAAATAAAATTCAGGGCCTTGCTTAAGAGTGCATAAATTTCATTTGCAAGATGCTTCTGGAATTTTTAGATAAATCTATTGCTAGATTCTTGCAGAAGAAAATTCCCAAGTGCATGCAGGATGAACCATCAATAACAAGAGAGCAACAACCTGGCTGCTTCTTCGAAAGACTAACCATAACTCTTGTATTTGGCAGAATGAGGTATTGCCTCAAGCAGCAGATGGGAAGCAATGCAAAATAGCATTTGAAGGACAGCAGTGTCAGGGCTGCCATGCACCCTCAACCTATCTTGCTTCCCCAAAGCCTGAAAGGTTACTTGTATATTACTACAGTTCTCATAATCCCCCATCCAACATAGTCATTGAAGAGCTTTAATGAAGAAATCAAGATAATTAAAGAGTTCCCGTACCTAGAATCAAACATTAATCAGAATGGCGACTGCAACCAAGAAATCAGAAGAAGACTAAAAATGGAAAGGCAGCCATGAAAGAACTAGAAAAGATCCTACAGAGCAAAGGCATACAACTGAGCACCAAAGTAAGAATTGCCCAAGCCATTGTATTCCCCATCATCATGTACAGATAGGAAAGTTGGACAATGAGAAAAATGGATTTAAAAAATCAACTCATTTGAGATGTGGTGCTGGACAAGAGTACTGAAGATACCATGGACAGCCAAACAAAACAAAATAAAAATGGGTCCTTGAATAGATCACACCAGAAATCTTCCTGGAAACCAAGATGATAATGTTGAAGCTGTCTTACTTTGGCCACATCATGAGAAGGCATGACTCATTACAAAGGACAATAATGCTAGGAAAGCTTGAGGGCAGTAGAAAGAGAGGAAGACCACACACTAGATGGCTAGAGTCAATTAGGGAGGTCCCAAACATGAATCTACAAGACTTAAGCAGAGCAGTAGAGGACGAGGCGGCTTGGAGATGTCTCATCTATAGCTGAGTTGGAGCAAACTCAAGGGCAGTTAACAGCAACAAATTCTACTTCCTATGCTCTGTCTTTCTTTAGCTGTGGGGAAGGGTCGTGCTGCCCCATTGTCAGTGCTGAAATAAAATTCAACCATCCCCCTACTTGGCTTTCATCTGTGGCATAGGAGAGAGCACCATGTTGTCTTTTCCCTCAGCAAAATGTCTTGCTGTTGTGTCTTTTTCACAATAAGCAGCAAATTATTTGTTTGTTTGTTTGTTTGTTTGAGTATTTATACCCCACCCTTCAGCCTTAACGGCTATCAGAGCAGCTTACAATTATTATTTTGGGATCAGGTCCAAAAGTTCTTCTCTCCCTCTGAGGCCTGGACCAAGGCAGATGGACTGGAGGGAGGGCTCATCCACTTAAATCTTTTTCTTAGTTCAGGCCAGGCCTGATGGAGCTGGCAGGCCTCTCTCTCCCCCGATGATGAAGATGACGAAGGGAGGGCTCATCCACTTAAATCTAGGCCAGGCCTGATGAGGCATTCACCCTACCATTTATGGGTTAGCACCCCTAACTGTTGGTGAGACCATGTGCCATTCCTTGGAGCAGAGTGTTTGCTTGGACTGGGGAAAAAAACTGAGTAGCTCTCTAAGAAGAGTTGAACAAGTAACACTCTCTTTGCTGAAAGCACCTTACTCAAAGTGCTACTCAAAGTGGTGGTTCATGGAGCAGTCTGTGTACTATTGGTTGCTGGTCCACCATGGAAAGGAATAAACAATTGTAACCATTGGGCACAAATATGGTGCTGGTTCCTGGAACATTGTGGTGATGGTGGTGGACAGCTACTCTCCCACATCAGATCGCTTTATTAGCATTGCCATACAGGATTGTATTTATCTGTATATCTAGAGCTCATTGTTGTATAAATTGTGGTTTTTATTTAAATTAGTACAAAGACAGGTCTCTATCCTGAAGAACCTAAAAACTGCATTTTCTGAGAGGGAGGAGTTTATCATACGATGGAATGTGGGGGTATAATGCAATGGCAATCCGAACGCAATCATGGGGTTTCACGTTATTGCGAATGAGTGTATCTCACACAGTTTCGGGCAATGGGAAGCCATTCCGAACGCAATCATGGGGTTTCACGTAATTGCGTAGTAGAGTATCTCATGCAATTTCGGGCAATGGGGGATCATTTTTGGGAAATGGGAAGTCATTCTGAATGCATTCCGAATGCAATCAGATTTCACGTAAATTCGCTAAACTAGCAAATTCACATAATTGCAAATTGGCTCCATTCGCAATTAAGAGAAATTCCTCCCATGTGATAAACTCCAGGGACAACTGAGGAAATGGAGGTGGAGAAGAGCTCATGGTAAATAATACCATATCCACAGGCTTTGGTGGTAAAAGAGCAGGATAATTTTTAATCCTCTGTATTAAAGTTTGCCCTTTGTTACTACAGAGTCCTGTTTTGTTCACAGAGACAGAATTCTTAGTCCAGTTACAGACAAAGCTTGTTTTAGCCAACTCTTCACATTGCTGTTAGTAAGTCCATTCTGTACTCCCTGCTTTCCCACTCTCAGAGGTTTGTGCCTTTGTTCATTCACTGCCTCATTTTTATTTTAAAACTAGCACATTTATGACAGGCATGGTGTGTGAAGACGGAGGAAGAGTTTTAGATTACCAAGACCCAATGGGAAATGGACTGCACTTTCTACACGGAAGCATATTGAAGCCCTCTCTCATTACATTCCATGACAAGGTCAGCCCATTGTGAAGGGAAGAAGGAAGTCTATCACATCCTGGTATCTCCCAGATGTTTTGGACTACAATTCCCATTTGCCCTTGTAAGCATGGTCAGTGAATAACAGAGTATGAGATTAAACCTGAAATAAATACAGACACATACAGACATACTCATGCTGACTATAATCCCCATGTCTGAAGGGAGGACTGATAGATGAGAAACAGCAGCTTCTTCCCATACATCTGAATGACACTGATTTGAAGCCTAAGAAGTACGGCACGGCACCGTTTAGCTGCTGTGTTGCACAGATGTCATTGTGGCATGCCCCGTCTGTATGGGGGCACATGAAGATGGTGCCCAGGGTGCACGGTAGGGCTGCTGAGTGTGTAAATGCTCAGCCCCCACACACCTCTAGTTCGGGCAGAATCATAGGCCCAAAACAGACGGGCACTAAGGGTGCCCTCATCATGTGCTAGGGTTGCCTCAGGGCGAAGCGTATACATGCACCGCAACCCTAGCATGTGATGAGGGTGGCGTTGCTGTGCAGTGCCGTACATACGGCATACACAGCAATGGCGTCACAGCAACAACATCACAGTTGTGCAGCTTCTATACAGCGCTGTGCAGCTGCAACGTCGTAGAGGTGCCCTATGGCGCCTTTTACGTCTTTTTGCGTTGCAACTGCGATGCAAAAAAGAGCTGCTTTTCGGGACTCCTTTTTTTTTTTGTCCACACCTTTGTCACTCCATGTGGTTGCTGCAGCAAAGATGTGGATGAAAAAGAGGTGGCACCAGACCGCCCTTTTTGGGTGGTCTGTAAAATCCCCCAGAATCATAGAATCCTAGAGTTGGAAGAGACCACAAGAGCATCCAGTCCAGCCATGCAGGAACTCACAATCAAAGCATCCCCAACAGATAGCCATCCAGCCTCTGATTAAAGACCTCCAAAGAAGGAGACTCCACCACACTCCAAGGGATTTGTTCCACTGTCGAACAGCTCTTACTGTCAGGAAGTTCCTCCTAATGTTGAGGTGGAGTCTCTTTTCCTGTAGCTTACATCCATTGTTCTGTGTTCGAGTCTCTGGAACAGCAGAAAACAAGTTTCCTCCATCCTCATTGTGACACCCCTTCAAATACTGACAGGGCTATCATATCACCTCTTACCCTTCTCTTCTCCAGGCTAAATGTATCCATTTCCCTAAGTTTTCCCTCATAAGGCAGGGTTTCTAGGCCCTTCACCATTTTGGTGGCCCCTTTTTGTCAACATCCTTTTTTAATTGTGGTGCTCAGAACTGGACACAGTATTCAAGGTGGGTCCTGACCAAAGCACAATAGAGTGGCACTATTACTTCCCTTGATCTAGACACTATACTTCTATTGATACAGCCTAAAATAGCATTGGCCTTTTTAGCTGCTGCATCGCACTATTGACTCATGTTCAACTTGTGGTCTACTTGGACTCCTAGATCCCTTTCACCCATAGTCTCCTTAAGTCTGGTGTCACCCATCCTATATCTTTGCATTTCATTTTTTTTTTTTTTTTTTTTTTTTGCAGTACCTTAAATTTCTCCCTATTTAAGTTCATTTTGTTAGTTTTGGCCCAGCTTTCTAATTTTTATCCTGCCCTCTGGGGTATTAGCTACTCCTCCTATACATACCTGACATATAATGCTACTCCCCCTCCTCTCCTGTCTGGCCTATTTCTCTTAAAAAGGTTATACCCCTCTGTTACTACATTCCAATCATGAGACTCATCCCACCAGGTTTCAGTGATGCCTATTATATTCTATTTGCTTTGTTGTGCTAGGAGCTTAAGTTCATCTAGCTTATTTCCCATGCTCTGTGCATTAGTGTAGAGACATCTAGGACCATGGTCCTCCCCACTTGCTGCCTGTGTAAGGTTTTTTGTCTCTCACTGTTGATTCCTTGCACTATTTGCCTTGTTCCCTCTATAACAGTTTGACGATCATCCCAAGCCCTTGATGAACTCCTGCCTTACAAAATACTGTCTACCTTCCCTGCATAACTCAGTTTAAAGCCCTCCTGATCAATTTTTTGAGATCTCAAAGGTGCTACAAGATCCCCTTATATCCCTGAGTAAGCATGCATAGGATTATGTCACAGGTCTCTCCCACTAAAGCCAATGGAACCAAAAATAAGTTATTTTCCCTTTCATTTCCCATTCAGATACATATAATACCTTTATTAGACAAACCAAAATTGTACAAAAAACGCACAAGCTTCTGAGATCTGTAGGTGGGGTTGAAGAACCTGACTTGGTACAGAAGTCATAGGGTCTGCAGCCCTGAGATTACAGCTAGATTTTATACATTCAAAAATATAGGCTCAAATCAAGAAAAGGGTCATTTGCCTTTTTTGCTCCCAGCATTGCTTAGGTTTACTTGAGGAGAGTCATAAAAACCTCTCACCACTTGCTAAAGTGCCTGTAAACCCTTGTTCTTCTTTCCATTTCAGGACATCATGCAAAATCTATGTCTAGGGGTGGATAACTATAGCTTTCCAAATATTGTTGGACTACCACACCCAGGATCCCTCCTCGTGGTCTTCCCTGGCTAGGGCTGATGGGAACTGCAATCTACCGTGTTTCCCCGAAAATAAGACAGTGTCTCATATTAATTTTTGCTCCCAAAGATGCGCTAGGACTTATTTTCAGTGGATGTCTTATTTTTCTATGAAGAAGAATTCACATTTACTGTTGAACAACAACAAAAAAGAACATTTATTATATACTGTATATATATTTATATACAAAATTTTTGTTAGGTCTTACTTTCAGTGGAAGTCTTATATTTAGCAATTCAGCAAGACCTCTAGTAAGTCTTATTTTATGGGGATGTCTTATTTTTGGGGAAACAGGGTACTATTGGCTAGAAGACCCCATTTGTTGACTGCAATAATGACTTGGTTCCTCCCTCCTCCCCTTTTTTGTAATGTCTTGCCTGATGAAGACATCTAGAACTCTTTAAAGCTTGCATGCATTTTTGTGCCCTTTTGGTTGGCCTTATAAAGATATTATCAATAGGGATGTAGTAATATAGAGTATTATTAGACATAATATTCTTATGCCCAACATGACTGCCTTTGCTGTTTAGTTCACCTTCTCCTGGATATCACTGCTTCACTTTTGAAGGTGGACTTCTGCACAACTTCAAGAAGAGTTTGTTCAGGAACAGAACAATAAGAATGGAAGTTTGTTTCTCTTTGCTAAATTCTAGGGCAGGAGAAAAGTACTGTCACATGTAATAGAAAATGAGGGTTGACTGCCAAATCTGTGAAGTCAGAGGTTTTGCATTTAACATGTTCTGCGTGCTAAGGTGCTAGGAAAAGGCAAATACAGTTGGTTGCCAACTCCCCCGCTGTTACATTATCATTAAATCCTTTATGATGACTGAAAAATGGATAAAATCCAGCTTGGAATCCATAGGGGGTAAAAAGCGAGAAAAAATAATCTTTGTTGGGATTTAAATGGCTATTTAAAACTAGTAGATGATTCCCTAGGCACCTGCATACTGTGCTAGCTAGTTAATATAAATGAATGTTAGACCGAGGAAGGAAGTGACTGGAAATCTCTCAGGTTACTTTTCCCATCCACATGCCAATGTAATGCAAGATTTCCCCTGTGTCATATCCGTTTTGTTTAATCCAACATAGTTTTAAGTTATTATTGTTTCATGATGCACACCAGATTCCATAGCAGGCATAGGTTCCTCCCAGTCTGAAATTGGTTGGTTATTGTTTTTCATACTGTGGCTCAATGTTTATGGTTTGGCTATGGAGTATTTCTACTTCTGGCCTACAGCTGGTCATCTTTTTGTATTACCATCAGGACCAGCCCTACCATTAGAAAAAATGGGGCAGCCATTTCAAATGGCAGTCAGCAGGGAAACAGCAGTGCAATATTGGAGGGCAGAGCTATGGGCTCTTTGCAGCCTAACCTGTATCTCCTAAGCTATCTTGGCTCCCTCAGATGTAGTGGACAACTACTGTCAAAAACTAGTATTTGTGACACTTTCATCCTTTGCCTCAGGCAGCAAAATATCTCTGATCAGCTCTCACTATTTTTGTGGGACAGATGGCCCCAGAATAGTACATTACCTTTGTGGTTTAAGTAACATGGAAAATCTGGGCCATGTCAGAACTTCCTGACAGTAAGGGCTGTTCGACAGTGGAACACACTCCCTCGGAGTGTAGTGGAGTCTCCGTCCTTGGAGGTCTTTAAGCAGACGCTGGATGGTCATCTGTCGGGGATGCTTTGATGGAGAGTTCCTGCATGACAGGGGGTTGGACTGGATGGCCCTTGTGGTCTCTTCTAACTCTATGATTCTATGATTCACATGGGTATCACATCTTCCAGAAGCTGGTTCCATGTCAGTGTGGAGGACAGCCAAAGTGTGACAAACTTCTTTATGGCCTATGTGACACACAGAGGCCAGTAATTGTGCTGGTTGGGGATTATAGGACCTATAATCCTAAAAGTAATTTTTGGATGAGTTCTGTTGTGTATACATGCCATGATGAACATGGGGTTAAAGGGAACTTTCCATAAGGTATGGGGCATACATAGCAGATTATGTTCTCTTTTCTTACAAAATAGAGAAACCACTCCTTCAACTGAGTGGGGGGAGTATTACTTGAGAACAACTGTTAAGAAAATAGCTAAATTATACCACAGATATTTTACAAGAGAAAAGAAGGGAATTTAGTAGACCAAACCCAAGCAGATTCCAGCATACTGTGAAGAAGAACAAAATAGGCCTGCTGTATAAGACCAAAGTCTTATCTAGTTCAGCATTTTGTTACATCATAGTGAAGCAGATACCTCTGGGAAGCCTCTAGGAAGTTTATCACATGAGAGAGATCAAGGGGTTAATCCAAAGGTATCCCAGAGAAATGGCAAAATTACACAACACCATTTCACACAACATCGCAAAAAAAACCCAAAGCGCAGTTAAACTAGATTTAAAGGAGGGTTAAGCAACACTATTTCACATGTCATTGCAAAAAATCAGCAGTTAAACTAAGTTTAAAGGATGATTAATCCACATCTTTTCAAGTTCAGATCTCTACAGAAAGTGTAAATTTAAAATTGCTTTAATTGCGAAATCACGCATGAACATTAATTGCAAAATAACATTATTTCCACTTTAAATTCGCGAAGGCTCAAGTTTGCTTTAACACCACTTCAATATCATTTTAACATCGAAATTGGCCCCTAGTGTGACAAACTCCTAGGATGTAAGTGAAGTGAAAGGCACCTATCACATGTGCTCCCTAACAATCACCATTCAAAGGCCTTTGTACTGGAAGTACTATTTAGCCATAATGATTAGTAACCACTGATAGCCATATGCACCATGAATTTGTTTAATCCCTTGTAAAGTTTAGAGTCCATGTTGTGTAGTGGTTTGAGCACTGGAGTACAACTCTGGACTCCAGGGTTTGAATCCCCACCAAGTACTATGTTAATGTTACTCTGGACTCTTTCATACAAGGCTAAATTGGAAGTATAACTTAAGGTCAATTCGAATGCAATCATGGGTTTTACGTTATTGCGAATTAACTCTTCGCATGCAAATTCGGGCAAGAGGGAAGCCAATTCGAATGCAATCATGGGTTTTACGTTATTGCGAATTAACTCTTCACATGCAAATTCGGGCAGGAGGGGGTTATTTTCGGGTAATGGGAAGTAATTCCGAACGGAGCAGGGGTTCATGTAAATTCGCTAAACAAGCGAATTTACATGAATCCGCATTGGCTCCATTCGGAGTTGGGAGAAATTCCTCCCCGTTTGAAAGAGTCCACTGTACTTCTCCAAACTGTGATGGATTTTGAATCAGCTTGGGCTGCCACTTGGGAGCTCATAGCTAGCAAGGCGGCTTACTGAGCTTCTGATGGAACACCTTCCACACATCCTTTGAGCCACTGCTGTGAACCTTTGACTGATGAAGAAACACCATCTATTTGGAAGCTAGTAAGCAAGCAATTCACTGTTGTAGTGGTTTGAATGTTGGACTACAACTCTGAAGATTAAGTTCACATCCCCGCTTGATAATGGAAACCCACTGGGTGTCCTCGAAGCAAATCTTGCCAAAAGAAAGTCCTATGATGGGTTCACCTTAGAGTTGCCATTAGTAAAAAAAAAACAAAAAAAAAACCTATAGACACGCAACAATAACAACAACAAAACTGAACAAACAAGTAGTCATTACTACATCCTGTGGTAACAGACGTAGTTTAACTGTGTTCTGTGTAAAGAATTCCTTCTTTTTATTTTTCCCAGATCTCTGACCCAAGTTTTGATTATTATCAGGGCAGAAAAAAAATCCCCCGATCCATTTTCTTTGTACCATGCACAGTTTTATAAATCTCTGTTATGTCTCCCATGTTTTTTCTAAGCTAAATACTAGCCAGTGTTGTAACATGTCTTCAGAAGGAAATCTCTCAATTGCCTTGATAATTTTCATAACCTTTTCTGCAAATTTTCAAGCTCTACAGTATCCTTTTGGGAAGTGGGTGCACTCACCAGAACTGTACACAATATTTCAAATGCTTTGACTCCACAGATTTGTACAAGGGCTTGTTATATTATTATTATTATTATTATTATTATTTGATATTAATTTTAATTCACATCCTGCCTTTCTATCCTGATACAGATACTAAGGCAGCTAACAACAAATTTATACCAGTACAAGTAAAAAAACAGTACAAAAGCCTTAAAAATGTAGATATAAACTTTAAAAACAATTAAACAAGTGAAGAAGTTAAAAACCGTACAAACTATATACAAACCTTGGCATCTGAATTGCACAGTATGAAATTGCCCAGCCCTTGTCAATCTGAAAAAAGATTGATGGCGCAAAAATATTTTTAACTTGCACCGTCCTGTCCTCTATAGAGAAGGAGTTCCAAAGACTGGGAAGCCCATCTCTCTTGTTTTCACCCAATGAGTTCAAGAAGATGGTGGCACAGAGAGATCTTAACACTCAAATGGGCTCATAAAGGGAGATAAAGTCCATCAAATAACTTGGAATGTATACATTCAACTGCAGTTGACATTTTAATGGCCATTCCCCTAGTTTAGAGAGATCATTTTAGAGCTCTCTATAATCTCTTTTGGCTTTGACCATTCTAAATGATTTGCTGTTGGCAGCAAACCTTGCCACCTCACTGTTTATCTCTAACTCTAGATAATTTATGCTGATGCATAAAATCTCTGCCTGTTTAAATTTCTTTTCCTGCCAGATTTTGTATCAGTGCATTTCCTATGCTTGATATGCTATAACATCACCATGCTAGTTGTCTACCCACCTAAGCCATGTCTGTTAGTTGGCATGCTAACAGTAACACATGGATGGATCAGTGGAACATAAGAATTTCCTTTATTTTGCCTTACCTTATTGGTCCATCTTCTAGCTTAGTGTGGTCTACTGACTGGTAGTGGCACTACAGGATTTCAGTCTGAAACATTTTTCATTCATATCTAGATATGTCAAGGTTTGAAACCGGCAACGCCTGCATGAAAATCATATACTCTGGACCTTCCCTTCAAGAGAAACCAATGTAGTATGTTCATTTTGATAGAGTAATTATGAAAAAGTACATGGTTAAAGGCTTTCACCATAAGCCAGGTCTTATATAAATCAGGCCACAGAGAACACAGAATAGTAGCATATTTAATTATTTATATAAACTGGAATCAACTAACTTCCCTTTGGTTGAAGGTAAAAGCTCTTCTACATGGTTTTCTTGCCATGCAGATCAGTGCTTCTTCAGAGATCTGATATGGGTTATCAACAGTTATTTGTGCCCACTAGTTACAACTGTTTCTTTCCTTCCTGGAGAGTCTCCATGGTCCAGCAGACAATAACTTGAAAGCTGACAGCAGTCCAGGGACCACCACTTTGAGTAACAGTAGCGTAGATGATGCTGAGAATGCTATCCCAGAGGCAGTTTTCCCATCCTTAGCTGTGAACTGCACCTATGATAATTACAGTTTCCTGACCCTCTTAAGTATCATTGCCAGTTTCTAGTGAGGTGGGGGAACTCAGAAACTTGAAGCCATGTGATTGGACTAATATATTAATTGGTTGTCTCTTTACCACCCCATCTCAACCTGTTGGACACTCAGGGTGGTGTACATTATTTCCTTATCCACATTTTTATCTTTATAGCGGGGGTAAGCAGAGTACAGTATAGGTCTCAGGCTACAAGTTAGTTTCCATTCCATTTTTGCTGTCTCCTGAAGTTCCTCAATCAGACTGTAAGTCTTTTAAAATCTGCACCCTCCCATCCAGTATTTTCAAGGTCATCATCCCTAAATATATTATCTTCTTATATTGTCTTCTTATATTGGTTTGAAGGAGAGGAGCAGAAGCATCACGGTATAGTTTCCAACACAGGTGCAATTCAAAAGGATGTTGATTGATGGCGTTGTTGTTGTTGTTGTTGTTGTGTACCTCCATTTTCAGCTTATAAGAACCTTAAGATGACAGGGTTTTCTTGGCAAGAGTTCTTCAGAGAGGGACTGCCTTTGTCTTCCCCTGAGACTGACCAAAGTCACCCAGTAGGTTTCCATGGACAAGTGGGGATATGACTCCTGGTTTCCAGAGTCGTAGTCCAGCATTCAAACCATTGCACTACACTGTCTCTCCATTGCTTGCTGAGCAGCCTCCAAACATATGGTCTCTCTTCATCAGCCAAAAGGGTGCATGGAAGGTGTTCCCTCAGAAACACAGTAAGCACTCTTGTCAGCTCTGAGTCCTCAAGTGGCAGCCCAAGCTCTTTCGGTACCCAACATGGTTTGGAGAAGTACAGTGTCACATTAACACAGGACATAGAAATCATTTACACAGAGGAGAAAAGACCACAGGATACCAAATGATTCTCAGGGAACTTTCACTAAATCCTTTTAGCACTATTCTGTGTTAATGATTCATAGGTGAGAAGCTGTGCTTTTGCTTTATCCTGTTTTGATTTTGCTCACATTACTTTTTCTGAAAAGAAAACAAAGCAAAGCAGTATTTGAAAAGGGCCTTGTGGTGAGAAGGGGAGGAAATGAGTTATTGAGCTCTAGCCCAGCAGAGCCTTTAAGCACACACTTAACTTTAAACATGTGAGTAATGTTGTTGACTTCAGTCAGACGTATCTCACTGCACCACTGAGAAGTGCAACTTGTGTTGGTTTGATGATAAGTACCTAACTTCTTCTCCAGGTCTGTAGGGAGGAAGTCCCTATTTGACAGCTGAGAAATGATGGTAGGTGAAGAAAAGTTATTAATGAAATGGTAACCCTTGCTGTATAGAATAGTAGCAGAAAGGTGCCTCATTAATCTAAATGCTACCTGTGAGCATCTAAATGCTACCTGTGAGCATTTAGGGTAATAATTCTAGCCTCTTTGAATAGTTACAATTAATGTAAAGATGAGTATTTAAATGTACCTGGAAGCTCTTATAACAAGCAAACGTTCTATGTGAATACTAATTATTAATATTGATCCACAACATTTGGGACTAAAGCAATTCAATCTTCCCTACCCTTTCTTCTCTGAAAATAAGTTTAGAGATTGTGAAGATATTTGACATTTGAACAAAGATTTAAGTCCTAAATGTACGCACCAGGTTTCACAAATACTCTATTCACTACCACCAGCTATTACAAACATGAAGCAAGTTGACAATAGTGTATTACACTTTTCCTGGTACTCTTGCAAATTGAGTGGGTACAGAATGCAAGCTGCAATTTGAACTCCGAGGATAGAATTGTGTTCTGAAGATGTATATTAAATTTCATTCCTTTATCTTGCTTTTAAAAGTTGGCATTATATTATTATGTTGTTTAGATTTTCTTCTGAACTGTACACACACACGTTATCGTCGACTGTAGACAAATGGGTGCTCCTTTTCACATATCCTGTTGATCCGTTGGGCATCCGTGACTTGGTGCAAACCCACCTCTGAATGTTTATTGAATGCATGGAGAGTGTACAAATAGAATTTTTAGTGCTGGCACAGAGAATGCCAAGCCCTAGCATTTAGTCCCTTTGATTCGCACATGTCAGTTCTATGTTAATACATATTTCTTTCTGGCTTTCTGGCATTTTACTAATCTTTATCAGTGCTTGGAAACTTTACCTTTTAGACTTCCCAGAATGGGCCAGCCAGTGTGGACAGTGAAGGGAGTCGTAGTCCAAAGAGTAAATTTTCCAAGCTCTTTTCTCTTGTCTTTGAAGTGCACCTACACTGGTTAAGATTAGGTGTGTGCGCCTGCCTGCCTGACTGCCTGCCTTCAGGTCGCCTATTGACATGTGGTGATCCCAAGAATTTCATAGGGTTTCCTAGGCAAGGAATACTCAGAGGTGGTTTTGCGAGTTCCTTCCTCTGAAATATAACCTACAGAACCTGGTATTTGTTGACAGTCTCCCATCCAAGTACTAACCAGAGTTAGATCAGGTGGAATCTGGTGCCTTTGAGGTATTTAGTCCCATTATTAGGAGAATTACCTTTTCTTGTTAAGATATGGATATATATATGTTTTGCTAATATTTCTTTTTATACCTGTTTAATAGCTTGCTTTTTGAAACTTAACTGTGTGTTGTTTTTGTCATTCTTGCAGAGCCAGGCTGGTGGATTAATGCAATTCAGCCATCCCTGTTCTGGCCCTGTAGTCTCTCGTCATGCCCTTTCAGCGCCTAAGAGATTTATTTTTGTTTAGCTTTCTTTCTCCATTCACTTTGAGGTGACTATTATTAAGATGTGTTTAGAGTACACTCTTTCCTCTTTATTTTGAGCTTCTGGCTGACTACGCTTGGTAATTACATGTAACCACTTCACTTTGTAATATATTCCCCATATTTCCCTTCCAGCTGACCTAACACTTTCATACAGTAACATACTACAAAGTTCACTCACCCTTTTTATCTGAAGGAGTAAGTGGGCCTCTGTTGCATCAGCATCTTTGAAATCCACATCTTTCCTTCTAAGCAAACTTCTTTTCAAATGCAGATAAGGTAGAGGACTTTCCTTTACCAGCCCTCCCCCTTCCCCACTTTGCCCCTGAGCCAGAGGGAGAAGCCTTGTTCACTGCCTGGGTGCATCTTATATATTATCTATGTTGTTGCTTTATACAAAAGATGCAGATGTAAATTGCACATGAATATAGCATCCAGCTTGCTTGGGTTGCAGTCCGTGCACATGTGTGTGTCCACAACATGCTTATCTTCATAGTCTATTATAAAATTATTATTTGGGGTCCATGTGAAAGAAATGAGTGGCTAAATGTAAGGCAGTGATGTAAGGCAGAGGCTAAATGTAACCCAGCATGGTTTAGTAGTTTGAGTGTTGGAATACAATCCTGGAGATTAGAGTTCAATTTCCCTCTCAGCCATGGAAATCCACTGGGTGGCCTTGAGTAACACTCTCTCAGCCCCAAAAAACGTTACGATAGATTCATTTTAGGATTGCCATAAATTGGAAATGACTTGAAGATACACAACAATGACATAACATTTTTAAGAGGCCTCTACTAGATAGCCCATGGCTGCATACACACAGACATCTGAGCACAAATACATCTGTGCTTATTTTTACTTGGTCCTCTGGCAAAGGGGTCCAAAGGAAGAAGAACACAGTTCCGTAGTTTAAGCACTGTTCTAGTTGCAGAAGGTAAAGCCATCTGTGGTGGATACTTAATTACTAGTGCCCATAACAACATGCTTGCCATATCTCTGGAGCAGCCAATGCAGAGAGCAAATGGATTACAATAAAAACTTAACACACATGTATGTATGCCTCTTTACAAAACCTGTGGACATCTGCCTGGCATATGTGGGGAAGGGCCAGACTGCAGGCTAATGCACTTCCTTGGCAGATGAAACAGCTCCCAATTCAATGCTTACATTGGTGGTAAGTCTTATGAGTCAGTACCTACAAAGGTGTGCCATGAGCTGGAAAGTCTTTGGTTCAAATTTTGAACCAATTTTGGACTCGAGCAATGTGACCCTACACACATGCACACACACTGCCTACAGTGGGAATGGATACAACCCAAAGTCCTATTACCTCTTTCTGTGTGATGTTTGTTATTGTTGTGTATCTTCCATTTCCAATTTATGGTGAACCTGTCATGGGGTTTTCTTTGCAAGATTTGTTCAGAGGGGTTTGGCCATTGTCTTCCCCTGAGGCTGAGAGAATGTGACTTGGCCAAGATCACATTCCATGTTGGCCTTGTTTACACTGGATACTGCCTTTGCATTATTAAGCCACTCCTACAATTTCCAGAATTCCATAGCATTGAGCCATGGCAGTTAAAGTGGTGTCAACCTGTATTATTTCTGCAGCCTTCTAGGGACACAACAAACACATCCCATCCATACATACATTTTTTTAACTTTTGCAAATCTTGGGTTTTCCCTGGGATTACTGACACTTCTGTCTTGTGTGTGCTTGGTGCCATTGTAGCTACATCAGAATCCATACACATAGAATGAATTCAGGTACTGGCATATAGGACTGTGTTTCTCAGTCTTTGATATCAAAGGAACAAACCTTTGAATCTTCTGTAATGAAAGCCCATGTACCTGAAACTGTGACTGTTTGCTTCCAAATTACTTTGTCAACATGAGCAGATGATGGGCTGTCAAAAATGTAAAAGGAAGGAAAAGGTAATCGACTGTGCTCTCACCTAGGAGCAAGTCTCACAACCCCTCCCTTCAGGGATGTAGCAGTGGAGAGGGGGAACAAAAGGAGGGCATCTCCCACCATACGAATTTTGTCACCCTCCAATGAAATTTTCCTCCAGTCTCCAAATTTCTGGCATCGCAGTAACTTAAAATCTTCAGTTGATCACAACTTATTGGAAGTACAGTTTAGGCATCCAATGAAAAGAGGCAGGCAGAGTTCCTAAGGGAATGCAAACACAGCAAATGTACAAGTTCTACCTATACAATGGACCCTTGGTATCCGCTGGGGTTTGGTTCCAGGGCTCTCTTTGGATACAAAAATATGTGAATGCTCGAGTCCCATTCAATACAATGGAATAGTAAAATCGTTTCTGTTATATAAGATGGCAAAATCAAGGTTTGCTTTTTGGAATTTATATATTTTTAAAATGTTTCAACTCATGGATGCTCAAATCCGTGGATAAAAAATCTGTAGATAAAAATTACAAAGGGTTGATTGTATTAAGTGCTATCAAGGTCTCACTATCTGTTATGTTAAAAATTTGGGATGCGTGCAAAGGAAAATTTCATCTGGAGGGGCAGAATTCTTAGTCTATCCCTCATTGGAACCCCCCCCCCCCCCGCATCCTGCTCAATGATAGGGAATGTCATTGGTTTCCTCTGCTTAAGAGAGACATAAATGCTTTTTTGACATTAGCATTCGTTACATCAATCCCATCCTCTTCATCTCTGACTTTGTTTCACGTCAAACAACCAACAAAGACTTACTACAGGATGAGCGACCCTTTAAGAGGCAAAAGGTGAAGAATGAATTCAGGCATATAGCAATGAACAGCTAACACTATACGTGTGTGTTGACACAACTGTATTATGTCTTCTGATATAATTGCTAGTAATAAATGGTATATTTTCAAATTCTGAAGTAAGTTTCATTGTTTTCAAGGGAAATTACTCCCATACAAATGTGCCTAGGATTGCTTTCTTATGATCCAGTGATATGTGTGAATGCATGGAAATAAATCTCACTGGTTTCAGAAGCATCCAGTCCTCCTTCATGTACTCCTGATCTGTATTATAGTTGATCAATGAACCAATAAGTTGTGATCCTCTAGATAATTTTGGTCTACCATTCCCATCAGTTCAAGCACTACAGCCAATGGTGAGGAATTATGGGAACTGCAGTCCAACATCTGGAAAACCACACATTCTGGCCTAGGACATCAGATCTAGCTAGGGTGAGATGTGACTGCATTATGCATATGTCCATAATGCAATCATGTCAATCAAGCTGATGATGTGAATCTTTCTCATTGACAACATCCTGGCTGGTAAAGTGACAAATGCTTTTGGAAAATCTACCTTACATGGCTGAGTGGTGCCTATCTCTGTAGCATGAAATTTTACAATATTGGGTCAGCTTCCATGCTGTTGACAATATTTATGATGAGAATGAAATAAGTGTATTTTATGCATAGGACCAGCCTGTTGATGTCATTCATTTAACTGGGAAGTCTAAGCACATGAATAAGGCTTCAGTTCTGAATAACTGAATAAGAACGAACTTGGCTGATTCTGATTCTATATTGCCATCAATTCTACACACTTCTAATAATTCCACTTCGTAATTTCCCCTTCATTTCCAATAATTTTGTTAGGTACTCACACTGTACATGTGCTACTTGTTCAGTTAAAAAGAACATGCTGTGCTACTTGTTCAAGCCACATGTAAATTTAGGGACGTTAATGTACTGCTTCTACTTTTTTTTTTTTTAGCACTACTTGCTAATATGACTTTCAAATTAGTAACTCATGGCCCAATCCCAGGTTTTTCTGTGCTAGCAAATAAGTGTAAAAATCGAGTGTCCTGTCTGTTGTTCCAGCTGAATGCCATAAATGATCCAGACGCATCAGTCTTTCCAGGAAAATAATTTTAGGATGACTGACCATTAGTATACTACCATATATCATTCAAAGACATAGCCATGCTAGTTTGGAAAATTAGTATGCAAAGGGATTTTGCAGCACCTTTGAGACTAACTGAAAGGCAGAGGTTGGTAGCATGAGCTTTTGTAGACTTGAGCCTACTTCCTCAAGTAGACTCAGGCCTATGAAATCTCATTGTACCAACTTCTATCTTTCAGTTAGTCTCAAAGGTGCTGCAAATTAATTCCTTTTCATACCATATATCATGGTTTCTTTAAAAGAAACTGACACAGGCTGCATTCACACTACAGAAATAATCCAATTTGACAACATTTTTAACTGCTATGGCTCCGTGCCATGGAATTCTAGGAACTGTAGGTTTGTGAGACATTTAGCCATCTCTGTCAGAGAGATCTGGTGCCACAATTAACCGCCAGCCCTAGGATTACATAGCATTGAGCCAAGGCAGTTAAAGTGATATCACAGTGGATTACGTCTGCGGTACAGATGTAGCCCCAGAATGCACAGGATGTACCTATCTCTACTTTACATTATTTATCTTTTAGTCACTCCAGATGCAACAGCTTGAGTCCTCATTCTCTAATCTGCTTTTCAAACGACAGGAAGCTCATTTATGTGAAGTTTTATGTTATTCACTTCATTCAGTCCATTTACTGCTCTTAACACGCAGGTTTAGAACTAGAACTGCTTCCTTGGAGTTTGATGGAAAGGAGAGATGGAGTTAGCTGAAATCTATCATTCCCCCTTTTCACAGGTCAACTAAGAGTGTATGTACATTACACAGTTATAGCAGTTTCGTAGCATCACTATACTTATGTTGTAACTATTCTACTATGCAATGTTTGTTGTTGTGTGCTTTCATGTCATTTCTGACTTACGGTGACCCTAACGCAAACCTATCACAGGGTTTTCTTAGCATGGCTTGTTGAGAGGGGGTGGGCCATTGCCTTTCTCTGAGGCAGAGAAAGTGTGACTTGCCCAAGGCCAACTAGTGGGCTTCATGGCTAAGTGGGGATTCAAATGCTGGTGTCCAGTTGTAGTTCAGAGCTCAAACCACTACATCACACTGGCTTGTATACAGTTTACTATAAAGTTTCACCACTTGGTCCCATCTTATAGAATCCTGTGATTCGCTACAGACTTCTAATGCTGAGTTTCAGGGTAGTGGTCTATTGTTCCCTCTGGCAGAGAATTCTCAATATTGCACCATACTACAAATCCCATATTTTCCAGGAGTCATGGCAAGCATCAAACTATGGGATGAGGTAGATACAAGACTTCAATAAATTGCTTGCTAAGGTGACTGAAAAAAATCCTGCAGAGTCAAGAGAAAATCATCCAAATCCACCAGCCTCCTGGGGAGAGTGATTCAACTTGTATTTTTAGACAAATTTTTTTGTGTAGTTTTATCTTTATTTTGTTTTGCTTACCACCTTATGCATTTCCTGGAAAGGCAGCATAAAAGTGTTAAAAATATCACCCTTTTACTGTTGTTGCTGCTTCACAAGACAGAATAAAGGATATGGTTTGTTTGCCTGTTCCTGTAAGGTTGAGTCACTAAGAAAAGAGTTCAAATGAATGTCATTTCTTATGTTAGACCTTATGCAAGCTGTCCCGTGGACAGAAAGGTTATGTACTTCAAACAATTAGCATTTCGGAAAATGTGAAAAACTGATCTGTGGAATTTGGTGTTAAGATGAATTAGAGAAAAATGAATGGTTGAGGGGAGGGAATGGAGAAACAATATGTTTGAAAGTCCTAATTTGTTAAATCCCCCAACTTCTCCCTCCCCTCCAAATAGCTCAGATTCCCTGCAGTGAAGGAAACCCTGCCAATGGAAATGTTTGGAGTCTCGGTGGCTGTTTTTGGGGCAAAGTCCTTTAACTTTCAGGGCCGGGTGTCTCAAGTCTTGCAATGTGTGACCCATGCGATTAATTACAAATGACTTTGTCAAATGACAGACGGAATTTGTTGACACTCACCTTGGGTTTGTAAACCTTTGGCCAGGATCTTATCAGCTCTGCTAATGGGATAGCTATGCCAGGGAAGGAAAAGAGGGAGATGGGGGGGGGGGAGAGATAGTGTGGACAAAGGATGGGGGGGGCAGCAAAGAGAAGAGGCTTCTTCATCCGGCAAAGGTGGCAAAAATCATAGAGGAGAATTTTAAAAAATAACAATGTCAGAGTCACAGGCTTCCATTTTGACAAAAGGTTGTTACAATTGTTCTCAGTTGCATACATAGTTACTTCACTTTGATGCCACTTTATATGCTATGTTTCCATCTTAGGGACTCCTGGGATTTGTAGTTTTGTTAAGGCAGTTTGCTGCTAAAGGGCTCTAGTAGTGCTGTTGTTCAGAGGACTTTGTCGTTGTTGTGTGCCTTCAAGAATATTCCAACTTCAGTGGTGTCAGCTCCCTTCAGTGGTATCACCCAGTGCAGTCCGCACCCCCCAGTGACACTACTGACTCAAACCACTACTGACTCTGGACTTCAAAAAAGCTCAGGAAATTAAGCAAGACATATATGCATCTAGGTTTGTTCCTTTAACTTTTAAAAAAGCTACTGGGTCTGAAATGTTTCATAAAAAGATGTTGTTTTGCAAAAATTAAAAAAAAACAAAACAGAACAAATTTATATGACCACAAATGCATATGACCATGGCACTGCTGTCAATTTGATAACAGATACCTGGTCCTCAAACTTTGGTCCTCCAGAACTGGGATGTAGTTCGCAGAATGCCAGAGCATTGGCCAAGTTGGCAGGGGCTTTGGGGAGTTGAAGTCCAAAACAGCAGAAGGACCAAAGGGTGAGAACCACTACTCAAAGTTATAAGTTTATGTCCCTTGCCAAACTTCAACCCCAGAAATTTTATACAACACAGCCAAAACAATTAAAATGGCAGCAAACTGCTGTAACTGCAGTGTTACAGACACTCATAGACTGTTGCTATATTGCAGAAGCAATTCAGTTTGACACCACTTTAACTGTCATGGCTCCATCCTATGGAATCCTGGGATTTTTAGTTTGTTGTGGCACTAGAGCTCTGACAGAGAAGGCGAGATATCTCACAAAAGTACAGATCATTCCTCAACATTGAGCCATGGCAGTTAAAGTGGTGTCAAACTGCATTAATTATGCAATGTGCATGCTGTGCATCCTTCCTGGCTAAGGAGAAATGCTGAACGTGATGAGATGCATTCCCTCTCTCATGGCCCAGGACTCTTATTTTCACATGTCCCTGACTCAGGTCTAGAATTCACCATTCTGGATTGCAGGGAATACATTTTGGAGTGCTCCACAAGCTTTTTTTTTTTAAATCCACAACTGGGAACGGGCAGTGCCAAAATCTTTTCCCCTAGAGGTTATAGGGATGTTTGGGGATTTTTTTTTCTTGCAGATGTTTGCAGATATACTGATGTAGCCTGAAGGGGTACAGTGCACTCTACCATATAATTCTGCAATAGGTAGAGAGAAGGCAATGGCAAAACTTCTCTGAACAAATTTTGCCAAAAAAAATTCCCCGTGCTACAGTCCCCTCAGGGTTACCATAAGTTGGAAATGTCTTGAAGGCACACAAGAACAACCAACTCCTGTACCTTTAATGGTTGTGTAGAACAGGAAATTTCAGCAGGTGTTGCTCCCAACAAGCAACACCTGCTGAATTCTGTTTTACACAAAGTGCAGGATTCCCTTCCCTTCTGTCACCTGGCAGCCCTAGCAATGAATCTTCTAATCTTGGAAATTAGCTTTGAGATATATTTCACCTGTTGGCTTGCACCACTATCACAATTTATCACAATTAGAATTTATGCCTTGCACATTTGTGAACTGTTCAAAGCACTTGTTCGGTACTGAATTACTTTTCATAATGGAGTTATAAAGCAGAAAAATAATACTGTTATATCTACATTACATGTGGGAGAAGTGTTGAGGTTTGCCTAAAGCCACCCATTCCTTTAATGCCTGGGCTAAGATTTGAGTCAGAAGCTTCCAGCTCAGAATCTTAACCATTAAACTACTCTTGTTCCCTTTGCAGTAAATTAAAAGAGTAAATTACATCATTTTCCTCCCCATGAAAATATGGGTGATTTTTCCCCTCCTTCTGCGAACATTAGTTTTTCTGACATCAAAGTTATTTTTATCTTAGGGCTCCTTTTACACAACATCTTAATGTAGCAGGAGGGCTGTGATGTAGCACTTTTCTTTTTATGGTACTTCTATTTCTTGCCATCAGGCACCCACAATAAATCTAACCTTAGCAAGCTTGCATAACATAGTGGCTGAAGCAGAGTTATGAACCAGAAAGCCCCCATTTCATGGATTGCCCTTGCCATGAACTCATGGGATGGCTTTAAGTAAGCCACTCAGTCCCAGGGCAAAAGGCAATTGCCAACTAGAGCAGACCCATCAAATAAATGGGACTTGTTCAGTGAAATCCCATCGATTCAACATATCTGTTCTTACTGGCACTTGCTGTTTAATTTAGTCTCCAGCCTCTTATCTATAATGTAACCTAAATTCAATTGTGAGTCCCAGCAAAAGCAGAGTTGCTGAATCAATGGAACCTATGTTGCTGAGTGACCACGTTCTCATCAATGAAATGGATCTATCCTAGTGTAGAATGGGCATGTTCTGGAGCATGTGGTAGCTTCCATGTTCCAGTGGTTTGTTGATGAGATGAATGATTTATATCCATTTGATCTGGCTTCCGGCCTGACTATGGGATAGAGATAACCCTGGCTGCCTTGGTGGATGATCTATGCCACGAATTGGACAAAGAGAGTTGTTCTTGTTGGTTCAGCTAGACCTCTTGGGGGACCTTATAGAGACACCTATGGCTTGGGTCCAGACTATCTTAAAGACCATGGAGTTTATTACATGGGAAGAATTTCCCTCAGTTTCAAAAGAAATTGAAGTGAGGCCAGTTTGGAATTGAGTAAATTCGCTAGTTCAGCAAATTTACGTGATTGCGTATTGACTCTGCATTGTGTTCAGAACTGCCCGAAATTGCCTCCCAGTGCCCAAAATTGCATGTGATAGTTTCTCACGCAATCACGCGAAACCTCACGATTGCGTTTGGAAGGACTTCCCTTTGCCCGAAAATGTGTGTGATCAGTTTTCACGCAGTCACGCAAAACTCCATGATTGCATTCAGATTGCCATTGGATTATACTTCCAATTCCCTTCGTGTGATAAACTTCCATATCTCACTATGTGAGCCTGCCCAAGGTTTAGGATACATGGAGGAGAGCCACATCACCACTATAGGTACATTTGCTGAGGACACAGAAGAAAGCTTTCTTGGTGGCTGCTCCCAAACTATGGAAGTTTCTACCATGGGATGTCCAGTTGGTCTTCCCTGTTGTCTTTCCTCTGGTCTTTAACTTGTTACAGCACACAGAGCTTTAAATGAGAACTATTGGGTGTATGTCTTTCTTATTATGTTTTAGTGTTTTTTTAAAACTGCCTTAACCTGTGTTTTTAAATTGTACTGTTGTTTAATTTTTTTAAATTATACTAACAGTGTTTTAGCTGTATATTATTTCAACTTGTTGTGGGCCTCATAGAAACTAAATAAATAACAATTTGACCTCGGCTCGGGGTGGGAATCGTATGACTGGACTCTGGATGTTGTTGGGTAGGGCGACTGGGAATTGCAGTCCAACAACATCTGGAGGGCCACAAGATCCTCATCCCTGTTTTAGGCCAATGATATGAACAGAGTGATTCTGAAGCATGTTAAGATTATATCCTGACCTCTCTGATCCCATTCTCATGTTGCCCGATTAAAGAAAAAAGCAAAATAAATTCCCTTTCAGATTGTAAGCATACATGACTATTATTTCAAACCATTCCCATCCTTTTCAGAGTTTCCTCTAGATGCTGTTCTATATCTCTTACAGTAGCCTCCTGCCCAACCTCTCTTAGGAGGAAATGTCGGTACCTTCCCTGTTGTCTTTTCAGCATCAAGTGAGGGCTTTTTTTTAAAAGTATGCAATCTTTTAAATTGTTACACATTTTTCTAGAGATTATTTTAAGGTTAAGCCACTTTGGATCCCATTTTGAGAGAACAGTGAGACATAAGTGCAATTAATAAATGATGATAAATAAGTTATAATGATGAATAAATTCAGAATCTATAAGACGTAAGCAGAACAGTGAAGGACAAGGGGGCTTGGAGATGTCTCATCTATGGAGCTGGCATGAGTTGGGACTGACTCAAGGGCAGTTAACAACAAATTATTCCCCCTATGCTCTGCTGTTGCACTGTGTAGTTACTGTTGTTAATACAGTAGGCCCTTGTTATCTGTTGGAGTTTGGTTCCAGGACCCCGCATGGATAACAAAATCTGTGGATGCTCAAGTCCCATTAAATACAATGGCATAGCAAAATGGTGTCTCTTTTATAAAATGGCAAAATTAAGGTTTGCTATTTGGAATTTATACTTTTTAAAAAAATATTTTCAAACCGCGGATGCTTGAATCTTTGGATAAAAAAATCTGTGGATAAGGAGGGCTATCTGTACTAGTAATTCTGTTTCATGTACTCTTTTTTCTTAAAATAACAAACAACTCCCCCTTTATGCATAAAATTAGTATCAAAGAGCTGTAATGAACCCTAAACATTGTCTAATCCAACTTCCTGCCATACAGAAATATACAGCATCTTACACTTTAAAACTTACAGTTAAAAAGTAATACACAACACTTTTCAGTGAGGATAAACTGAAAAGAAAATTAACTGAGATTGGGCTGACAATTAAAAAGCAAGCAGTTGCATTCTATCAGATGACCTGGGAGTTGAGGAATGTGATTATTCTGATTCAGAAAAGATGGTCAAGGATTTGAGCATCTTCTCCACCTGAGAAAAGTTACTATTTTCCAAGTTCCTCTTGGAGAACTTACGCTAAAGAAGGCTTTGCTGTTTTTTACAGCTCTAATATTTGTATTCTGTCATAACATCTATGACAGCCAGTATGGTGTAGTTGTTTGAATAGGACTCAGAAAGATGAAGGTTCAAATCCCCATTCAGCCACAAAACCCATTAGGTGGCCTTGGGCAAACCACACTCTCTCAGCCTTAGAGAAAGACAACTGCAAACCTCCTCTGAATAGATCTTGCCAAGAAAACCTTAGCTTTAAGTCACAGTCAACTTGTAGGCACAAAACAGTAACACTAAATCTACACTTCTTACTCAAAACTCTCCCTGGGAATGCTAACACTTGAGGAATGGAGACATAGGCTGCATCCGCACTGAGGAAATAATTCAGTTTGGCACCACTTTCAGTGCCATGACTTCATGCTATGGAATATTGGGATTTGTAGTTTTTGAAGACATTGAGCCTTCCCTGTCGAAGAACTGTAATACCACAACAAGCTACAATTCCCAGAATTCCAGAGCATGGAGCCATGACAATGAAAGCAGTGTCAAACTGGATTATTTCTGCAGTGTGGATGCAACCATAGCTGCGTTATACAGAGTCAGACTATCAGTCCAATTGTTATTGTTGACACTGTCTGGCAGTGAATCTCTGGTGTTGTTCAAGGCAGGATTGTCCAGTCCTTGGAGATGCCAAGACCTGAACCCAAGGCCTTTCTGTATGCAAAGTGTTCTTCCACCAAGCCATGATGCCTTGTTAGATATAAATTTTGAAATAAATGCATGAATTACAGATCGGCCTTGATACTTACTCCCAAGGAAACATGCATAGGCTTCCAATTTAATTCTGTATTTAGGAATAAATCTCATTGAAGAAGGTGGGATTTACTTTTGAATGAATGTGCTTAAGAATGCGCTGCTAGCTTTCAAGGAAACTGCTACATATGCGGCACTTCAAGTGTTTCATTCTTTAAATACTATTAATAACTAAGCCCAAACCCTTTGTACAACCATGTCAAGGGAGCAAGGGGAGTAAACCAACATTGTTTAGTCAATTAATTAATTAGTTAGATTGATTGGAGAGGCGGAATGTGGTGTTTCAAAATTTTCAAAATAGAAGAAACAGTTATAATTTAGCTACCTTTTGAAGATGCTAACAAAAATGTACTATATAGTTTGTTATGGTGGGAGGGTGTTAAGGATTTATAAATGCTGAAATATAAAATAAATATTAGAATATTATAAAATAAAATATTATATTTGATTGGATGTTATAAGATGATAATCATGCTGTTAGACTATCTTAAAAGTATAAATAAACAAACACATTGATTAACTAACCTCTTTTTAATCAGTTGAAATGACATACAGCGTTACTAGACAACATCTTTTCTTTGGCAGATTTGGACTTTTAGCAAAATTCCTTTCCCTCTGAAAATGGACATGACTCTTCTCTTTACTGGACTTTAGAATTTTAGAGACTTATTTATTCCAATCTGCTGGGCTGCTTTTAGTGGGATGTGTGTTTAGCTAAAGATGTTACTGGTTGCTGCTGTCTTATTTGTTACTTTAAAGATTTATATATTGAACAGTATTGATTTTTGGAGGGTGCTTGATATTTTGTGTGTGCTAGAAGTCATTTGTAATTAACATTGTGCAGGTTTGTATCCTGTAAGATTAGCTAGAAATCTAATAATATTTCATCAAAATTGAATTACTTCAGCTGAAGAAGAAGTTGACCTTATTGAGAAATTAATGTTTTTAAACATTAATATTCTTAGGTTTGGGAAGTGGGAAGTCAATTATAGTTTGTGTCAGTTCTGTTAAGTGAGTTTGCTTTTCTTTTGTTAATTGTTAAGAGTTTTATATAGAGGAGGGGAGGGGATAATTTTGTAGGGTTAAGATTTTATATGTAATGTCTGTCTGTAATTGACTGTTTGTTTTTTTTACTTTGCATGTTTTATGTTTTACACTTAATAAAAATATTTCCAAAAAAATGAAATAAAATTTAATTAACTTATGTTAATTCCTTGCTTGTGAAATTCATAGGGTCGCAATAATTCCACAGGCTTAAAACAATAAGTCCAAAAAAGTATTTTATTCTTATGCAGATTTTACTGGATAAAACCTGTAGGAGCCACCAGCTCACATCCCTTTAATCAGGCCATGATCTGAAAATATTAAGTGAAAAAATCTATTTCAAAAATTATATTTAAAAAAATCAGGCCATGGCACCAATCTTATACCCATTCTAGAGAAATGAGGGTGATGGACAGCCAAGTCTTGGTTGTGTTAATTCTGAAGCAAGTGTAACTGAGTTCAGTCGAACTTACTCCAGACTTACTACATGCTTAACTTGGGTGTATGTTCCAATTGAATGTAGAGGTGCTCATGCACAGGCTCAGTGTGTCCCTAGAGTTGGAGCCTACAAAGCACATTGTTGTTGTGTGCCTTCAAGTCCTTTCTAACTTCCAGAAGCCCTAGCCAGCTTGGCCATCAGGAATTTTGGAAGCTGAAGCCCACAATATCTGGAGGCCCAAAGTCTGGAAACCACTGATCTAAACAGAAGGAACAGAATAATTACAACGTGGCACATAATAGTACTTTAAGAAAAAATCTTACGGGATGATGAAGATATATGCAACAATGCTTAAGCCCCCCCCCCCCCATGTTCAGTGGGGCTTATCTTTAAGAAAGTACGTATAGGCCTGTAGTCTTCTGGTTTCAGGAACCTCAGACTTATTTTTAAGATGTGGAGGCTTCAACATGCTGATGGGTTGGCAGGTAGAGGGCAAATTCCATCTTCATTCCATTATCATCCAAACATCCTTAAATGTGAAGACTCTTTACAAACACAATGTGCACTTAGAAGTGCCCTCCATGTGTCCAGTGCCACTTAAACCCAAGTAAATGTCCACAGGATAGACTGCTTTATTATTTCTGGGAGGGCTCAATGAGAATCACTTTCTTAACATTTCTTAGTGCTTGATCATGTTTGTGCGGCATAGTGGTTTGAGCGTTGGACTACAACTCTGGAGACCAGGTTCGATTCCGAGCTCAGCCACAAAACCCACTGGATGACCTTGGGCAAGTCACACTCTCTCAGGGGAAGACAATGGACAACAACAACAACAACAACAACAACCATTCTGCACTAGAAATCCGGCCCTGGATTGAAGCAGGCGAACAATGGATTGTCTCCCTTGGGGCATTGACAGAGCATCATTTCTAATCCGTTGCACACTTTCTCATGCTACAACCTTTATGCTTCGGGCAGGGTGACCAGACGGCCTCACTACCAAGGAGGACAAGGCACTGCAAAATGTAGGATGTAACCGGGGGGGGGGGGGGATAGGGGAATGTAGGCCAGGGCTAAATAAATAACAACTTGAAAACACTCCTGGAACTATAAATCCCTGCTTTTTAGTCTTGCTCTTTTTGGATTCCCCCCCCCCCCCCCCGAGAGCAAGTTGAACTAGACCACAGATTGTGGAAAAGTAGGATGCCTGGGCAGGGGTGTCACTAGGGGTGTGTGGTCCACACCAGGTGACACGCTAAGGGGGGGGGGGTGACACCATTTCTCCTCAAATGTGTCTTTCTGTGGCATGTGGGGGGTGACAACTGGTGTGTAACCTGAGTGCAAAACTAAGGATTCGGTATGGTGTGACATAGAAGGATGTCAATTATTTTATTTATATTTATTATATTCATTTGTATTCTGCTCTTTTCCCAGTCCTGGGACTCAGAGCACTTGAACCGAATCACTGAAGCAATTTGGAGCGGGGGGGGGGCATGCAACCCGCTGTTTAACTCACGTCTTTTTGACGTGGATTTTCCCCCGTGTCTTTCTGGATAAATCGATTCTGCGCAAGTGTGAACCAGACATGGGTTGGAATTGATTTACATTTGCCCTTCGGCTGGCTGGAGTGGGTCCATTTCGAACTGATTCACTGGGGAATGTGAACCACAAGTGGGTCATTTTACAGGGGGAAAAATGCGATTGGGGCAAATGTAGTGGGAACCATGCTCCGCTGTCAAATTGATCCATCAATTTGGATCACAAAGTGACTTATTTGTAAGGAGCCCCTCTGCCTTCTGTGGATTAAGCTTCAACTTGTTTGCCCTCATCCAGTCCGTTATTGAGGACAGACGCTGCTTTTAGGACCGGGACAGCCTCCTTGGATTGAGATGGGAAGGAGCAGTTGAGCCAAGCATCCTCGGCATATTCATAGAGTTGTAGAGCTGGAAGAGACTCCAAGGGCTATGCAGTCCAACCCCATTCTGCCATAGAATCCTAGAATCCAAGGAGATTATCAGATGGGAGGAATTTCTCTCCATTTCAAATGGAGCCAATTCAAATTCCATAAATTCGCTAGTTTAGCGAATTTATGTGAATTCTACTTGCATTCGGAATGACTTCCCGTTGCTCGAAAATGACTTCCCATTGCCCGAAATTGCGTGAGATACTCTAATATTCAATAACGTAAAACCCATGATTGCGTTCGGAATGGCTTCCCTTTTGCCCGAAACTGCGTGAGATACTTTAATACGCAATGTGACCCCCCCGTGATTGCGTTCGGATTGCCATTGGATTCTACTTCCAATTTCCTAGAGTTGGAAGAGACCCCAAGGGCCATCCAGTCCAAACCTGCTGCCATGCAGGAACTCTCCATCAAAGCATCCCTGACAGATGGCCATCCAGCCAAAGAGGGAGGAGTGGTGTGTGTGTGTGTGTGTGTGTGTGTGAGACACCCTGAGTCCCAGCACTGGGTGCCAACCCCACCACCAGCCCTAGAGGCACCAGTGGCTGGGCTGCAGGGAAGAGATCATGGAGGAAGGAAGGCTTGGGGTGGGGGGAAAGTTTAGGTCCCTCCAATGTGTGTGATTGTGATTGTGTGATGCTGGGCCTCCTCCATCCAGGGGCTGCTCCAGGAACTGCACCCCTCTGCAGACTCTTGCAGAGTGCTGCAAAAGCCTGGGGCAGTGGAAGGAAGGGCTAGGAAGAGAGGAGGACCCCTGGGGAGGGGAGGGATCCTTTAAGGGGAGGAGGAGGAGGAGGAGAGGGCTTGGCCAGGGGCTGGCTGGGGATTGGGCCGCCCAGGAGGAGGACTGGACTGGACTGGAGGAGATCAAGCAAGGCAAGGCACACACACACCCTCAACCCACGTTGGGTGCTTTAAAGAGGGAATCAGAGACAGAGAGGGGAGTACTAGTTGGAGGCCAGCAAGGCAGAGGATGGTGATGGTGGCTGCTGCTGGGCTGCGGGGCTCCTTGGGCTGCCTTCCCCTCTTGTCTCTTCTCCTCCTCCTCCTCCTCTTCTCTTCCTGCCTCCACTTTCTCCAAGGAGCCAAGCTCAGCCCGGAGGACTCGGACCCTCCTGCCTCCCGCAGCAGCTGCCAACTCCAGAGGAAAGTAAGTAGCACCAGCAGCAAAAAGGAAGGAAGGAGTTTGGGGGAAACTTTGGTTTTCTTTTCTTCCTCCCTCTTTGGGGGAGGAGTGGGGAAGGGGGGGCGTCCTCCATTCCCCGGACCTTGCCCCCCTCCTCCTATTTTTTATGTATTTATTTATTTTTTCTTTTGTAGCCCGCCTTTCTCCCCCAAAATGGGACCCAAGGCGGCTCATCATCACACATTGAAAGAACTTTCTCTCCAAGATTCTGGAAGGAAAAAAAAAAAAAAAAAAAGAAAAGTCCTCCATTTGGAGCTCTCTCCCAAAGGTCCTCCCTTTAGAGTATTCAGGGTGGCCAGGTGTCCTCCATTTCCCGGACGTGTCCTCCATTTTTTCCTCCTCCTCCTCCTCCTCCTCTCCCAAAGCTCCTCCCTTTAGAGCATGGCTAGGAAGAAGATTCAGAGTGACTAGGTGTCCTCCCTTTCCCGGACGTGTCCTCCATTTCCGCCTCCTCTCCCAAAGCTCCTCCCTTTAGAGCATTCCGTGACTAGGTGTCCTCATTTTCCCGGACGTGTCCTCCATTTCCCCCTTCTCCACCAAAAGTAATCCTTTAGCGTATGGCTAGGGAGAAGATTCAGAGTAGGTGTCCTCTTTTTCCCGGACGTGTCCTCCATTTCCTCCTCCTCCTCCAAAGGTCCTCCCTTTAGAGCATAGCTGGGAAGAACATTCAGGGTGACCACAGGTCCTCTGTGTTTCCAGGGCATGTCCTCCGTTTCCGCCTTCTGTCCAGGAAGAATCCCCAAATGTCCTCCATTTGGAGTAGGGCTAAGGAGCACATTCAGGGTGACTGGGCGTCCTCCTTTTCCAGGACCTCTCCTTCCTTCGCACCTTCTGCCCGGGAGGAATGTAGTCCATTTGGAGCGGGGCTAATGAGATTATCACACTAGGATCAATTCCAGAACCATCCCACAATTATCCCATTACCATCCCACAGTTATCCCATTGCCAATGATGGGATATTCTTCATTTGCCAATAATGGGATGATTGTGGGATGCTTCTGGAATTGACCTTATTAGTGTGATAATCTCATAAGGAAGCATGGATTTATAACATTTCTCTCAAGGGTCGAGCTTTTATGTCGGCAGGTCCTCCATTGGTCTTGGGTGTCCTCCCTTGGCGTCCTTTGCAGTGAGGTCAGGACACATGGTCAGCCTGAGCTGAGGCCAGTGACACAACACAACACAACATGAAAGTTTACCAGCCCCCAAGGAGCTGGATGTTTCTTTGGCCCTCAGAGTTGGGTCCTTTCTTTGGCTGCACTTTTGGTGGTGGCTGTTCAGGTTGTTGTTGTTGTTGTTAAGGTTTGTCAGAAGGCCTGGTGGAAGTGAAGCTGTGACTGAGGCTTCCTCTGAAAATGTGGCACCCACAGCTTGGATCAACTTCGCCATCCTAAACGCCGCCTTGGAAGACAACTTCGCCATCCTAAGTGCCATCTTGGAGGCCTTGGAGGCTTCCATGCCTGTTCGGAGAAGGATTTGTAGGCTTCTTGTGGAGGGCCTTCAAGTCCTTTCCGACTCATGGAGACCCTGTCTGGGTGGGATTTGCTGGCCAGGTTTGTTCAGAGATTTGTTCTTCTTAAGATTTGGCCAGAGAGTGTTTTGTCTTAGTGACTTGCCTTAATGGGCTTCCATTGCTGATCAGGGACTCGAACCCAGGTCTCCAGAGTTGTAGTCCAGCGCTCAAACCACGACAACACCTGGCTCTCTGTTAGTCTACAAATCCTACCAGAGTGTCACTGGTTCCCGAGACAATGTTGTTGTTGGGTGCGTTCAAGTCGTTTCTGACTTAATGGCGACCCTATCGCAGGGTTTTCTTGCCCCATTTCTTCAGAGGGGGTTTGCCATGGCCATTCTCTGAGGTTGAGAGAGTGTGACTGGCCTAAGAACACCCAATGGGTTTCCATGGCCGAGCAGGGACTTGAACTCAGTTTCCCCAAATCATCGTCCAGTGCTCAAAACCAACATGATGCCACACTTGCTTTCTGCCAAATGTTGTGAGTGTGTCACTGCTTCCCAGGACAGTGTGTTCAAGTCATTTCTGACTTATGGTGACCCCGAGGTGAACTTATCGTAGGGTTTTCTTGGACAGATTTGTTCAGAGGGGGTTTGCTATGGCCATCTTCTGAGGCTGAGAGAGTGTGACGTGTGGCCATAAAACTTCCTGGTCGCTGACTCCTAACTAAACTTGCTTGGGGGTCCAGCTGGCCCAAGACCTGTTAGGTTGTGACTCCTAAACTCAGCAGGGTTGTTTGGGGTCCAGCCTAGCTTTCCATGCTCCCATGTCCTTGGACCCAGCTCTGTGGGACTCCCATTAGGACTAGGACTGCATCCACACTGATGAATTAAGCCGGTTTGAAACTGCTTGAACTGCCCTGGCTCAATGGTAGGGAATTCTGGGACCTGTAGTTTTGTGAGACACTTGACCTTCTCTGTCAGAGAGCTCTGGTGCCTCAATTAACTACTGTTCCCAGGATTCCGTAGCAATGAACCAGGGAAGTTAAAGCGGCCTCAGAGTGGATTATTTCTGCAGTGTGTTTGGGACCTTAGGCTCAAAAGTGCTATGAGGTCCCTTCGCATAGTGCTTTTCTAGAGTGAGGCTTTATTTGCACTGCAGAAACAATACAGTTGGACACTGCTTGAACTGCCATGGAATCCATGCTGTGCTATGGAATCCTGGGACTTGTCGTTTGTTGTGCAACCGCAGCTCTCTTGACAGAGCCTGCATCCGTACTGCAGCAATAACCCAGTTTGTTCTGGTGGCACAAGAAGCTACCCTTCCCAGAATTCCATAGCCTTAAGCCCTGGCAGTTCAAGTGGTGCCAACCCACATCTGAAAGTGTGGGGAGCAAGGACTTAAAAGTGCATTCCTCTAAATGGAGTTGAGCCTATCTATCTGAGGAAGAGGCTTCCTCCTTCAAGGGAAGCACTTAGTCTCTCTTTAGGGGGGAAACACCTTTCTGGTGTTTTGAGAGAGTGGCTTCTGAGGGGGAAGGCCTTGCATCTTCTAAGGAGAGAAGGGAGGCGGGTGTAAATTAGCCCTTGATGGGAATTAGAGTGCCTTTAATGAGATCCTGCAGGGAAAGGAGATAAGGTTCAATGGAGGTGCCAGCCTGCTGTTTGTTTGGGTGGGGGGCTTTGCAGCTTTGTTTACTTTTAACACTTCTCACTCCTTTGCTAGTCTTCCTTCTACCATCATCACTACCACCCCCAGCATCCTGCCAGGAGGGGGGCAGAGGGGCAGGGGGTTTTTCCCCTTCCAAATGCACCTCACCAGGGCTTCATTTGTTCTGTTTGTTCTGTCTCCTGTTCCTATTAGGTGAGGCATTTTGCTCTGTCTTGGAGGCCTTAAAAATGGCAAGATTTAACTGGGTGGGCTAAAGCCTTCCTTCCTTCCTTCCCCTCCCTTTCTTTTCTTCATCCCTTAGATGTCTCCCAGCAGGCTACTGAGAAATCTTATCTGGCAGAAATCATACCCTGTCTGTTTCAAGTCAGGTTGTCAAAACATCTTGGGCTAAATCCAATTGTTAGGTCCGGCTAAAGGAGGCCGGTGGAACTGATGATCCTCACGTAAGCGTTGACTCAGTTTCCATTGATTAAAAGAATCTACTCCGGTTGGGACATACAGTTGGATTTAGTTTTCCACTGATAGTTTTCTTTACAATGGATTGGAAGGTCCAGGCGGCTCACTGGATGACCTCTCTAATCTGATACCCTGGAATTTCGCATCATAGAATCATAGAGTTGGAAGAGACCACAAGGGCCATCCAGTCCAACCCCCCTGCCATGCAGGAACTCCCAGTCGAAGCATCCCCGACAGATGGCCATCCAGCCTCTGCTTAAAGACCTCCAAGGAAGGAGACTCCACTACATTCTATCACGTCCTAAAAATGTTGGGACGCATTGGAGAAATTCTTCTGAAATGAACGACATGCCTCCTGACCCAATGGATGGTTACCTGGTACCATCCTGCTGCATCCATTGGGGCTTATTCTCCAGTGAACATCTAGAGTTGCAGTTTAACATAGCGAGTAAAGTACCACAGAACATAATGGAGCTTCTGAGTAGTGGGCATAGGAAGAAGTTATCATGAAGATGGCTTTGTGTGCCATTTATCATATGCTTATCATATGTTTTGTCATGCAGTTGTTGTATCACTTTTAAGTCCTTTCTAATGTACGGTCCCAATAAGGCGAACCTATCATGCAGTTTTCTTGGCAGGAGTTATTTGTTGAGGAGATCCAAATAACACCAAAAATCCACCAAACAATAATACCTTTATTGGCCAACCAAAATGCACAAAATACATGTTGTGAGCGTTTGAAGCTCCGCTGGCTTCTTCATTAGGCAAGGTGTTAAAAACCATACAGGAGAAAAAAAGTTGAAGATGTTAGCCATAGGCCTGTATTTTGCTGTTCCTGTTCTCAGTTCAGATGGTACGCAGGGATATTACTTGTAGGCTTGCACCTTCTCCTTCTGGCCTTGTGGCTGCTGAGAGATTCTCAAAGTCTCCAAAGATTCTCAGAGTCAAATTCGGAGGAGGTTTGCCATTGCCATCCTTTGAGGCTGAGAGAGTGTGACTTGCCCATGGTCATGCAGTGGGTTTATATGGTCAAACTGGGATTAAAACTGTGGTCTCCAGGGTCCTAGTGAAACCACTGCCCCATGCTGGCTGTCGTTGCATTTGTCATGTAAGGAGACAGAAGTATGCCAGCCTTTTCCTGAAGATCTTTGAATAAGAACTGCCAATGGAAGTATTTTAATGTCATAACCTTGCTTACATTTACTTGACGTCTGTGCCTTTGAAATGTTTTGCCATTCCCCATCCATGCTAATTAGATTTAAAAGAGTGTCTACCAGTCCTTGCATATGCCTCAAGTGCATGAGTTTGGTTCGTGTTGGTGAGAGTTTAGCCACAAGACTGTGTGAAGAACTGTAAAACATCTGAGAAAAGCAGACAAGTAGCCAGTGTAAGACAGAATCCAGAAAAGGTCTCTCTAAATTATTATTTTTTTGTCAGTCTAGTCTTGAATATTACTTTTCCTTGGAAAGAAGTCTGTGCTGATTCATTGCCATGTCATGGATTATGGTATCAGTCAAAGTGGCCTGAGATACTGTTCTGAGTCAACTTTGACTGATAACCCAGTCCTCTAAAACAACGCTGCTCAAAGTAGTGGTTTTATGGATCAGTGCCAGTCTGTGAGTTATTAGCTGTCGGTCCATGGAGAATTCGCAGAAAAGAAACAGTTATAGTAAATGGGCACAACCGTGTTGCTGGTCCCTGGCACATTGGAGGAAAAAGCCCTACTGGTCCCTTTCATTAGATAAGAGTCACTGCACTAAAATATTGTTATATATTTGTCCTTTTTGGGGTAGCTTATTTGGAAACTTAATTGACAAGGGCTACATCTGCACTGTAGAAATAATCCAGTTTGACATTGCTTTAACTGCCATGGCTCAATGCTATGGAAGCCTGGGAATTGTAGTTTGTTGTAGCACCAGAGCCCTCTGAAAGAGAGGTTAAATGTCTCTCAAAGCAACAATTCCCAGAATTCTATAGCATTGAGCCATGGCAGTTAAAATGGTCTCAAACTAGATTATTGCTGCAATGTGGATGCAGCCAGTGAGAACATCTTTAACAAAAGGCAATATTAAAACTGGGCTGCCTTGGCGGAAGTTAGTTATAACTAACAGGTATATCTTTTGCATGTGTGTTCAAAAGTGAATCCCACTGACTTCAATGTGACTCACTCCTAGGAAAGTATACACATGATTGTGGCTGTATTCCCAATGGAACTCAAAATAGTCAATGGAACTTAAGCTAGACACAAGTTTTATACCATTTTGTTTTATGGTACTCATGGGTCACTAAATCTTGTTTAATTGTATCCATTGTATCCAGTGTACTGTATTAAAATTCTAAGCACACAGAAAATGCTGGTAGGTGTCAGTGGTGCTATCTGAAATAATGGTTATATAATGGTTTTAGACAACACTGTCCTAATGCTTTCTGTTGGTTGATGTGTGTATGTGTATTTGTAAAACCTGATTTGAAAATGTTCAAGTCTTTAAAGTACGCAGAGGGTTATTGTAGCACCTTAGAGACTGAGCAAAAATAGACATATCAGGGTAGCCCTGCTGGCCATGTAGTGAAGTAGAAAAACATCCAAAATCCACAGAACAGTGACACCTTTTTGGGCCAACCAAAATGCACAAAGTACATGCTGCTAGCTTTCAAAACATCAGGCAAAGATGTTAAAAATCGTACAGGGGCTTGGACGGTAGACCACCAATGACTACTGAGTGCTATAGGCTATATTTCAGAGGAAAGAACTAGCAGAACCATCTCTGAGTATTCCTTGCCTAAGAAAATCCAACAAAATTCATGGGGTCATCATAATTGATAGGTGACTTGAAGGCACATACACAAATGACTTACAGGGATGTTGAAAAGAACACTGAGACAATTTATGCAAAAATTCAGCAATTTTTGGAATTAGGCACTTGGTCCATATTAACTTAGAATGTTGTTTGGGCATGTGAACCCTTTGCAAACTGTACAAAATTTTGGATGTAATTGCCATTGGACAAAAACCCGATACTTGTTTCGGCTTTAAGTGTTGTAATTTGACCTCTGGACTCCACTTTGCCAGATGGAGTCATGTTTTAATATAGAAGCCAGACCTTCAAGGATGGGTATTCATGATCAGAAGAAAGATGATTTGATACCAGGTTTGCACTGTCTCATCTGTACAAATGGATTTAAAAGAGCCTTTGATTAGATTATGGCCCTTTATTATTATTATTTCTCTCCTTGCTGCAGTGAAATGGACCATTTCATTCTGTACGTTTTGTCCTTTGAAATTCCTTTATATGGTGACAAATCAGTTTTCGACAGGTTTTGGTTTAGTGGTGGGACATTATTGGTAGTCATGAGATTTGTACGCCTCCTGATCAGAAAGAAATGGGAGTTAGGAGTGCTTAATTTTGGCCCAGGGTCCATGGAGAATAGATTGTGGGGAGAACTTGCCTTCATGTTAACCTAAAAATGTGGCTTTGAAACTCCATTTCATTTCCCATAGAGCCAAGGCCCTGAATGATAGCCAGAAGGTAAAATTGTTAATGAGGGCTCATTATCTCCTGATTACTCGGCCATTAAAATGTGTGGCCACCTGTTGCTTTTCTTAGTGTTAATCTGATTCCTGCAAGATGCCCTGAAAGTGGACAAAGAGCAGCTCCTTAACTGGCAGGGTCATTCACTTTGCATAGCAGTGTTACCTGGTTGGCCTGAGAAACTTAAGTGCTAATGCAGTCTGTGTTTGCTCATTATTTACTGGATTCCATTTTTGTCTTGACTTTTCTTTCTCTTTTTTTTTTTTTTTTTTTTTTTTTTTTTTTGGCTGATATCAACCATGGAAGGTTATTTGGGGTTTTTTTCTCTCTCTTTCTTACCCTTACAGAGGAAAAGAGAGAGTCTGTAATTTAGCTTTCTGATCAAGGCTGCTGCCAGACTGCAGAATTAATTCAGTTTGACACCACATTATCTCTCCCATCCTATGGAATCCTGGGATTTTTAGGCTGGTACGGCACCAGAGCTTATCTCGCACAATGTCGAATCCCAGAATTTTGTAGCATTGAGCTAAGTGGTGTCAGGCCATATAATTTCTGCAGTGTAGATGCAGCCATGATGATATTTGAATTCAGGTCTACCCTAAAGGCACAAGATCCTTTCTGATCTTGGAAGCTAAGCAGGGTCCGCTCTAGTTAGTACTTGGATGGGAGACTACCAGTGTTGGAGGGTGTATTTTAGAGCAGTGTTTCCCAGACTTTGCTTTTCTAGGTATTTGGGACTTCAACTCCCCGAGGCACTGGCTAGTTTAGCCAACAGTAAGGAATTCTGGGAGCTGAAGTCCAAAACGTCTGGAAGACCAACGTTTGGGAAACACTGTTTTAGAGGAAAGAACTGGCAAAACCACCTCTTGAGTATTCCTTGCCTAAGAAAACCCCTATAAAATGGGGTTTTCATAGGTCAACAGGCAGCCTGAAGACACACACACTCAGTCCTTCATCTAACCTCTACAGTACTGCACTTTGCCTATTCTTAACCTTTTATGCTGTTGTGCAACTCTCCACACATTACATATTATTATAAAATAAAATAATTACTATAAAATTAGTCAGCTATCTTGATATGCAAATGTTGCATACAGGGACTCATGGTGGCTTTATTCGCTTTCTAAGATCAATGGCTAAGTTAAATGGCTGCAATGAATGTTGAGGTGTGATGGCCATAAAATGTACAGTTAAAACTAACTTGCAAAGTAATTTGTTACTGAAAGGGTAAAAAAAATGCCATGCTTTAATTTGTCTTCTTTACTTTGCTCTGTGTGTGCGCGCATGTGCACAGTGTGTGCCTTCAAATCATTTCCAATTTATGGCAACCCTAAGGCAACCATATGGTGCTTTCTTGGCAAGAATTGTTCAGAGGTTTGCCATTGTCTTTCAGTGAGGTTGAGAGCATTGGGTTTTATGCCTGAGCGGGAATTGAACCCTAGTCTCCAGAGTCACAGTCCAATGCTCAAACCACTTCCTGTCGTGAGTTTCAGAACTGTATCTTTAATGGTCATTTTGGCCGGCAGCAGTTCAAGAATACCTCAGTTAACAAAATCATGGGCAGCACGTCTGCACTATACAATGCAATAATAACAATACAGTAAATCTTGCACTGGGAAAGGATGGGATTCTGTTCTAGCAATCTAGTTGTAGCTGTGTGTGCTTATTTACAGTAGGCAAGGTAAACAGCAGCTGACCCAGAATCCCTTACTGAGCATGTGTGAGTAGTAAAACAGAAATAAAAGCAGAGTGCAGATAAGCCTGCCACCAAAATGAAAATCATAGGAAGAGTTGAGCCTTTTGAAAGGAAATGTCATTCCTGGGTGCATTTTGGAAGAAGGCTTCAAGTGCTTTTGAGAAGGATCCGAAAGTTTAGTAACTTAGCAATGCTTATTCCACAAGTGTGTAGTGTTAGTTTTGGGTAAAAAGTTTGAAGAAGGATATTGAACTGTATTGTGTGGTGTTTTTTGTTTTGTTTTGTTTTTGTTTTTTCATGGTGCAGGAACCTGTCCCTATTTTTCCTGTGATATCTTGCACTGGTGCCAAATTTTCTGTTAAAGAAGTAATAACCAGGAACATGCCCACTTTGCTGACTGAAGTATACCTGTATATCCAAGCCTGAAACAACAGTCTTGTGGCACCTTAAAGACTCTTTATTATGGCATAATAAACTTCATAGACCAAACGTGAAATGTCATCCTGAGCTGGCATGTGTATGTGGCACATGCGTGGCGTAGTGTGGCTTGGGTGTTGGCCTATGACTCTGGAAACCAGTGTTCAAATTCCGGCTCAGCCATGGAAACCCGCTAGGTGACCTTGGGCAAGTCACACTCTCTCACCCTCAGATGAAGGCATAAACAAACCTCTGAACAAATCTTACCAAGAAAACCCCATGATAGGTTTTGCCTTAAGGTCACCATAAGTCAGAAATGACTTGAAGGCACACAACCACTAATAGAAAAGGGTAAAAAAGAGTAGGCAGGAGGAAATTACATGCTGGAAACATAAAAAGCATCACATGCTAATTCCATCACAGCAGTTTTCAGTACAAGTGTAGGTCAGGCAGGATGATTATTATTTTATGTTAGCAACTCTAGGCACTTGTGGCACTTGTCACCTGAACCCTTCTTGTGACGGCTGCTTGTGTGTGTTCCTCCTGAATCCTTCTATTGAACTTTCCTTTCCAAAGATGCTTGCACATAGCCAGTAAGTGAAGCTTTTTGGTTTCCCTGGGAGGTAGGGGGGAGAAAGAAGGCAGAGCTGGCATTTTCTGGAAAGAGCGGCAGATGAAGGGTGCCCTACTCCTGCATGAAGGTTGTAAACACATGTGATCAGAACTGCTCATAGGGCAGAAGGAGGAGTGGGCTACTCATGCCTCTTTATTTTTTAGGTGCAGTAATAGTAGTAGCAATAGTAATAATTACTAATAACATAGTGTGGTGTAGTGGTTTGAGTTTTGGACTATGACTCTGGAGATCAGGGTTCAAATCCTGGCTTGACCATGTAAACTCACTGGGTGACCTTGGGCAAGTCACACTCTCAGCCTCAGTATGGCAAATTGCAAATCCCCTCTGAAGAAACATGCAAGGAAACCCCATTATAGGGATTGCCACTTGAAGGCACACAACAACAATAGTAAAACAATTAGAGTAAATTGCCACTTTCCTGAGATTTATTTGTTAAAAATATTGCGGTACTGCTTTTTTGAAAGGCATTGGGCAGAAAATTAAAAATTAACAAGTATCTAAAAATTTCACCAAAATGTCACAAATACAGTAAAGAGGTTTTTCAGAATGCCTTCTCAGGCTGAGTGAGAGCAAAATCCCCCCCCCATCTCTTAAACTGTGTACCATTGAGACTGGAAAAGAGTTCAGGAGAACCAAAAGGTCATCCCATTTGTGACATATTGCCCCAAGTTTTGTTTCTTTGCACGGACCATACAACTACACTTTGGTTTAGAAAAACAACATTTAAAATCATGATAGTAAAATTAAAAGCCAAGTTTGAAAACTGAATTTTAAATGCCCCTCCTGAATGAAGAGTGAATGGGAGAAGGCTGCTTAGGCCTGATTCCCACTACCTTTTAAACCAGAACACAAATCAGATTGAACCAGTTCAGGTTATCTGGTTCCCACTTGAATCGATTCGCTGAAATGATTCGGAGAGGGAGGCCACATGCTAGACTCATTTAACTTCTGCCTTTTTGACGCTGATGTTTTCCACATCTTTTTGAATAAATCGATTCTGCGCCAAGTGCGAACCAGATGTGGGTCGGAATAGATTTAAATTTGCCCTTCGGCTGGCTGGAACAGGTCCGTTTTTAACCAATTCATTTGTGAATGTGAACCCCCAGTGGGTTATTTTACAGGGGAAAAATGTGATTGGGGCAGATTTAGTGGGGATCATGCTCTGCTGTCAAATAGATCTTATTGTAACTGGGAATGAGGTCTAAGAGCTTCAGGAAGAATTTGGGAGCCACGCAGGGCAAAGCAGTGATGTGATCACAATACCACATGTTGGTTAGCCACTTAGCTGCCACATTTACCTCTAGTTGAAGGTCCAGGACACTCTTCAAGAGTAGCTCTGTGCAGAGTATGTTGTAGTAAAATAGCCATGATGTAACTGATGCAAGCAGTCATACCCTTTAGAGCTACTATGCGCATCATTAAAATGGTCTCAGTTTGACAGGAGGAGAAAAGGTGAATCTCTTTCTCATTTCATGATACACAAGGACTCCAGTGCACACCAGAAAATACAATGAATACAAAACAAGTCAGATGGCAGAGTTTAGTCCTTCCCTTAGACAGTAAGTGAATGAAAATAAGCAAACTGCTGCTGTCCAGCAAATCAGGTAATAAAAGACCAATAGATGATCATATTGTCTGATTAACAAAGTATTTATATTTAAATGGCAAGAGTCAATTACCTGGGATGGGACAAAGCACCCACAGTAAGTGTTCTAATACCTTCCTGAAGGAAGGGCATTTCTCCTCTTGCTTAAAGGAGGCAATAATAGCATGTTTATTTTTTTTTTAATATCCTGCTTTCACTCAGCAGATTTGGGATGTCACAGGTTGCTCTGAAGTGTACTATTTTTGTCCAAGTGATTGCCAAGGTAGCAGCAATTTCAGACACATTTGGATGTAGTGTTTGGAAAGTTAGCATCTAAGATGGGATACAGTTAACCCTTGCCATCTGCAGATGGCAGAAAATGTGGACAGTTGGGCCCCACGTTAGTCAATGGTGGCAATGTGAGCACGGATGGGTCAGCACGTCCATGTGCACATTCCACCATTGAATACTATGAGGTGTGATGGTCAAATCTACAGATTATCAGATCACTGATACGAAGAGTCCCTTTTACAGTGTTGTTCTTAAGCTATCTAAAACTAAGTATTGGTAGGATAGTGCTCTGGATACAAGGTACTGTAATTCTGTAGCAAGAAGTCCATCCCATGGTCTGGTTGAAAGGGATGACCCTTTCTTTTTTGTGTGTGTCGCCTTGCTCCATGTTCGGGTTTCTGGTATTATGAAAAGGTTTTCATTCACATATTTTAGCCACTATATATAAGCATGTAATGATTTCAGATTTTCTAGTGATGTCTTCATGCTTTTATGTATGCTGCATCTCAGTTTTCAGTCAGGTGAGGACGGGCCTAGCATGTTTATACATGACTCATTGAATGCTGATTCTTGGAGAAGTGTAGTTTTTCTTGTTCCCAATGGTTTAATGTCATGTGAAAAGAGTATGTTACGGATATTCATGCTGTTCTGAAAAACAATGTTATGGGAAGTGATAGTGAGGCAGTGACTTGTTAGAATATGTGTTGTTGTTGTTGCTTGCTCTAATAGGCTCCATTAAACAGTTTTGAAATAATTTTTGAAATGGAAAGCAGTGGCAGATTGCAAGGTGCGTTATGTTCCCATATGCAGAGGCCCAGATTCAAACAACCTGTGTTGGTGTTCCTCAGTTATTTCCATCAACCTGCAAAACAAAAGAAATAGGAAGTGTTTCTTTCTGGAATGGAATGTTACTTCCTGTTTTGAGCCTATAAATATCACCTTTTCCCTTTACTGGGGTCGGGGGGTGAGGGCTGTCTGTGGCTGTGAACTCATTGGCAAACTTTCAAAATAGCCCAAGTGAAGTTGGTGTCTATTTTTAATGTTTTAAAAATAAAACTTATTAGAGAGGCAAGCAAAATATCTCTTCCCCTGTAGGAATGAACACCTCTATGCTGCCAAAGGCCATATGACAGTCCACTCAGAGTCTGTGAGTGAAATCAGCTGTGATAAAGGTTAGCTGCTTGTAGCTTGTTCTCTTCACTTCTGTGTGAGCTGCTCATAAATCCCATTGAAACTGTGTCAAAATTCATTCCTTCAAGCAGAAAGTACCTGTGTCGGGTACGTAGTCCTAGGTCTTTTTTTGTACATGAACTTTCTAGGAGCGCATCAACAAATCCCAAGTGCAACTCATTCAGCAGATATTTTGTCATACAAATGTGTGTGTGCGTGTATGTGTGCCCTCAAGTCGCCTGTCGACTTAGGGTGACCACATGAAGTTCATAGGGTTTTCTTAAGCAAGGAATACTCATTGGTATACATCTGTCAAATCTAATTTCTGGCTTTACAATTACTTACAGGCTGAGACAATGAAAAAGCTTGTCTTTATTTTTCATTTTATTGTAGTTGTCAATTTTTAATTGTATTCTTGGAGATTTGTGTGTTGGGTTCCTTTGTGTCATGCCTTTAGTTACTGAAGAGCCTGGATAATGGTTCAAATGAATGCAGTCTGAGTTGGGAAGATGCATACTGCACTAGTGAAGCATGCATGTTAAATTCTCCAAACGCTGCTTGCTGTATCTGAGCCACATGTACACGCACTTCTCTATGGTGGGACAGATGGTGTGAAGAGGAAGAAACAGTTCTCTTCTTGTTCACAAATCTTTGCTAACTTGTTAAGAACCTAAAAATAGCCCTACTGGATTGAGCCAAAGCTTACCTGATCCATTTTTTCCCCATGGCCAGTTGGATGCTTTTGGGAAGCCTACAGGCCAGACATGAGGGCAGTAACACCTTCTGGCTCATGTCCCTCAGAAATTGGCCAAGGCATATGGATATAGGAGGTAATTCACAATCATCCTGGCTAGTAGCCCTGATGGTTGCTTAGAAGTGATTGTTACAAACTGAAGGCAACTGGTCAAGTGTCCATTCACAACACTGTAATAACTTTATTTATTAACTGCAGCGTATACCCTACATGTCTAGGGATTACTGTGTTACAGAAGTGGCTTGCAAAAACAGAAATGTGAACCTATTTTTCAGCAAGCCTTTGAGAAATGGTTTTTAAAAAGGGGAATGGGCATGTAAAATATCCTGGATTTTTATTTGTATTTAAGGGTTTTTGATTGTTTGTTTGCTTGTTTTAACTGGTTTTCATATTTTTTAATGTGGATCAGACACAGCAATGTTAATTTAATTACTTTTTAGCTTTTGTATGATGTGAATTTCTTACTATGTTTATTTTTAACTATTTTAAGTTGCCTTGAGTCCCAAACTGGGAAAAAGGTAGGAATCTAAATGTGATGGATGATGATGGTAACATTTTAAAATAACTAATCAGTGACATTGTAGGCAAATCAGCAGGGCAAGGATGGTGCAAGCAGGTGGACATGTAAAATTAAGAATCTGTTTGAACTAAAACATGTTGGCTGTGTGTTCAAAAGCAAATGAAGAGGAAGCTTGGGGAAACGCTAGTCCAACCCATGGGGAAATTAGTGGAAGCCTGGGACCAACTATGTGAATAAATGTTAATGTGGTGACATGAAAATCTTAGTAGTAATGTATCTATTGTATTGGTTTTGCTAAAAGAGGGAAATAACATTTTTCTTCTTCTTGTGTTAGTCCCTCCCTGTATGTCTACAAGTCAAGAGAGGAGTCATTTTGCACATCAGAATGTAAGCTTAGAGATGCAGATAGATTATCAAGGAAAATAAGAAAAAATAATTTAAGAGAAGATGACTGGGATTTAGTTATAAAATATTGGAACAAGAAAGTAGAAAGAGATGTAAACAGAAATAAAAGTGACAGTTAGTGAATGAATCTAGAAAGGGAAATTATTAACAGCTCAGATGGAAAATCAGTAAAAAAAAGAAAAGAAAATCCAAAGACAAGAAGAAAAGGCGAGGGGAAAAAGAAAAGAAAAAGTAAACACATAATAAAGGAGAAAACAGAAATAAGAAGGTTGTCTGTATTGATCTTAAATCTGGTGGTATATTTGCTGTTTTAGTGACAAATACTGGGGAGATGCATGAAGCTAAGAATAGGCAAAAAAGTAAGAATTTATTTAGATAATTGTGATTTTCTGTTGGAAGTTATGTTTTCATTGAAAATAAAGATTATAATAAAAAAAGAATCTAAGCTAGTAATGAAAAAAAAAAATCCGTATGTATTTGTGGGGGGGGGGGAAGCAATGTATAGTGGTTTGAAGGCTGAGACTATGACTTTGGAGACCAGGGTTCAAATCCCGGCTTGGCCATGGAAATGTACTGAGTGACCTTTGTGAATCTATTTCATTATTCTTCTTGGTTGTTTGGAGGCTGTATTGTGGTTATCCTTAAAACAGAGGGATACCAATCATAATTAGCACTTCTTAATATTATGATTATTAACCTTTATTTATATAGCGCTGTAAATTTACACAGCACTGTACATACAATCTGCTACAAGATCTCTCTACATACTGATTTCACATCATTGTTCCCATCCTAAACTTTTTTTTCTTGATTTTATTAATTCACCTATAGAAGTCATCAATTTTGATAGTCAAATTTGCAGTCACTATATTTAGGGTCAAAGTCTTGTTTTAAGCACCAGTTAATGGTTCAGTGACAATTTGAATGTGAAAATTGCCTCTTGTGCAAGTGATCATAATGTCCACTTTAACCATAGGACCACTAATGCATATCACCCCAAAGAGGAATTGCCAAAAACAAACAAACAAACAAACAGTGGGCAAAAGAAGAAGCAGGTTAGGCTGAACACTGACTAATATATGAAATCTTAGAAATAACTGCTAGAACTGAAATTGAAATACAATACATCTCACTATGGTAGAGAAGATAGAGGCCAAGTGAATTCAGTCTGCTCTCCATGTGCTAACTGCTGTGGATGGTCAATTTCAAGGCTGCTTTATTATTATTATTATTATTATTTATATAGCGCTGTAAATTTACACAGTGCTGTACATACAATCTTATAATTAGACGGATCCCTGCCTTCAGGCTTACAGTCTAAAAGAGACAACACAAAAGGAAAAGGGGAAGGTGGTGGGAAGGGGATGAGGTCCAGTGGTTCTTCTCTCCCTCCGGGACCTGGACCAAGGCAGAAGGACTGGAGGGAGGGCTTTCCCTTCTGTAGCTTCATGATCCTTAAACTGGATTTGAACTGGACATTTCTTCAAATGAAGGATGCCGTAAAACAGGATATGTCCTTTGTTGCATAGGACACATTGCTAGAGCTTTTAGATTGTCTCCTCACCAATGTGAATAGTACCTGAGGAAAGACAGCTAACTTGTATTGCAATTTGCAGGAAAAGGGAGTACTGTATTATAAGAAGTACTGTACAAGGTGATTTCTCTCTGTTGACAACTGGACACAACCTCTAAACTCACTGCTCACCATTGCCAGTTTTCATCAGGGTCTGAAAAAAAATTGTTTCATAACAGCTCCCCAAATCCACTAGCCAGCCTATTGTCCAATTGGCCTTCTGAAGCTTATCCCTGTGGTACATTGCTGAAGCTTGTTTCTTCTCTATATTTTGTTTGTTAAAACTGATTGTACCAAGTTATACATATTTTAAAAACCTATGAATGTTTTCTAGAGTATTTACTCTCTTAGTGGATTCTGCCTATTACAGGAGAACTGTAAGTCAAACACATCTATCCACTTATTGCATGTCTGTTGGTGCAGCAGGAAAATGGCAGTGTGAGTGCCAATCTCTCTCTACGCAGCTATAGCACTATGATTCCACTTGTTATAATGGATGGCTTCATCCCATGAAATCCCGGGATTTATAACTCAAACTCAACAGACTGTAAACCCTAAGATTCTGTAGGATGCATCTATGGCAGTTAAAGTAGTATCAAAGAGAGTGGGTTAATGAAGGAAAGAATGAATGAGATGGAAGGATATGGGAAGGGATGCAGGAGAAGAGATGGGATTTTAAGCTTGGGAGATTATAGAGATGGTTGTTGTTATGCCTTTCAATGCTGTGAGTGTTTGTTTTGTGTAATGTTATGCTTGTTTGTTTAATATATTTTTTGAAAAGTAGTATCAAAGTGCTATGACTGTGTGGTGTAAGTGCGCCATAAAGTCAAGAATGATCCACTTAAATAAGCAAGCAGGGACCTGGGCTATGGCTGAAAACCCAAAGTACTCTAAAGGCCTCCTTTGACATCTTTCCCAAAGTTTCCAGGGCAGTGTACAAACCAAAAAAGCAGAGAGGCCCCTGCAGATGTTTTAAGGCTGCTGCTATCAGTTCATCAGTGTGGTATAGTGGTTTCAGCATTGGCCTAGGACTCTAGAGACCAGAGTTGAGATCCCTGTTTGGCAATGGAAACCCTCTGAGTAACCGTGATCAAGTCACCCTGTCTCAGCCTCCGGAAAGGCAAGGGCAAACCCCTTCTGAACAAATCTTGCCAAGAAAACTCTATATTAGGGTTGCCATAACTTGGGAAAGAAGTGGAGCAGCTATCAGTTAATAAAAACTCTTCTTCAAGCTCTTTCTTCCAGATGTTGGACTATGGGAGTTGTGTTAACATAGCTGGAGGGCAACAGTTTGAGAAAGGGTGACTTAACATAATTAAGTAGATATATCACCATTATTATTCAAGGATGTTCGTTCAACTTGCATGACCACGTCTCCTGTTCAGGTAATACAGGGTTTAGAACAACTGCTATGATGACAAACACCCTACAGGCACCAGATACCATCTGATAATGGAAGCTAAACAGGGACAGATCTGGCTAGTACTTAGATGGGAGACCATCAATAAATTCCAGGTACCACAGGATATATTTCAGAGGAAGGCAAAAAACACCTCTGAGTATTCCTTGCCTAAGAAAACTCTGAAATTCATGCGATCGCTATGGTCGAGAGGCAACTTGAAGGAGCGCGCACAGACACCCAGAGTGAGGAAGGCTAGTGTTCTGGGATGCAAGCTGGCCTCCTGCAAAACACCCACCAAAATTTAGTTTTAAATGTGCAGTGTTTGGAAGACTTGACAGCTGCCATCAATGTCCTGCCTGGGATATTCATACAGATTGCAGGGCTTTGTCTCATCTTAGGTCTTTCAGTACTTTAGATCTGAAAACAGAGAGGGAGGTTAAATGAAATTCTGAACAGACCAGGGGGCAATACCTTCTTTCTTTCTGAGACGTCCATTCCATAGACTTGGCTCCTTATGTGTGCTCTTTGTCACTTAAAGATCAGGCTTGTTTAAAACAAAGGAGTGTTGACCTTCCAACCTTCTCCATGCCTGTGGCAGATTTCAGGACTCTTTGTTTGCTTTTAAGCTGGGAAGGTGACACTTCTCGCCTTTCTTTGGATTTTCAGTTATCTTCATTCATGTTATCACCACATAAAAGAGAGTCTCTCCCCCCCTTCCCCAAATTGCTTTGCCTTTATCTAAGGTTGTGGGCAAGCCTCCAACTCTGTAAGAGATTTTTAGAGTAATAAAAATAGTTCATGTTGTTTTAGCATTGCATTTTCTTTCTTAGGTGGAGATGCTGTGGAGCTGGACGTTTTACAAAGGCAATTACAGAAAATTGTTTTATAAGTGCTTAATGTTACATGTCTTCTCTTATGCTTTAAAATCTTTATTCTAAATAGTATATGTTTAAAGAAATGCATGTTTTTATTCAGTGGTCCTGTATGCACAGGCCAAATAAAACATCCTTCCCCCATCCTCTCAGTGGGAAGTTCAAACAACGCATGGTCCAAACCCTGGTACTGGTGTGAACAGTCTAACCAATGTCTAGCCAGTTCAACACGAAACCCACTATATACCCCCTTTATGATGGATTAAAATAACTCCCCTTTTGCTCCAGATCTTCCCAGAAGGTCCAGACCCCTTTGTTGGATGCTGGGCAGCTGTTTACAGAGCATCCCACTGGTTTCATTTGGGATATGGTTCTTTTTTTCATTATCTGCCAAGAAGTACATTGAAATTTCGGGTTACCATTAGGGCCAAGGTTAAAGTTAAGGATATGATTAAGAGGGCTGTTTTAATCAGATGAAACTCATTGATTTTATTTCAGATGGAGTGTAATGTAGGGTGAGGGTTTGCTTTGGAATACAGTTCTTTTTTCACTATTCATCAAGAAGGAAAATGAATTTTGGAGCTAGGGCTAGACCAGCTTACAATCTGTATTGGGTTTCAGTGAAGAATATAGACTGAGGGTTTCATTTAGTACCGTATATACTCGATTATAAGTCAACTTCATGTAGAAGTCAAGAGCAGGTTTTGGGGCCAGAAACATGGATTTTGATATGACCCATGGATAAGTCAAGGCTAAAATGTAGGGGCATGTAATAAAGGATGTAAAGGATAATGCAAAGGAAAATGATGCCAAAGAACTTAGAAAATTCAGGCATACATAACTGTTTGTGTTCATCCTGACAAGCCATCGAATGATACAACCACACTTTTCTTGTACTAAGCCAATTTGTAAAAATAGTTGAGAGAATAGAGGGGATGGATCCATGCTTTTTGGTGCTCACAGGATGGACAAAGCTCTCGCCATATATGAATTAAAGTACAGTACTTACATTGACCCATGGATAAATCGATCTAGGTTTTTGGGGTCAATTTTTTGACTAAAATTTCTAATTTATACATGAGGATATACAGTATATGGTTCCTTTTTCATTATCTATAAAGGATAATTTTCATTATCTATAAAGTTCAAATTATATGTTACCTTTAGAGATTAAGGATAGGGATAGGGTTATGGTTAGGAGAGCTGTTCTGAGGTCAGGTGCTGGGCACCTTGTTATGACCTCAGAGCAAGCAACTTGCAGTGGCAATGGCTGTGGTGAGTATCACAGCCGGACATGTGTGCGAACAGCTCTCCTTATTGCAAAGGGAGTGACCAGGTAAAAAGAAGATGTTGTGGCAGCTCCCAGGGCCATAAGTATTCTGGAATCAGCAGACACCACCAGTGTGTGTAGTGCTACATATTCTATTGAATTATACCGGATTTCAGTCTGTTTTTCCTCTGGTTTTTATGAAACGTGAAGTCGGTGTTTCTGCTTGTATTTACTGTTTTGCTATTTTTGCATTCTCTAAAAGGATAGCCCATAATGTTTTCTGCCTAAACAAGGAAAAGGACAAGGTTTCTCCATGCCCCTCCCACCAATAATTCCACCTATCGAACTAAGTGGATGAACGGTTGACTCCTTACAGGGTCCTCTACCATATTTGGAGGTAGCAGAGGTGAAGGGCATGCAGCCCTGTCGTCCAATAAAAAGAAAAGTGCAGGAGTTTCAGGAACAACTTCTGCAGGTTTACCAAAGATTCCCCCCTCCCTTCCCGGGATCTACTACCTGAGATTGCCTTTGTTGTGTAGCCACTGAGGGTTGATTTTCCAGTATCTAGGAATGTTTATGCTGACACTCTTAAGTATTTTGTAAAACAGGTTTAACACAATTCAACTCTGTTTTTTATAACACAATTCAACTCTGTTATCCCATCTTTCATCCCTAAGATTTACTCTGTTTTCTTGTTGGCTTGAGTCAGCCAACAACGACTCCTGCTAATGTTCTGTTGGTATATATAGTCCTGTTTGTCTTCACTACTGTGTTTCTTTTCCTTCAGCAAAGTGAGCTGAACTCTTTCCTGTGGACTATAAAGAGAGACCCACCATCATACTTTTTTGGCACCATTCATGTCCCATATACTCGAGTCTGGGATCATATTCCTGAGAATTCAAAGAAAGCCTTCCAGCAGAGCCATATTGTTTACTTCGAACTGGACCTTACAGATCCCTACACTATCTCTGCTCTGACAAGTTGCCAGCTCCTTCCGCAAGGTGAGAACCTTCAGGATGTACTTCCAAGGGACCTCTACCGCAGACTCAAGCGCCACTTGGAATATGTCAAGCTCATGATGCCTTCTTGGATGACCCCAGACCAGCGGGGCAAAGGCCTGTATGCTGACTACCTCTTCAATGCTATTGCGGGCAACTGGGAGAGGAAAAGACCAGTATGGGTCATGCTTATGGTAAATTCTCTGACTGAAGTAGACATCAAGTCACGTGGTGTGCCTGTCCTGGACCTCTATCTTGCCCAGGAAGCTGAACGCCTCCATAAACAGACTGGGGCTGTAGAAAAAGTAGAGGAACAGTGCCACCCACTGAATGGTCTAAATTTTTCTCAGGTAAGAGACCTGAAACTTTCTTTGTGTGCTTTATATGAAAAATGCAATCTGTGCTTTCATAATTTTCTGTTGATAATCCCCGAATTTCTTCCTTTTAAAGGGGCAGGTATGCAGATACAACAAAATGTTTTGATCAGCTTCTTATATTGATACAGACCTTGGAAAAATTATATTTTGGACTAAAACTGCTACAGTCCTCTAGCCAACATGGCCACCAGGGATTCTGGGAGTTTTGGTCAAAGAGAACACTCCCACCTATCAGATTTTTTGGGATTATTGTGTGGAATAGTTTTGGGCAGGACTGAGGAGTCTGATATTACAGAAGAAGCAAATGTGGTCCAGCAGTCCAGATCATAGGAGTCTGTTTCTATTAAACCCCTCATCAGAGGAACTCTCCGATTATTGAACAGTGTGGGTTGGTGAATCTTTTCTATGTGTTCAGTTTTATTTTTATAACTACACACAAACATTAGTTACTTTCAAAACCTTCAGAAAACTGGCTGCATTGATTTCTTCTCTGTGAACTCTGCCAGACATACCATTTGTGTCACTCTACTGGTGGCTTTGTTATGGATAATTATTGCCTTTCTTTATAACATTCTGCTAATCAATAGGCTTTGGGGGCTCATTTTTTCCTACTGCTTTTGTTCCTTCTGAGATTTCAAAAAACAAACCAGTCAATGACTTCCTCATGCCACTCAACTATCATCATCATCATCATCATCATCATCATCATCATCATCATCCTTTATTTGTATAACACTGTATTTACACAGCATTGAACATACAGTCTTTTAATTAGATGGTTCCCTGCCCTCAGGCTTACAATAGGGTTCAAAAGGGCTCATTGGGTTTTTTATGGGCATGTACTTCTTACATTGGCTGTGATGTTAGATCAGGGGGCATGTGAGGATTCAAGTGGAAACAAGCAAAATTGGGAGTGAGGTGACAAGTTTGGACATACCAGAGCTGGCATCAAAACAGGCATCACAAGCAGATTTTCTAAATGAACAGAAATAGGTCACACTCAAGAACCATACTAGTTGGGGTTGAAGAGAAAAGGGCTGGAGGAAAATGTACTGGTGTTCACAAAGGGAAGCAACAAATAATGTTAAACAGCAAGGTGTGATGTGGCACAAATCATTTGTGTGGGTTTTAACCCCATGTGAACAGGGACGTCACTGGGGGCTGGATGCAGTCCACATGAAGCGACACCCTAAGAGGAGGTGAGGCTACTGCTCCTCAAACACCTGCCTTTTGGCAGAAACAGGCTGTGGTATTCATCTGCATCTCTTTAAAAAGCTGGAACTCAGTGGAAGATTTGGTGTGAGTGAGGCAAGGCTCAGTGGTAGGAGAAAGGACAGGCCTCAGGTTGAAAAATGATTAAAAAATTAAGTTTTACAGTTTTAAAATTCTATTAAAATGTCTTTTAAAGCATCACATTTTACCAAATTTTCACTTTAATCACATGAAGTTATGTCCACGTAAATACATTTAGACTGTGCATGATGTAATTTAAAGGTATAATTTTAATTTTTCTGGTTGTTTATGTCACAACTGTTGCCATTATATCCAGTTATAGATACAATATATGAGTAACATCAGTACAAAAACATTACTAAGGATTCTGTATGGTGTGGTATGAGAGGAGGTCAGTGTGGGGATGACACCATGACTTACCCCATCAGGTGATGCCAACCCTAGTGGCATGCGGAAGAGTCCTCTGACTAAATCCAGCACATCACACATGACTTGACAGATACATTATTTCTCACTTAATAGTTAGCAGCTTTAAATTGCACTTCAGATTCCCAACCTAAACCAGCAATGTGATAATGTGGTCACTAGCTTAGATAGTGACATGCCATGGGTTTAGTAGAAAGATAATATATCTTGGAAAACATTGATAGAGTACACACAAAGGAGTGTGTGTCTCCACATTAACTCCAACAATGTTAAATCAATGCAACTCACATGCATCCAACAAAGAATCCTGGGAACTGAAAGTTTGGTATGTATTAGATTCACAGAACCAAGAATTCCTTGCTTGGAAACCACATGTTTGGAATGGGTTTTAATGCTTACTATAGATGTGCCTCCCTTTTTTTATTCTGTACACTATTAGCATCACCACTTGCTAAGATATGGAGGTACATTGAGCTTACACCATCCATGGATGGGCTCCTAAATGTCACAGCCCTGCATGTTGTTCCACTACAGACTCTCATGCCTGCTAAAACGCTGCATCAATATGGCATCTATAGTAGTGTTGTATTTGAACAAAGTTAAGTATTTTTTTTAAAAAAATTAAATTATTATTTTCATAGGTTACATACATAGTGCTATGTTAAAAATAATGAATACTGTATAGTTAAAAATGTATCACCCTTACTTTTTTAAATATCTCACTTGCATGGAGCAGCTAGGTCACCAGTATTGGATGTAGGGGTAATTTGGAGGTGGGCTGGAGCAGGGAATAGAAGATATAAGAATTACATAAGAGGAGATGCTCCTGAAATATTAGGGGATCCACACACATTGCAGACCATATGCACAGCTACACATACACACAAAGAGTCAGACTTTAAAGGTGTGTTGAAAAGCTGGCATGTTGTGTTGTGATGTATTTTAGACAAAACAATATATGTACCGCTTTGGCCAGAGAACTAGCAAATGGTGGAGTAGGAGGCAGGGAAATGGAATTTGCAAATGCCATACGACTTGCTAATTTGAATGCTGACAAACCTTAATTTATCATTTCCTATTCTTTGGTGGAGACAGAACTTAATAAGTAAATTTTTGCAGGGGGAGGTGTATATGTATTCTTCTCTGTATCTGTTTTTATGACTCTCACAAACACATAGTGCCCTAAGTCCTATTGATAGTCTCAACTAGAATAGCTGATAGAATCAGAAAGCTGGGCCAAAGCTAACAAAATGAAATTCAACACAGAGAAATGTAAGATTCTGCACTTAGAGAGGAAAAATGAAATGCACAGATATAGGATGGGGGACACCTGGCTGAATGAGACCACATGTGAAAGGGATCTAGGAGTCCAAGTAGACCACAAGTTGAACATGAGTCAACAGTGCGATGCAGTAGCTAAAAAGGCCAATGCAATTTTAGGTTGCATCAATAGAAGTATAGTGTCTAGATCAAGGGAAGTAATAGTTCCACTCTATTCTGCTTTGGTCAGGCCCCACCTGGAATACTGTGTCCAGTTCTGGGCACCACAATTCAAAAAGGATGCGGAGAAACTGGAACGTGTCCAAAGGAGGGCGACTAAAATGGTGAAGGGTCTGGAAACTATGCCCTATGAGGAATGCCTTAGGGAGCTGGGAATGTTTAGCCTGGAGAAGAGAAGGTTAAGAGGTGATATGATAGCCTTGTTTAAATACTTGAAGGGATGTCACAATGAGGAGGGAGCAAGCTTGTTTTCTGCTGCTCCAGAGAACAGGACCCAGAACAATGGATGCAAGCTCCAGGAAAAGAGATTCCACCTCAACATTAAGAGGAACTTCCGGACAGTAAGGCTGTTTGACAGTGGAACACACTCCTTCGGAGAGTGGTGGAGTCTCCGTCCTTGGAGGTTTTTAAGCAGAGGCTGGATGGCCATCTGTCAGGGATGCTTTGATGGAGAGTTCCTGCATGGCAGGAGGTTGGATGCCCCTTGTGGTCTCTTCCAACTCTATGATTCTATGATTCTAACTGATTCAAATGCATCTGCTCTAGTTAGAATGAACCAACATGACCCAGGTCAGTATTAACAGCCCACTGATTCAGTACATGAGAAAAATCTATATCTAACTGCTAAAATCTGTGAGGCTTGATGTTCCTAAATTTGGCTGCCTTATGTCCATTAAAATTTCTCTGCTTGCACATTTTATCTTTGTTACCCCCTTAACATCTTTGTGCAGACATCACAGCCTCCCCTCAAAGAAGTATATGAGCAAAATATTTTGTTTACTTTGCATATTTTCATTTGCAGTTCATGTATATTCTTATTTTAACATTTATAAAGAAATAGCATTGATCAATTGGATATAAATACATCCAATATTTAACTCAGTTATTATTTGTTGTTGTGTGTCTTCAAGACCTTTCTGACTTACAGCGATTCTAATGCAAACCTTGGCATAGCACTCAAACCACTGTGCCACACTAACTCTCTCTTAACACAATATATGTGTAAATTTTACACATTAAAAAGTTTAGAAATGGGAGGAGGAGGAGGAAGAGGGAGGGATTAAAGCCTCTCAAGTATCATGCCCCCTTAAGTACCTTTGCAACCCCCAGGGTCATACCCCACCAATTTGAGTAATACTGTGATAAAAGTCAAAAAAGGTTAATGGGATAATTCATATTATTCATTCCCATTTTCTCTCTTTCATGATGTTAAATTAGTGCACCTATTAATCAGTGTGGCATAGTGGTTTGAGCATTAGACTAGGACTCTAGGGACCAAACTTGGAATCCCAGCTCAGCCATGAAAACCCATGGGTGGCCTTGGGGAAACCACACTCTCTCAGCCTCAGAGAAAGGCAAAAGGTAAACCTGCTTGGAAGAAACTTGTCGTCCCCCCCCCCAAATAAAAATGATAGGTTCACTTAGAATTGTCATAAGTCAGAAACAACTTGAAGGTACGCACTAACATGTTTCAATGGTAAGATTAACAACAAAATGGGGTTTAAAGCTCAGAAATAAATATTAACTGTAGGTACGTTTGATGATCTGTGGCTAAAGGTTTTCGAACATTTGCTTTTTATTTTCAAGCTGTTGAAAGATAGTCTGGGAGACTGACTCGTTTTCATAGATAGCTTCACTTGTAGCAATATAACTAACAGTTCCCAGTCTGTTTATATTCTCCATGTTAACACGTTAAAAGTAAGCAAGCAGTCAAGATGACATAGAGGTACTTAGAGTTTCCCCGCAGCAGGTATTCTCTCATACCGAGTCTACTTACTTTGCTCATTTTTATCTCTTAATCAGTGCAACGTATGCAGCAGTTCTGTGGAACTACAGAAAAATTGTACATGTACCAGTATTGTGAAAGCCTTAGGTCTCATTTTAAAAACAAAAATTGCTAGTCCCCACAGGTTTGCAGACATGTTATCCTACTGAATAACAAAAGATAGAGAAGGGGTCTAAGTAAATGTTTCCAATGGCTAGGAAGTATTTGTCCAGTGCTTTGCATATTTCATTGTCCTGTTCCATATTATGAAAAATAAAATAAAATAATGTGAAACAGCATAAGAAAAAAAAATGCAGAATGAATTGTGCTTGGATACTCAGTTTAAGTCACATTTCAGGGAAGAATATGGATTGCCTATAAACAGAGCTCCTGTTTGCTGAAGAGCAGAGATAATCCTTTTAATAATAAATCCAAGTTTGATAATGATCAAATGATCCAATGTTGAGGCTGAGGAGCCATTTCTTTCTGCTGCTGGAATTTTGTCATATCTGTATAGTCACTGAAATAGCAGATACTTAGTATCATTGGTTTAATGCCATGTGAAGGGAATAAGTAATCTGCAGACAATTCTTCCAGAGCATGGCCCAATGCAGTCAAGAGATGCTTCCAAGAGGTTAGGCCAACATATAATTTCTATGACCTCTTTGGAAGATTGTGTAACTTAATAACATTTATTAATTTGTCCAGGACATCTTGACCCCTGTTGAGTTGGTGACCTTTGCCACCTCTCTTTGAAATGGATTCTGTGAACTGATTGTGTTCAGAAAAATACTACTTTCCTTGCATTTGGTGTCAGTCTTCCTGTTTGTCAGTTCAACTACATCTATTCAAGTTAAAAGTAAATTACCAGTTTCTATTTGCCGCATCCACACTCTTCATGCGTCTTGCCATCAGAACCATATTTCCCCCTTTTGTGGTCTCCCTGTTTTGGCTGACTGATGTTGATACTGTCATGGCATAATTGGCTGTAAGTGGTACCTTGTTTCTTACTGAGTAGCCAGAGTATGTGAAAGTCCTTGCTTTATGGACTGTATTACAATATTTTGTAATGTGGATAAAGGAGAGTGACTTCATGTTCAAAATTCAAATGGCACATAATCTAGTAACAAACTCATACACAGGAGCAGTTTAGTTCATACATCCAGGCTTTTTGTAGTAAAACCAGAAAAGCTTTATTCAGAAACTAAAGATCAGTAATTCCCAAAGTGGGTGGTATGCTCTCACAGGGGGTGATGGAAGAAAAGATGGAAGAGTCCAAGGGGGTGTTGGGGGAAAAGGGGGCAGCAGGAGGGCAGTGAGAGGCAAAATGGGGTGGCAGGGAGTCTTCAGTCAAAGTATTGATCCACAAGAAAGTCAAGGGCCACGATGAGAGTGAAGGGTGTCTGAAACATCTTTTCAGAGTCCCTTAAAATTATCGTACAGCCTTGCTGATCACTTGTATAGTTGTGTCTCCCACTCTTCACCTCTGCACATGAGCTCACTCTCTTAGCTGCATCTTTTGCTAGTAGTAGTGGTTGGGAAATTTCCACAAGGCTTGGGTGCAAGGCATTGCTTCTGTGGCTACGAGTGGCACTATTTTGAGACTGACTGGACCAAGGAATTAGAGCACATAGTGGCGAGGGAGAAGTAGTGGCAAAAAGGAGCTTTCAGATTTGGGATCCTGCTTAAGCTTTGGGAGCTTTGCTGGAAATTAGCTGGCAGGCTGGAGCTGTTCTGCGGCTCCTGCTTTCTTTCATCAGACAGGCTGAGAGAAAGGGCAGCACAAGAAACAATGTTGGGGTGTGTGTGGGGAAGAGATGTCTCTGGGGAAGAAGGGAAAGGAATATCTGGGGTCAATTCTTGGAAATAATCCTTTGCCTTGGAGTGGCTCCTGTAGTTAAAATCTTTCCCTTTTCCCATCCATGTCAGTTTCCAGCTCAGGGCTTGTAGCCTCTGTAAACCTGCACAACTCTTCACCCCAACAGAGGATTGAGAGTCCTTCCTGGCTGAGGAGAAGTGTCTTCCTTTGCACTTGGTCACCCTGGGAGTTGCAACTGAGCAGCAACTGAGAGGCCTCTTGCTCAGCCTGGCCTTTGCCACAAGGCCAGCATGGGCACAGCCAGCTGCTCAGTTTCTCCCAGAGTGACTGGGTGGCAAAAGGAGCAACAACTGAGATTGGTTGTTTTGAATTTGCAGTAGAACAGTAGATTTAATATCAAGAGATATGGCAGGGGTGGGGGTGAATGCAATGGTTGTCACCAAAGAGTAAAGGGGATGGTAGCTTAAAAAAGTTTGGGGACCACTGCTCTAGATGTTCACCAAAGACATGTGTTATCAGGACTAAGAGTCCACTGTTATTACTGTACAGTATAACTAAAGTATATAATAATTCAGCTTTTGACACCCATCTGTCCATTTAACCAAATAAACTTCCTTCTGCCTCTTTCCCATGGTCACCATTCCTTCATCCCCTACCATCCATTGTGATGGAATTGACCTTGAATCTCGCCTTCCATTTTTCCATCTGCTCATTAACCACTAAAGGAATGTGAATAACAGTCATAGTATGTATGGTATATATGTGTGTATATATTGGATGTATACCCCACCTTTCTCGCAAAATGGGATTCTGTTAACTCATGACTACATGGCCCATCATCCATATTAGTACCACATGATATAAGCAAGTGAGCTATGATATACAAACTTGTTTTATTAATAATGGCAGGCAAGCTGAAAGACACAAAACATACTGTATATACTCATGTATAAGTCTAGAAATTCAGGTCAAAAAATTGAGCCAAAAACCTGAGTCGACTTATGCACAGGTTAATGTAAGTACTGTATCTTAAATCTTATTTAAAAGAAGGAACCATCCCCTGGTGAAAAGCAAGAGTATAATCTGTCCTGGAAGCACTGACCCCCTCTGCTCTCTCATCCATCCAGTCTTAAGAATAAGCACAAAGAGGTATGTCTGATGGACTTTTGGAAGTTATTTGACATTGTTTTGCTTTGCTTCATCCTTTAGATCCTTTCCTATATGCCCCTAAATTTTATCCTCGATTTATCCATGGGTTATAGTAAAATCCATAATTTTGGCTCCAAAACTTGCCCTCGACTTATACATGAGGTCGACTTATAGTTGAGTATATACAGTATACTGAATTTCACTAGAATATATTACTGTTTAAGAGAGAGATTATATTCTCTGTTTCCTAGCCAGACATTGGAAAGATTAGTTTTTTATATTATAGGTATGCTTCCTGGAGAATTATAATCCCAAAGTATTTTTCCAACCAACCACCTGTTTTGGCTTCTTTGAAAACAAATTCTGGGCTTGACCTGTTTTGGATTGGATGTTCGTTAATAGTGTCTTGAACATATGTACCAATTTTCATTTTATGAAATTTCATTTTCTTCAAGGAGAATATATTACTACAGTGTTGAACTATGGTTTACAATGTACAAATTGCATACTGGGACAGGTAACCTATTTGATAGTCCTTTGCTTCTCCTCCTAGTCAGACTAACTACAGATAGAACATTTACTGTAACACTAAAATTTGGGGTCCTATTTTCTTTTTAGTTGTTTTTTACAAACCATGATTTATAAGCTTATAATTCTGGTTTATAAAGTGTACAACAAACCAAGATACAGTGTTTGGACATAATAGCTATCCTTCAGTTTCTACATGTTTACTTAATTCACAGTGACAGGAAGAAAACTGAAATTAAAAAAATAATAATTTGACAGATAGATGAAACATGTGGGAGTGAATGGACTGTGTTTTGTCAAATATAGGCTCTGTGTGTGTGTGACTTTCATGTTTAGACTTGTATATCATCTAAAAGATATTTCATTATGCAAAATATTCCATAATCTGAAAAAATGCAAAACATTTCTCGTCCCAAGAATTTCAGATAAGGGAGACTCGGCCTGTATAAATCTTTTTTAAAACCCTCACTTCCTGCCCCCAGCTGCTGTTTTGTTTCCTTGCTGCTGGGTAAGCTGCAGAAGGAAATGGGATTTGTAATAATTCAGTATTTACATTCCCTCTGTAGATCCACTTAGCTGTAAAACCAATTTAAGTTAGTAGGACATTTGTGTGAATAACCAATCCAAAGCCCCCTGGTATACCCAAGAATAATAAACCAGGAAGTAGTCCTTCCTTACCTTTTCTTTATCTTTGTTTGAATCCCCTTTCCTAAAATCTAAGATTTGCACCCTTCCCTCTGTCTTCGTTGATAAGCTTCTTTCTGTCCTTTTATCTTTCCCTAGCTCCTCCTTTGCTCAGGGATGAGCACACTTTTTGCCTCTCAGAAGTCTCTGGAAGAAGAAGCGGAGAGCCAGTCCATCCAGTGGTTGGAGTGAGGTGGCACCTCAGGCAGTAGAAAACCAGGGGCAATGGATTGACTTGCTTCCCAGCCCCTAGAGGGCTTCTGTGCTGTTGCCTTGCCTCGGTCTCCCTTCTTCCATTTCATGCCTTTCCTTTCCTGCCCCTTACAGCTTCAACTTTCTCTCACTTCCTTGCTTCTTATAACCTGCTGCTGCACATCTGAAAATATCTTGTTCTCCTGAGCCCACCCTCATCCTCTCTCCTTTCTATCTCCCTGGGTTGCCTCATGCTGCAAGCGTGCCCATCTTTGTGCCCGCTGCTGTGCTTCCCATCCTCTCTTCCTTCCTCCCATTCCTTCTCTTGCTTAGTGCTGTCATTTGCCTCACCCCTAAAGCAGGACTAGACAATGGCACTAGAGATGAGGTGGGGACCATTTTTCACCATTGCCTCCAGACTCCTGTCAAGTTGTGTTTTGCTGCTGTGCATAAACAAAGAAGTGATGTGACATCACTTGCAGGTTGAATTTTTTAAAAGTCATTTCCGGACTGCTGGGTGTGTGAAATGTGTGTGTGAAGGGTGGGAGGAACAAATCACTGCATTTACCCTTTTACCCTGATTTTTGTGCTGGAAAATGGCCATTTTATGAAAAGAAAAGGTGGGGGCTTGCAGAAGTATTCTGGGTGGCGCCAAGGCTGTTGGTGGTGGTGCTGATTTCACTGCTGCAAGGTGAAAATCAGAGGAAGAAGGAGGCAAGGAGGAAAGGTAGCAGAGGCTGTGGTGGGTGGCTGGGTGGGTGCATGAGGCAGGTAGAAAGAAGATGGCACTGTGAGATGGGGCTCTCTTTCTTCCAGATCAGCCAGGGAGAGAGTCCTGGCTGTCCCCAATAAAATGGGGTAGGTAAGGAAGTGAAAGCATGTCACCAAGCAGCAAACAAAGAGGAGACAAGTTCCATGTGCTCTAAGATGACCAACTGTTTCTTCAGTGTTTCAAAAGCCCAACCCGTTTCGGCCTTTATCTGTATCATTCTGTATTTCGAGAGTGTTCACAATGCCAGTGATTTATTTTGAAGGCCCCTGAGGAAGACCTAGTGTGGCCAAAACACGTTGGGCTTTTTAAAATCTGAATAAACAGTCAACCATCTTGGAGCATGTGGAACTTGTCTCCTCTTTGTTTGCTGCTTAATAAAATGGAACTTGGATTCCCATCACCACCAGTAGCCCAATTACAATGTATAATATATCCGTGCCAAGTCATGCAACAACAAATGAGCAAAATCAAGAGACTTCATGGCCCCTTGAATACAACAGGACTAACAATTATGGTATTAGCAATACACACACACACACACACACACATATATATATATATGGTACAGGGTGAGTCTTCCATGTATGGAATTCCGAGGGTATGTGAATAATAATGTGTATATGAAACATAAATGAATTTCGTGTTTAGACTTGGGTCCCATTGCCAAGATATCTCATTATGTACATATATATGATTACAGGTATTCCAAAATCTCCAAAAATCCAGAATCCAAAACACCTCTGGTCCCCAAGCAATAAAGGATACTCCACCTATATGTTGGTACAGCATATAAAAAGTACCATGCTTGGTTGTTTTCATAAGTTTTTAAAGAGCTGAATGTTGATAACCTCCAAATTCTGGCTGGTAATATTATATACTTATAACATTGTATGTAACATAAACATGTTTTGTTTGAATGTATACTGTACTATGATCTGTAACTCTTTCATGTCTGCAGTTTGTCTACAATTTTGAAAGATCTCAGCATCTTCCCCAAGTATATCATACTCCTTGGATTAACAACTGGAAAAAGTGTTCAATAATTCATAAGTAACTATGAGTCAGCCTAAGATTTGTGGAGGACTATACACTTTTTAAAAGCTCATTATTCTTTTGCACTAGAAATGACGATGATTGAAGGTCAGATATGTGCAACTAGGTATTTGGAGGACAGGATTTACTTTGTGTGGCTGACAGTGCATTTCAAGCCAGGAAAAATGTGTTTGGCAAAATGGTCTATTGCAACCTAAATCCAATATAACCAATTAAAGCCGAGAGCATAGCAAAGTTTAGGTTAGAGATTTGTTGTAATCACAGGCTGTCATATAATGGTGGGAGGAGAGATTTATGTAACCAGCCTTGTAAATTTCTCAGAGTCTTGTTACCCTGCTATAACAAGATTAGCTTGATTGCTATGTGTGGCCAGATCTTGGATTATGTCTTTGTTGAAGGTGAACTACTTCATGATTTTGCACAGTATCTCTAGGGAAAGTAAAGACAGCTATACAGCACACGTTTAAAGTGCCATTTGCATGTGCTGTATTGTCAGTCCTGCTTGTTTTTAGACCTGACCCTTATCTGCAGAATATGTTTTTCTTCCCACTTTAGCAGACAGCTCCTAAAACAAGACTTGAAATGATACCATTTTGTTTTACAGAGAAGATGTCAAAGAAGCTATGTTACACAGAGTCCTACCTGTGATCGTTTTAAATCAATCATCCTCACGCATCTTCATTACAGACCTGGACTGTTTGAATGGATATCCGTTTTCCCTAGGGAACCCTATGAATTCTGTATCTTGTATTTCAGTAATTAATAATTAAAATGTTTATATGGGAGGGAATCCTTGCTATTGGAGAATTCTGTTTCCTCCCAAGATTCTTTGAGGGAAGCCATGATAAACTGGTTTAGTTCCAGGACCATAGATACCAAGGATGCTGAAGTCCTTTTAAATACAATGGTGTAGTAAAATGATGTCCCTTATATATCTCATATATATATATATATATATATACTGTATATATATATATATATATATATATACACACACACACACATACAACCTTGGATGGTTGAATCTATGGATAAGGAATCTGAGGATATGGAGGACCAGCTGTATGGGGACTTGGACTTGGGACCATCTATTTCAGAAGCACGAACTCTTCCCTTGCCTAAAGTTTTTTCTAGTTGCATATAATAAAATTCCCTCCCATAATTTTCCTCTCTACACCTAAAAAGGGGAGCCAGTGTGGTGTAGTTGTTTGAGCATTGGACTATGACTCTGAAGATCAGAGCCCAGTTCTCCACTCAGTATGGAAACCCACTGGGTGACCTTGAGTGAGTCACACACTCTCAGCCTCAGAAAAATCTGTGATAGGATCACTTTAAGATCTCCATAAGTCAGAAGTGACTTGAAGGCACACAAAAAACACCAAGAAAGAGCTATAGATATGAGGAGTGTGCTGGAGCTTTTGAATGCATTTGTAAGAATGTGCCGTGTTAGCAAATACCAGAACAAATTTTTCATACTGCCTCCTAGAGAAATAATTAGGGTTCATTTTATCTCTGCCTGTGAGAGCTGGATTATTTGTTCATTTGATATTGCCATCAGGTTATGCATCTTCCATGTAAGTTAATGCTAAGATTGGACCCGATATGTGCTGCTTTGCACACAGTAAGAAATGTGAGAAAATATATGCCCACAAGTACACTCTTGCTGGTGTGTGTTTGCTTTCTTTCATGTCTTCATGTGATGTAGGTGAGTAATAAAGGATATCTGCAGACAGGTGGACTTGTGGCTCCAATGGAGCTTTTTGTCAGTTCTGAAATGCTGACACTTAACATGTACAGTATCTGTTTTATGTTTTTATTGCATAGTGGGAACACTATATAATTTTGCTCTGTTCTGATTGTAGTATTTCTCCAAAGTGGCAAAATTTGTTATTATTTTGAGGACGGTAAATAATTAGCGCCACTGCATTTTTAAAATCCAGTAATTTTGCATAATGAACTAAAAAACTGAAAATGGCCCATCCCATTCAGAGCTCATGAGAGAGCTATAGCAACACATAATTGCTTGAATTAGAACAGGCTACTTTTCTCCAAATTTGGTGCTGGCCTAAAACTCAGAGCTGCATGACACTTGAAGTGCTAACTCAGCCTTTGGGAGGCATTGTTAATGGGCAGTGAAAACTGACTTGCAAAAGTAGACCTCGGCTTTCACAGTGTTGAGTGTGCTTGACGGAGCATTTTCTTCTATGCTTTGAATAGACTGGGAGCCAGTGGCAACTCATGAGCAGGCCAATGCCGCCTCCATAGGCAGTGGCTAATGGTGCTAAGATTTCAGAACCATTAGGATCTTTTAAAGGGCTGCTTTGAGCCTGTCGGGGAGCCTGTCAGTTTGGATTAGTAAAGACATGCCATCTGCACAGTGGCCCATAGTTCCTGCTAGCTGGAGTGTAATGTTTTCATAACTTCCAGTAATTATGAGCTTGCTCAGGGCTCCTTGATAAAGGCACTCTTGTCTCCCTCAGTTTGCCATTGGTCATGGCGTGTGATCACAAACAACTGTTAGTCAAACTTGGGATTCTTTTTCTGGCCCCTCCTCGCCCCCACCCCACCATCAGAACGATCACAGGGATTAGTCATTGTGACATCTTGAGATCCTGTGATGGCTCAAAGGGCTTAGGTTTGGTGCCATTCTGGAGCCGGGATGCAGAGTGATAACTTCACTCATTTTGCTCTTAAAGGCTTGGAGATAGTAGGCTGAACCGCCCTGCTGGGAAAGTCTATTCCTCCTTCCTGGTGATCTTGGAAGCAAAAAGGATCTGAAATGTTAATGCCATTAAATTGTGCACACTGGAACACCATGGGTTGTACCAGAAACTTTCTAGTACTAATACGGTCATAGCCATGTACAGGGTGAGTCTCCTTTATCCAAAATGCTTGGAACAGAAGTGTTTTGGATCCCTCACCTCCGATTTTGGAATATTTTCATCTAGTATATAATGAGCTATCTTGGAGGTGGGACCCAAGTCTAAACACAATTTATTTATGTATCGGGGGGGGGGAGCTCTGGAAGAAGGTAGTGGTGCAGCTATTCAAGACCAGCTTAGTATTCCAAGTAAAATGGAAGTTTAATTCCCCACAGGTCAGGACACCTCTGTATGCAGTCTGTGCAACAGGTTAGAGACCACCCTGTACAACCTGTGGATTAGAGTACATGTAACTTGCTGACAGTCAGTGAGACTCCTGAGATGTTGACTGTGTTCTCATATAAGAGTAAGCCATAGTTCAAAGTTATGTGGACAAATCTTGGGTGTTTTCAGTTTTTTATCTTCCTTCCTTCTCCAGTATGCCCAGATGTGGGTGTTTGGAAGCATTTGCTTCCATTTTAGACTAACTGTTGCTTGTCGTCATATTTGTCTCCATATAAAGTGCTGTTAGTTTTGACTAGGGGCAATAGAAACACAATTTAGGATTCATATGTAATGGTGAAATGGATTGACTTCCTTTCTCCTGGAGTGGCAGGTGCTGAAAATCAGGAAGGATTAAACACTCTGTACACATTGCAGTTATGTCCTGCCATTTTTTAGATAGGCTGAGAATTCTGGGTTATCTGGATTATCTTCCTAAATGTTACAATTAAGCACTGCTGTTTTGTTAATTGAGGTTTAGTTACTCTTCTGTTTTGCAGTACTGTAGTTAACAATGTTTTATTTACTGATTTCTTTTTAAACAAAACCTGAAAAAATGCTATCTACTATAGTCTGAAATGTTTGAAAACTGAATTTTCTTTTTCTTTCTTTTCTTTTCTTTTTAAAGGAAATTCTGTATTCTTTTTAGCAAGAGACAGAGAGAGAATGCCTGGAAGCATCATGGGTGTCTGATGCCATGGAAAAACTCCTAGGCTGACTCCTTTTATGTTACAAAAGCTTTGTAGACATACTGGTATATGCTAGACACCTCCGTATCAGCTTCATAGCACAGCAAGTTCTCTGCTTTCATGCCATCTTCTGATGCTTACATCACTGCCACCAAGTGAGGTGTTGGGAGAGGGTCTGGGCAAAGCCTGTGGCATCAAATGGCAATAGAAACAGCAAGTGGAAACAACTCTTTGGAAACCAGCTAGATATGAAACCCCTGCTGATGACATAGATCTGTTGAGGTGATGTAAATAAGGAAGCTGGTCCTTTTCTGATTTTATTTCCTGTCTTGCTAGGTTGGAAAATGTGTGTCTCAAACAGTGAATAAGTCAATTATGTAGGAAATGTTTACTGTTTTGTAAACTTTTGCAATAAAACAGGAATTGACATTTACAGTTCCAGCATCCTTACCATTTGCAAGGAAACAGACGTGATATTCTGGCCTGATCTATTTACTTTTCAGGGCAATTTTCAGTTGTTTTGGGGTGCTTCCTGAAACAGTATTGCAATACAAAATGGTTCCCCCAATAGTTGTTTTTTTCAGCAACTTTTAGGTTTTAAAAAATCATGGGTGGGCTGTTAGTTTTGGGGAAGACCAGGAGGACCCAAGCATTACATAGGAGCCCACTGTGCTACACACATTCCATAGAGTACATGATTCCTACTTCTGTGAAAGAAGCTAGTTACGAGGGGGTATCCTAAAGTTTTAATTATCCCCTTTAAAATAAATTTCTGGAAGGTTTGTATTGATTTGTAGTTGTTAATTTATCTCTATGTAGTCGTCATCCAGATTGACACATTTTTCCCAGCGTTTCTCAACCCTCCGAATACTGTTATTGTAGAAGTCTGCAGATTGCGCCTTATGAGGTTTTAAACACTTTAGTCACTTCTGGCGCAGCCTGTCACAAAAATAAAGCATACAATAAGCCAACTTTCTCAATATCATGCACTTAGGGACCAATTGTGACACTGACAAAATTTCATCAATATACCATAATTACTTCCAGGTGATAATTATTACTTTATGATACTCCCTCATAAGGCGCAATCTGCAAACTTCTACAATGTCAGGTATCTGGAGGGTCAATGGGAAAAATGTGCAAATCTGGGTGGTGACTACATAGAAATAAGTTAACTACAAATCAAAACAAACTTTCTATCAAAAAATTTTTAAGGTGGTAATTAAAACTTTAGGATACCCCCTCGTACATTTGGAATAATTATCAGTTGACTTGGCATTTAGCTTAATTTCATCTGTCAATTTGTTGGTTTATTGGTTACATCCATATCCCACCTTTCCTGCAAGGAGCTCAAAGTGGTGCACATGATCATCTTTCCCATTCTTATACTCTGTGGATAACAACCCTGTAGAAGGTATTAGACTCAGAGAGTGTTGTTGGCTGAAGGTGAACTTCATGGCCAGGTGAGGATTTGAATCCAGGATTCCTCAGTCCTATTCCAACACTTCAGACACTATACAATAGTATTATATATTTAAAACTCCTCCTCCTCCTCCTCATCCTCATCATCATCATCATCATATTTCACCACTTCCACAGTAACTACACTGGCGCTCAGTGTAAGATAGCATGGCAAGTGTGGGTGATTGGACTTAACTTGTGCATTACTTGTCTGCCTTTATGAATCTGATTGTAGTTCTGTTTTTTAATGGTATATGTTTTGAGAGTAAAGTAAAATATGTGCTGACAAATTGATGGCTTGAGTGAGAGTAAGGCAAGAATGCATTGTTCACCAAATGACGAGGACCTTGGAAACAGACAGAGAAATCACCTCTGGAGATGCTGTAAGAGTTGCTTTTTAAGAACTATAGAGCTGTTCTATCAGTCTTATAGCAACTGGTTAAAAAGACAGATGAATGAATTAAAGTATTTAATTGACAACTTGAAGGCTTTTGTGTAAAATCTGACAGAGATTCTTTTGGATAATCTCTACAATTATGTTTAAGAGCAAATGTGCAAAGTGTCTGAATTTTTAGTTAAGTGAAAAACTATTTGTCCATCCCATTCTTGGCTCCACAACCCCACTGCTTGCCATTTTGTCTTGGCCGTGTTTATACAATTTATAAGCAGGCTGACTGTACTAATATTTAAAGTACAGTACAGCATTCCAATCTACTTAATCACAAAAGAGCTGACCACTTTGGCTGCACGTATCACCTGCTCAGTATAGACTTCATTCAGGGTTCACAGACTGGGATTTCCATGCCTACAGTGACACCTGCAGTATGTTAGGGAAGCACTGCTCATCTGTAGTCATGGCTTGGATGGATTTTCCTCATAGAATTATTGTGAAGCAGGTTCTCTTGACTGGAAAGCACCAGACAGTTTGTAATAACATGATGCAGGGCACTAATGTAGAAACCAGGCTGTGATTAGTACTGTTGACAATACTGAGCTCTTCTGGAATATTCAAAGAGTACACTGTTCCAGTCAGTAGGCAAAGTACTTTTTCAGGATTCTTCATTCCCCTTTTCCTTCTTTCCAGTTTCCATTCCTTTTTCCAGCACCCTCCTTATCCACGGATTTTTTATCCACGGATTTGAGCATACACGGCTTGAAAATATTCCCAAAACGTATAAATTCCAAATAGGAAACCTTAATTTTCCATTTTATATATGGGACACCATTTTGTTGTGCCATTATATTTAATGGGACTTGAGCATACACAGATTTTGTTATCCATGGAGGGTCCTGGAACCAAACCCCAGCGGATAACAAGGGCCCACTGGACTTGCCACTGAGAATGCTAAGTCCTCATTTGCCTGCCCCCATCCCACCCCACATAGAGGGTTTTTCACCAAACTATTTTTAAATCTACAAACTAACTGGATGGCCCTTGTGGTCTCTTCTAACTCTATGATTCTATGAAACCTCATGACTTCACTGAAACTGCTGGGGCTTCTTGTGCTTGGATTGTGCAATTTTCTCCAAATATCATTACTTATCTATGAATACCAGAAATACACAGAAAAAGTAAGACATGTACAGCAGTGTCCTGGAGAGAAACATTCCGGTTAATGGTTGCCTGGGACCCTGGAACTTGCCTTCTTCCAAGGTTGTCCATTTCATGCCTATCACACAATTGTAATTTTTCCCCTTCACAACTGTTGTATTCTGTGGCTGTGGCACACGCATAGTCCCTAATCTTGACGCTGGGGAAAACAGGGGCTATTTGTGGTTGCAGGGAAGGTGGTAAATACATAAATAAATATAGGGAAGGAGGTGTTTTGTTTACATTCCTTCATATTTTGGGGTCCCCCATCCTCTTTTGCATGGGATATGGCTGTTTCGGCTACAGTTATTAATATTAATCTTTATGTACAGTTGGAGGACTGTGTAAATTTGTCTTGCGCTCTCATCTGTAGTTTCCAAGTAACTTGTGGTGGCAGGGGCTAGAGCACTGGGTAATGTTCTTTATTAGGGAGAAGCAATGCTCAGCCGTCTGGATACTGTTGGAGTGTCAACAACACCTGTAGATTACCACTATGCCCACCTCTGCTCTAGGTGGTTAACATTTCTTTTTTTCTATCCCTGGATACAGTCTTGAAAATCCATTCAAGATGGTTACACTGAATCTGGGTACAGGGAACATACAGCTCCCTTGCTGCTGCGTACAATTGAAAGTGACATATAAAGCCCTGTACAGCTATAAGTCTAGGAAGTTTAAAGAGATGTCTGTATCTCTCTATGCTATATATGAACCTCTCCAGGCTGTAAGATCTTGGTCCCATTAGAAGATCTGTTGGTCCTATTCCTTTTCAGGCATATTTATGGGTACCAGGGAAGAGGCTTTCTTGGTGGCTGCTCTCAGACTTTGGAACCCCCTTCCTTGGATGGCTCCCTCATTGCTCTTCTCCTTGACTGCAATGGTCAGTCAACAGTGGAGTTTGGGTTTGTCTGTGTGTAGTTATCATATATCTTGTATTTTAATGAATCTTAAGTCATATGCTCTCAGCCACAGGGAAAGGCACTGGAAAGCCTCTCTGAACAAATCTTGCCAAGAAAACCCAGTGATTGGTTCACCTTAGGGTCTCCATAAGTTGGAAATGATCTGAAGGCATACAACAACAACAAAAAAATTTCTTTTACAGATTGTTTAATTCCTTTTTAAAATAACTTCTAAATATTTTACATATGTTTTTATATGTATTAATGTGTTGTGGCTTTAAAATTTGGTAAGTTTCCTTAAGTCCCAGTATTGGGGAAAAGGCAAGATGTAAATGAAATAACTACATTCTCCCTGGGGAACTAATAGTGCATTTGCAGTAGAGGGATTTACTGATCTCAGCTTGTGTAGAAATCATCTACGTGAAAACTTATGGAGTAATTAGTTAAATCTATGGAGAATTGCCCAGAGAATTGGCAAATTAAATTAACTTACTTGGAGAAATACACACACAGAGGATTAAGAATACAAATGGGTTATTTTCTCACAGGTACATAAATTTGTCAACAAAGTGAATGAGGCTTAAAATGTTACTGTACAATTCTAGGGGCCTAAGTTAGAGGACAAGTTTAGGATCCTTTTGGATACTTTTGTCCCACGACCATCCTTGAAAACTCTGTGCTCTTTACCTTTTCTAGGCTGGAGATCTGATGAAGAGGAGAAAGGGGGTTAAATTGGTGGATGATACCTGAAAAGGCTGGGATAGAAATGGAGCCACACCTAACCAGTTGTACAACCTTACCATGGGAGTAGATGTGTGCTGGTCTTGGCACTGATACAAATCATTCCCCTCCATTGTAGGGTAGAGGGAGGATTGATAAAAAGGGGGGAAATGAAGAAAAAAATTCTGCTTCTTCTCTTTCACCATATTTGGATCATATTAGCTCCAACATCATAGTACAGGCAGACCTCAGTTAATGAAGATGCCAGCCACAAGTTCTGGCAAAACGTCAGGAGGAAACTCTTCTAGAACATGGCCACATAGCCCCAAAACCACAAAAAACTATGGATGCTGGCCATGAAAGCCTTCAACTCCACTTTCTAGATTACTGTACTACGCTCTTACATTTTCTTGTTTTCTACTTTACCTAGAATTCCTTGTGTTTCTGCCACCAAAACCTTGCATGTTCTCTATCCATGCTCCTACTTCAAGTGATGGAGCAAACCAGACTTATTGCCCAAAGGAATCACTTAACAGGGGCTCCAGCCTCAACCACTATAGCTAATCTAAATACTTTGAAGTTAATTTACAGAAAATAACAAATGTGTGATCCAGTGTCAACTACTGTAGTTAATCTGAATGGCTGAAATTAACCTAAGTACATTTGCAAATGTGTGGTGTACTTCAGTCATGGAGGCTATCTAAACATATACAGAATCCTTGTAGTTTAGGAGATCAGTTGCCTAGTTTTAAGCAGTCATTAACCTAATCCATTGGGAATAAGATTTAACAACAATAGAGTTGAAATTGAATAGGCAGGCTTTGTTTTTAAATGGCAGCTTTGTTTCTTACATGGGCACTAGTGTAAATAATGATCTTGATAAATGAACATATAATAACATGTTTGGTGCCCATGGGATTGCATTCTTGGTGTCCTCTTGAGAGTGTTGGAATAGAGAGGTTGGTTGGGGAGCGACCCTCAACCAGCCTCTTCACAAATGCTACTCTGTGAAGATTTATTGGAGGAGCAGAGATTTGCAGAAATCAGATTGTGGTGTAATTCTCATTGTTATAATTTATTTTAAGGCAGTTGTAATTGGCACTGGGCTGGTGGCGAATTATTGGCTGAGTTTGTTCCTAAAAAAAAAAAAAAAAATGGGTTTCAGCATTACAAGCTTTATCTCTCTTTCCTCCAGCTAGACCCTTTTTTCCACCAGTACAAATCCTGCTGTAAGATATTAGGTGGATTATTTTTGTTGTTAGTTCAAATCATTTCAGACTTACTATTGACCCTAAGATGAACCTATCATGATGCTTTCTTGGCAAGATTTGCTGGGGACAGATTGGCTTTGCCTTCCCCTGAGGCTGAGAGTGTGTGGTTTACTGAAGAACACCAAGTGGGTTAGTTTTGCCAGCATCTAAATAAAAAGGCACCATATTTTTCAAACAACAGATTTTTTCAAATGACTGCATCCTATTTCATTTCAGTTCTTTCTCCTTTTTTGTTGGAAAAATTACATGGTTAGCTAATAACGTTCAACATATTCAATGTTCCATATATGTTATCAACATCATTTCTAAGAACAATCACTATGAGTTTTGATGCAAGGCAGTGTGTTCTCAAAAATGAAAAAAAAAATCCCATTCATTAAAAAGAATCCACTTATACTAGGTAATTTTTTGTTTCATTCTCATGTAAATATGTACTTCTGAAAAGCTATTTGGTTATTATGACTAGTGCCCTGAACAGTTTCAATTTTTTTTTAATAAGAGCACAAATGCATTTGGTTTTTCTATGCTTATTTTCTCTACTCAAAAGCATTTATTCCTGCAATAGGTATTTGATTTTGATGGTTAGCTATTTGGGTAAGAGTCTCTTTTGTAATGTGCTATTCAAAGTTTCCTTTCCTCTTTTCTTTCAAAGGAAGAAATGGCAGATGCTGGAATCAAACTCTGTTGGAAATGGGAGAAGTGATTGACACTAGAAGGTTGCTTTTAAGGAGATTACCAGGAAAAGATGCATGTTTACATCTGTACGGGGCAAGTGAGATGCCGAAGCATCAGCTGATTTGCTGGTGAATGCTTTGAAGTGGGCTTGGCGCTAATGTCCTTGAACTATTTCTTATATGCCATTTCAAATGAGGGCATGATTAAATCAAGGCTACTTTTCTTTCTGTTGCTAATGCTGGATTTATTTGTAGTAACTGCGAGCCGAGTCTCTCCAGTGAGAGAAGATTTTGAAGTGCTTGCAGGTGCCAGAGCTGAGGGTGTTTTGAATAGTCCTTGTACAATGTTGGCCATTTATTCAGCCGGACTGACTTTCTTAGTAGCTGCCCTGGGCTCTCTCTCTACTGCTGTAATTCACTATTGACTTAACAAAAACATTTTAACTTTGTTTTCTTCCCAGTCTTTGAGCAAAAAGGCTAAAGATGTGTAGGTGGAAGTTTCTGCACTGGAACCACTAGTGATTATTTAAGGACTGGATCAGATTGGACAACATTTGGTCTCTCACCAAATAAAGACAGCAATCTAGAGCTAAATCTCCTACTCTTGTGTTCTTTGCAGTATTTCTAGGTCAACACACTCTGGATGTCCCAAAGTCATTACAATTTGAGTTTCCTTACTCCCTCTGGTGTCAGCCAGTATAGTTGGAAACATGAGCATCAATAGTGACCAAGAGCAGAGGTTGGGAAAGTTGCTTATTGGAGCATGACTCCCAGCATCTACCAGCTACCATGGTGCCAAAAGGTCAAAAAGTAACCTTCTGAGCTCTGAACATGGCTAACATAATATCTCGCTTGCCTCCAGAATTATGGAAAGATGGGGAAATGGACTTGGGAGTGCCATTTTTGGCATCAGTCCCCTGTTCTTTGTAGAGTTTCACTGTTGTCCTCTAAAAAGGAAATAAAAGGTTAAAAAAAATGAGGGGGCTTGAGAAAAGCAACTGAAATATTACTTCCATTGCCTGTGAGATGACATGGCTGATAGAGATGGTGATAACCCTTGGGAAAACAATAGGCAGTGGAAGACTGCATTACAGGTGAATAGACTTAATCAGGGATGTCATGGTCCTGATTTTGCAAGACTTGAGCAGGGCTGTTGATAACAGGGTGACTTGGGAGCCTCTCAGTCCTGGGGTCATTGTAAGTCAAAGCATACTTGACCTACAAGCAACAAAGTGGAGCAGGAACACTTGCTAGGAGTTCCTGCTTTTGCTGCAGCAGTGTCTGTCATTGTTATGCGCTTTCATCTTTGGATGACAAGTCTGGCATGGCATGTGATTCTTTTGTGAATAGTTTGACTGGCTGATCAGGGATGTGAACCTGGGTTCCCCAGCTAACTGGGTGACTTTGCAACTTGTGGTTTAACAAAGTTGTTTGACTTGTGGACTGTTCTTGGGGGCACAGTGAACATTTCTTAGAATAAAGGTTAAGACTTAAGACATTACAACTTGTGTATAGTGAGTTCTTACGATCTTCTCATGCTTCAGTGAAGTCAAGAAATGAAACCCACAGTGAGACTATGAAGATGATGTTCCATGCTTTATAAGAGACAAAGTAAATACTTTATAATCTGAAATACAGTTCAGATGGATCAAACCTGCCTTTTGCCCTGGTACTAGGATCACCATGACTCTTGGTGTACATCCTGAGTTCTACATTTTCTTTTGTATGAATGGTATAAGCATTTCAGACCTATACGGAAAAGTGATGTGCTCAACTTGAGGCCACTGTTGCAGTGAAGGGCAGATTCAGCCGACCTTCCCAAATTCTGGGTGACCTGGCTTCTGGTCAATGGGCTTTCATGAGAAATGCACTATTGGTATTTTCAAATGCAGTATTGGTATTGGTATGAATACATATGTGTCATGCTGTTATAGTGAGGGCTATGTTGTCTTCTTTTAGTTTCTAATGGCTACATTTTGCCTGTCAATAGGGAAATATGTTTGGCTTTTAATGAGAACTTCCAGTGGAGCAGGAGCAATAAATAGAGTTAATTTAAACCAGGGGTAGGAATCATGTGGCCTTCCAGATGTTGCTGGACTGCAAATCCCAGTGGTCTCAGCCAGCATAGTAGAAGCTGAGGAATGCTGGGAGTCTAGCCCAACAAGTTTGGGGTCGGCACCCTGGATTTAAAAAATGCTGTATAGCCCGTATTAATGCTGTGCCTAGTTCCTCCTCTTCATTGTTATGTGTGGCACAGAAATTCATAATGTCACTAGGTGGCAAGGCAAGGCCTTTGACATCAGACCATGGCGCGAACACACACTGTCACATAAACTGCTGAATGCAGCTGAGTTCTCCACCTAAGCCTTTGAGTTCCTTCCATTGCTTTGGCTGGAGAACCACCTTCACTCCTCCCTGCTCAGAAAAAGTGGAGAGGAGGCAATGGCATCTTGGCTGTTTTGTTGCCCTTTGCATTTTCCCAGTTGAGGAGGCTTCCAAGTGCTGCCACTCGAGTCCTTTAACCTCATCATGCAATATATTTCTTTTTGCTGCTATTGGAGCCACTGCTGCTCAACACAGGTAGAGAGGTACACAAGGGGAAAATATCACATCACACATCTTATTTCCAGATAAACACCTCAGGGTTGAGGCTATGGAATTAAATCAGAAATGTGTGACTAGGGTGGTAGCTCTCAGCTCTTGATAATGTCTACAAGCTTCACAATTTCTGGTAGGAAACAATGTCCATGTGTTATTTGCAGCACAAAAGAGACTTGCTGGGGCTTTCTTTCTGCCTGATAACTCCTCTCCCCTTGTGGAAGGCAAAACCTTGATAGAGGAAACAGGGAAGCAATAGAGATGGGATTAAAGTTTCATTTTTAATTCAGCCTGAATTAGAAGCTACTTTGAACCTGATATGAAATGGGTTCACTCTGGGTAATGGGCTATCTTCTATGTTAAATTTAGCTCTTGAAAATTTCATCCCACTTCTTACTTATATCCACCCAGTTTTGACAGTACAACATATTGAATATTGTTGTTGCGTGCCTTCAAGTCATTTCCGATTTACAGTGATCCTGAGTTGAACCTATCACGGGGTTTTCTTGGTAAAATTTGTTCTTCCTCTGAGAGAGTGTGACTTGTCCAGGTCACCCAGTGGATTTCCATGGCTGAGTGGGGATTTGAACCCTGGTCATGAGCATTTTGCTCAAGCAGTTTGTAAGCAGATTCTTCTAGTAAGTGATGAGTTTATTGTGAAATTGTTTCAATAAAACAAAACAATAAAACAAAACATGGCAAGTATAGGGAACCTATGGCCCTTCAATAGTTGCTGGATTGCCGTTCTTACGATCCCTTACAACTGGCTATATGGACTGAAGACGGATGGGATCTGCAGTCCAAGAACACTGCAACACCACATGTTCCCTTCCCCTACCCTATGATGTGTGTGTTTAGAAATTGTTAGTTTTCTATCTGTTAGTCTTACTTTGTATCTTAAATGTTTCCACTATGGTCTCTGTAAATTGCCTTTCCCCTCCTGTTCGTGGCCAAAAATGGGTTAAAATAAAACAAAGGACAGGTTACCAGCCTAGCTTTATCTATGTTTGGATTACACCGAAGTTGCAGTGGGTGTTTTGTTTTAACATTAAAATACATTTCTGGAAAGCAATTTCCAAGCAGCTATGTTTTCTCAGAAATCCTGATTAAGCACAAGAGAATCTTTCTTTGCTATCCATTAGGATTAATAGGAAGTACAGTATGTACGTAAGTTCCCAGCCAATATGGTATAGTGATTTGAGCACTGGATTATAACTCTGGAGCCTAGGGTTCAAATCCCTGCTTGCCCTGTGATGGTTTGCCTTAGGGTTGCCATATGCCAGAAATGACTTGGAGGCACATAGCAACAAAAGCAATACATTGAAGGCTAAGCACCAAAATGACATTGTGTTTGTTTTGCCTTTGAGGCTTTAGTCCAGGAATTGTTTGGAAAAATTGCATGACCTCTTCAGAATTCGAGTGGTAACTTTTTATTCCCACTTGGGTCATATTTGAGTCTGGTAAAAGAGCCAAGGTGGCATAATGGTTTGTGTGTTGGTCTATGAATCTGAAGATCAGGCTTCAACTCCCTACTTGGCCATGGAAACCAACAGGGTGAGCTTGGGGAACCTCAGAGGAAGATAGTGGCAAATCTCCTCTGAACCAATCTTGTCAAGAAACCCTCTGATAGGGTCACCATAAGTCAGAAGTGATGTAAAATGCACACAGCAGCAGCAAGTATGTGTGTTTCCCACAGTGAAAGATGGATGAATGGCTCTCAAGTGAATGTCAATGGAATGGATATTTGAAAAGTGAATGTTTCAGAACCACTAATGTGGTTACAAAGGGAAATCCTACAGTCTTCACAGCATTTGTACAGTCAGCCTTCCCTATCCACAGATTCTACCATCCACACCTTGAAAACATTCCCAGTCCAACAATTCCAAAATGCAAACCTGTAATTTTGGCTTTAAAAAAATAGGGTCACTGTTTTACTACACCACTGTATATAACAGGACTTGAACTTCCATGAATTTGAGTATCCAAGAGCCAACTGTATTTGCTATGTAAATGCATGAGACAAGGCCTTAAGACCAATTTTAGAGAGAAATTGGCAGCTCCTCGGCAACAATACGCAACAGGATGTCCGTGGGCAAACATGTTTTTGGCAAATATATTAAACTGAAGATTGAATTAGGATAAAGTGCAAGGGAAATGCTAGGATAGACCCATACTAATGGGAAACAACCATTGTATAAAATAACGTCCCACTCTGAAATCTTGCCCAGCCCTTTTTGTGTATTCATGTTCAGGGTGGTTCCTCGTAGCCACCAAAGAACATTCAGGTTATAGGCTTTGAGAAGGGCTTCAAAAGCAGCTGAGAGGCAGGCGTAGCACTTCTAAGGAAATATACACAGCATCTAAGCAGAGTCCTGCTTTTCTTCTCAGCTCTCCAGCACGGACCATTACCATGACAAAAGAGGATTATTGACTTTCATAGCCATGCTGCCTTTGATTCCAGGATCGCTTTGATTCCAGGCAGCAGTCTCCGCTTCCAACACACCAGAGCCCCAGTCCCCTTGCATCAGGTGAAGAAAAAGGGAGCAGGAGAAACAGGGCAATTGTTCAGGGGATCCTGAGTGTGAGCAGCTTGAGTGAGCGCAGCAGTCCAAAAAATATAGGCCCAAGGGCAATTAAAAGCTGCTGAGTCCTCCTGAAGGAAAGGATGATGTTCTCCCTAAATTCAGGGAGTTGAATGGCTCTTCAAACTGAGTGCTGAGCGCACACACACAAACAGGGTATACCCAGAAAAAGAGAGAGAAGATGAGGCAAACAGACCCGAACAGATGTGGGAGCTTTTGTTGAGAGGCCTTGGAGGCTAGCGGGGTGGCGATAGGCTAATTTGAGGCACATAATGCCAGGTCTCTTTCATATGTAGAGCAGTGCTTTGATCTGGCTTGGATGAAAGTGATGAAAAGTGGAGAGGATGGCTGGGGGTCTTTTGTCTTTGACAAAAAAGGCATCTGCCGGGCTCTAACTCGCACACACATACCCTCCGCCCCTTAGCCTAGCAGGCTGCTCCAGGAATGCTGGTAAAAGGGACAAGTGTCTCCCCCAGCCTTTGCCCCTGACAGCTGAAGAACACTCAGCCAGGAGATTGAAGCCTGAAGCAGTACATTGACTACAAAGCTTAATCAATTTTTCCACACTACCAAAAATGTGTACGCATGTGCGGTGAGGAAGACTGCAGTGGAAATGGAAAGTTAAACATGAATGGGGGGGGGTGTGCTCACTGGGAGTGGGGAGGTTTACCAATAAAGTTGTTACTTTTGTTCTCTTGGTATATCTTTTCAGAAGATGCAATAATCTTGGTGTGACCACAGTTTAATAGGGATGGCATGTCTTGGCGTGGCTTATCAGGAACAAGAAGTAGTTTCAGAAGAGCAACAAACTCAACCCAAAGGTTTTTGTGGGTTTTTCAGACTATGTGGCCATGTTCTAGAAGTGTTTATTCTAGAACAAGGCAACACAGCTCAAAAAACCCTCAAAAAAACTATAGATGGCGGCCATGACAGCCTTCGACTTCACATCAAACTCAACCCAGCTTTCTATAAATCTGTCCAGGGCAGGTTTTGGAATAGCTAAGGTGTAGTCCTGTAGCAAGGAGCACAAATTGGTATTCAGTGCACTTTGTTGAGGGAGCGGCAAGAATAAATAAATCTTAACAGTAGGTCATGTTCTGGTTAGCCAGTGCCACCCAGGAAAGTGTGTTCAATATATGGCTATTTTTCATCAGAAACTTTTACTAGTGCAGGGGATCTGCCTCATGAGGCTCAACCATGCATCAGTGACTCATGGTGGTTGGCAGCATAGATGCCACATAACACCATAAAACACTTGGAGATTTCCCTCCCTTCTGGGAAAAAATGTACAAGTTACATTTTCAGTCTATACAACAATGCTTTCATTGAATCCCAGGCTTTGGGAGTTCCCAGATGCCCAGAATATAGTACTATATTGCTCTAAGAGTGGCTATGTAATTCTGTTTATGTATTTTTGTGGTCTACTGTTTTATAATAGCTCAGCATGCTAATTTGTCCTAATTTTGATTAGTCTGTCTGAAATCTGATATAGTGAATCTACAGTAGGAGTAACCAACTTGGTACCCTCAGATGTTTTTAACTACAGCTCTGAACATCTGTTTTGATAATTGGTTATTCTGTCTGCAAGCTATAGTCTCAAACATGCGCAAGGAAACAAGTTGCATAACCCTGATCTACCAATTACATTCAACAAAAAATCAGCATAGTTTCTTGGATGACTGTTTCATTACTCTAGTGAAAATATGTTGTATAGAGAATTTCGGACAGGGAAAAAACTGGGAGTAAAAGACATAATCCCAGCATAATCACACAATAAGACGTCGTGCTCATCCAGGACTTCTCCCGTGATGATCCAGGAATGCTCCTGCAACAAACCATTCACAAGGAAGTCCCATGAATGGCTTCTCAGTGAAGTGTGATTGTGAGGGTGTGAAAGTTAATCATGCTTCATTCGTGCTATTGGGGAAGCAACCAGGGACATTTACCCAGACTGCATTTTGGCAGAGGCAATCCATTTTATGCTAGGATCAGTTTTGCAGTGAATTTCAGTCTTCTTTTGAAATCTGGGACATGATTTTGTTTACACTGGATTAAAATAATATGAAGTAATAAATTTTATTTTATTGTTTTTTATTCTGTGCAGGACGTAAACATGATTTGCAGACATGTGCCATAGTGCCAGAATGGTGCATGTGTGAAACGATCAGCTTCAGTGTACTAATGATTCATTCATGGATGTGTGTGGAACACAGTTGTAATATTATTTGGTATTTGTGTTGCAATTATCACACAATTGTGTGACTGCTGGAAAATATCAAGTGCTATAGAGCTATCGTTGTTTTAGCTTTCGCTACCACGATTATTGCCGAATTGGCCCTGGTGTGATAAACTAAGTTTCTGAAGCAATGAGACTTCAGACTTCCAGTTTTTTATGGATGGAAAGTCATCTTGAAACATTTTGTCCAATAGAGTTTTGAGGAAGTGCTAGTAATAATACTTTGAGGACGTACCAGTAATAATAGTACATCTGATCTGACAAGTCGACAGTTGTTCACTGGTGTCTATCTTTTTAAAAAAAGTAGCTGACAATAACCTGGAGAAGCTACTAAACAGGACTGTAAGCAACTCTGTCTTAGCTTTAACACACTCCCCACTGTGCTAATCCTCAGAACCACCCGTAATACAGGATGATAATGGATCTTCTTTTCAGGATTGTTAAAATAATATACAGTACATGAAATACTTGGAATGCTCAAATCACTGTAGGAACCCTAAAAATTAAAATGAAAAGATGATTGTTTTTCATTTAAGCTAACACTCAAAAGGAAACTATAGAGTGGAAATTGTCTCACAGTGTTTATTTTCGGGGCTCATTTCTAGATAAGGTGGCATTTTATCCATTATTTCCCTTCACACACTTTTGCAACTGAACAAAAGCATTTCCACAAAGGAAACCCCTTTCTTAAAATTCACAAGTGCAGGAATTTCCCCTTGTTATGAAACCCTGAGACTGTAGGTCACCTAACTGTGTACTAAAGATAAACTTTTTACAAAGGGCGCACTGTTTGAAGCTGCACCTGGTATCACAATTGCTTTGTGCGATAATCTGAGATAGAAAAACGGTATTGGGAAGCTTTTAGGTTCTGTTTCTGGATAAAGGGATTCCATTTATAACAGCTATTAGCTTTAAGTGATCCATCTGCCATAAAGGTACCACTGTTTACAGAATGTAAAAGGAGAATGGCTCCTTAACTACAATCTTATTCATCTCCTTGAAAAGCCAGAACATAGATGCCATCATTAGTTGTAGTGGCGTCATGTTATGACTATTTCTTTAACCATGGCTTTATTGGCATTGCTCATAACATAATTGCAATACTGTTCATATTTGCTTGAAGGTAAATCCCACTGTGTTCTATGAGACTTCTTCCCCAGAAAATGTGCATAGGATTTCAACCTTAAGAAGAATACCTGAAAGTCCTATGCTGCGTTGGAGGTGGGTTTCACAAGGTTGCAAAAGAATGAAGCCTATCAAGTATAAGAAAACTTAAGAACAAGTTGGTTGCTCTGTTTCCTCAATGTATTTTGTACATCCCATGATTTTCTGCATGAGAAACTACTCAACATCTATTTAGTATTAGAATAATCAAAACCAATATACACCAGTATATTTCGGTTTCTAGAGAAGGTCTTTTTCACGTTGTCTGTCTTTTAAAACCGTAAGCTAGTGTGAATATTAAAGCCTGGGTTAGGGACTAAAATGTTCCCAAACCCCGTTCCCCCCCACCTTTTTGATATATTTTCTTTTTCTTTTTTTAATGTACAAAGCAGTCAGATTCTAATCCAGAGATGTGGGATTGATTAATTATTTTCTTTGGACAACTCTTTCTTTCTTTCTTTCTTTCTTTCTTTCTTTCTGCTTAATATTGGAATGAGTTTAAATTGGGAAAGAGGGGGTGGTCCAAGGTACTTGGGACCCCTTCACCTAACACAATTGTAATGCTATGATTCCACTGTAATTGCCATGGCAACATGCTATGGAATTCCTGAATTTTTTAGTTTAGGGAAGCATACTCAGACTTCTCAGCCAGAGTTTTCCTCTACTGCCAGATTGCAAACCCCTGTCTTCCATAGTATATTGCCATGGCAGTTAATGCTGAACTATAGCACTATCACTGTGTAGTGTGAAGGGGCTCAAGGTCTCAATCAGGGAGGCTCTAACTATTGTTGAATTTCAGCTCCCAGAATCCTGGTTCATTGGCCATGCTGGCTAGGACTTTGGGGAGTTGAAATCCAATAAAATCTCATCAAAGGATGAATGATCGATCAAGCTGTTCCTCCTTTTAAAATGGTGCAGGTGGGATGAAATGGGTTGGCGGTAGCTTCACACAACTCAGTGAAATACACTGGCCATGACAAATAAGCTGTGCATGTTTGTTTCTCTTCCACCTTCAAAAAAGCTATTCATTCTTGTAGCATACCAACAAAGGGTTAAAGTAATAGTTAGATGACTTTGAGACCTCCCTGTGTTAATACCAATGTTCTTCTGATTTTTAATGGTATTAGTTATCTCTCTGTTTAATAGAAGTTGGGGTGAAGATGTGTGGGGATAGAGCATATCTATTTTTCTCAGCTTGAGGACTGATGGGGAACTTTGCCTTTTCCTCTCCCCACCCCACCTCCTGCCTAGGTGATCTTTGCTTTGAATCAGACCCTTTTGCAGCAAGAAAATCTCCGAGCAGGCAGCCTACAGATCCCTTATACAACCGAAGACCTGATCAAGCATTACAACTGTGGAGACCTCAACTCCATCATCTTCAATCATGACACTTCTCAAGTGAGTCTTGTCCCCTTACATTGTCAATCAGTCTTGGCTGTTAGCTAGCTAACTACCCAGCATTTCCAAAAGTCAGGACATTTTAAAGGAATACCTTTTGTTCATTTGCATGAGCTTGAATGCTTTTCTGTTAGCTTTGCAGTCCACAGTGCTACTTTGAGAGCATTGTTGCTGCTCTTTCATGATAGATTGCTTCTGATTTGCTAGGCAGGCAAAGTGGAGCAAGCAGATGTCAAACCTTTAGCAATCCAGCTGTTTTTGACTTCACCTCTCAGAACTCTCTGTTAACTTGCTTGATGATAAAGGATTATGGGGGTGGTAATTTAAAATGTCGTTCCCTAGTCCTACATTACGATAGGAGAATCTCACATATTTTGTAGTAGTATTAATGAAATGGGCATCTTCATATACTATACTATACTATACTAACTTCAGAGGGAGTCTCATGCAATGCAGTTGGAGTTGTTTCTTAAGAATGCCTAGGATTGCAATTAGTTAATATACTTGGAGCTCATACTGGCTTTTCCATCCATACCGAAAAGTGAGTGGAAGGATAAGGTAAAGTAGGTCTCTTTTTTAAAAAACTGAGATTGTTTTCCCATTGTGGGAATGCTATTGTTAACTGCTGTCAAGTCAACTTGAACCTATGGTAACCTCACAAATTAAAGACCTCAAATTCATCCTGTCTCAACCACCCTACTCAGGTCTTGCAGACTCAGGGCTGTAGCTTCCTTGATTGAGTCTATACATCGATAATGTGGTTGTCATCTTCTCCTACTGCCTTCTACCTTATCAAGCAGCATTGTCTTTCCTAGTAAGTCATGCCTTCTCATGATGTGTCCAAAGTACGGCAGTCCCAGTTTAGTCATTTTGGATTCTAGGGAGAGTTCAGGCTTGATTTGCTCTAGGGCCAATTTATTTGTCTTTCTAGTACCAGTAGTCAACAGTATCTGCAGAACTCTTCTCCAGCACTACATTTCATTGTTATCTAAAAGTTTCACTTACTCTCATTTAACAACATGGCAATGTGTGACTTTAAAAGCAGAGGGCTGCCTTTAAAAATGATTTTGAAACTTTGACTGGTACAAAATGCAGTGGTGTGAGTCAAGAATGAATGTTACATCTGCTCTGAGATTGTTACTGGTTGGCTTTCAGGTCTAATTCAAGATGTTGTGTTTTCTTTTTAAAAAATCTATCCATCATCATCATCATCAGTATAGTGCCATCATTGTACGTGGTGATGTACAAGAAAAGTAACAGGAAAAGTAACAGAGCACTCAGGCTTAATAATCTAAAAGCAAGACACAGGAGGAAAATGGATGACAGTGGGGGAAGAGATTAAGTCCAGGAGATACTGCTTCTTCTTGTATCCCTCTGAGACCAGGGAAAGTAGCATTTGGGATGGAGGGAGGGCCTTTTATCTCTTAAAGCCTGTATGATAGCCTTGGTCTCTGAATATCTCAAGGGATACCTTCTCTACTCATTTCAAACTCAACAGCTTTCAGAGTAGTCAATGGATTGCTGTTCCAGGCACCATTTTTTTTAGAATGGATGTTTTCCATAACTATCAAGTCTTTTTTTTTTAAATTGTGCTTTAAGTGCTGTGGAATTCTTTCCTCTGCATGTCCATTTACATGTTCATTTACACACCCCTTTAGCCTTTTCCTTGGAGAAATGTTCAACCTTTGTTATTCTCCTACACCTTTGAGAGTATTCTTTATGGCTTGTACAGAACTGCTTGCATAACTCCTCTGAACAAATCTTGCCAAGAAAACCTCTATGGCAGGGTTGCCTTAGGTCACTATGAGGGATGCAACAACAAATTCTTTTTTAAAAAACTTTCTTAAACATGAGTACTCTGTGAGACTGTGACTGAATAAGTAGTTCATAGTGTGGCAGTCTGCTAGCCAGTGGTTTCTACGGCAATGGGGCAAAACAGATGGGCAGGAAAAAGTGGCTTGAAACTGCCTTTTCTGAATCCACATTGAGACCCCATCAACTGCACCACCGGCTCCCAAGGCAGCTGGAGTGCTCATGTCATGACCATATGACATGGCTTAAAGCCAGGAAGAAGCGGAAAAAAGATGCTTCTTTTTGAAACTGCTTTTCTCTACATAAGGGCACTGTTCTGATGGCTTCAAGGCATGTGTCATCTAAATGCCATGCCTTCAAGCCCAACTGAAAGCACTTTTTTTTTGCCTGTCTGTTTAGCCCCTGTGTCTTTCATTTTGAGACTTGATATGTTTTATATCTAGATATTTGTGAAAAACTGGACCTGGGAAAGTAGGACCTGGAGACCATAAGAGTAGAAGGCAGGAGTCTGAGTTTAAGTTCTGTTTCCCAGCACAAGTCAAGGGACTACAACAAAATTCATAGGCTGCATTAGGTAGGCTGGTACTACACGCCACCTTTTAAATCAGGAATGGGCAACTGTGGCAGCCCTTGGGTCAGTTGTCTTCCCTGAGATCTTCTTGGGCCCCACTGACTGCCAAAAGTGTGGATGAAAACCAAGGAAGAGGCCTGAAGTCCATTTCTGGTTGAGAAAAAAAACTATGTAAAAGGCAAACTGTGTAAAAGGCAAATTGCTGTTGCTGCTGGTTTCAGAAGGGTGTGAGGTCTTGCTTTGTTTTGTATTTTGGCCAGTCTGGGAGCATTTGGAGGGGCCAAGGGGAGCAAACCCTGCCTGGGGAAACAGCCCACAGTGCAGGGCCACACTTTGCCCACCTCTGTTTTAAAGACTTCATTCATTTCCTTTATGTTCTGAAAAACAGAAGAGGTTAGTTCTTGCTGGCAGCTGCCTTGTTATAGTCTTCAGATCTGCAGTAGGGAGCAACAGGCTGCTAGTGGACTGAATGGGATGAAGATGAATCTGAGTTATAATTTGGCTAAGATGCTTTTAGTTGCTGCTGTAAAGCCTCACTATTCTGGTGTGAGATTGAGTACACAGTGAGATTTGATTTCATTTACTGTTGTGTTGTCTTCCAGTCATTTCTGATTAACTGCAACCCTAAGATGAACTTGTCATGGGGTTTTATTGGAAAGATTTGTTCAGAGGAGGTTTGCCTTTCCCTTCCTCTGAGGCTGAGAGAGTGTGACTTGCACAATCTTACCCAGTGGATTTCCATGGCTGAGCAGGGATTTGAAACCTGGTCTCCAAAATCATAGTCCAACACTCAAACCACTATACCATTCTGGTTTGGCAGTAGTCCCATGTTTTCTTTAAGAAACTGTTAGGCTCAACTATTCAATTTTAATCCTGGTTGCTTTTTAAACATTTTCTTTCACTTCTTGTATAGGTTCCAAACTTCATCAATGCCACTCTGCCGCCACATGAACGCATCACAGCTATGGAGATTGACAGCTACTTCCGGCAGGAGCTTATCTACAAGCGGAATGAGCGGATGGGCAAGAGGGTGAAAGATCTATTGGAAGAATATCCTGACAAAAGTTTCTTCTTTGCATTTGGAGCTGGTGTGTATGTCTCAGGGTTTGTTTGTTTTTGTTTTTTTTTTAATTTCAATTTCATCAAGGGCCAACATTAGTTTTGATTCTGCTGATTCTGTACAAATACAGACTTTCCTGTGTGGAAGACCTTTTAATGGGTAGATAACTTGTGGCTGGTCTTTCAGACCTTCTTGGACTTCACCCTCACCATCCTTCCCTATTGCTGTGTTGGCTAAAGTCGCTGAGAGCTAGAGGCCAACAATAACTGGGGGTTTAACATTTGCTTTAGAAGCTCCTGCTTGACCTACACATCTCAAGCTTTAGCAAAACCACATCTGTGGAACAACTAAACACATTATTTTAAGGAGTTGCACATAGTTGGGTACTAAGTATTGGCAAAAAGTTCAGTGGCTATCTGATACTGTATACTGCTTTTACACTCTATGTAAAGAATTCTTTCAAATCATCACTTAACTGTGAAACCAGGACTGGGGAAAGTTTGGCCTGTGGGTGATATGTAACCCTCTACCCCACTTTTTTGCTGCTCCCCAAGTCTCTCATAATTATCAAATTCAAACACAAGCTCGCATTGAAATCAGATTGTGCATTCTCATAGTCACAATGATCCAATGTAAAATCACCATACAACTTTTAAGAGGATAGTTTCAGTGTGGCTATGAACTCAAAAGATGGTCATCTCCCATCAAGCCATAAACTCCCTCCACTTCATCTCCCCTTTAATGATTGTGTGTACAGTACTGTGTAAATTTAAAGTGCTATATAAATAAAGGTTAATAACAATAATATTTCATTATCATCCTTCCCCCAGCAGACTTATCTGAATAAAGCTGGAGAGCTAAGTACAATAAAACCACCTAGAGAGGCAGCAGAGCAAAAAAAAAAAAAGTGGTGAGGCAGGGAACAGGACATTTAAAAAGAAAAACTCAAATAGGTAGGTGTTTAGACCTTAATAGAAGTTTTGCTGCCTGAGCTGGGGATGCGATTGTAGTTGCTCAGTGGTAAGGGAAAGGAAATGCTTAGATTGACATTTCCTATTATTGTTTTTGTGTGCCTTGAGGTTGTTTCTAACTTGTGGCGCCCCAAGACGAACCTTATTGTATATAACATGACTTTTTTTTTTTTTAAAGCATAGCACTGAGAATTGGAGATGGTTCCAAATAATGTAATTAAAGGACGTCAGGGCTTCGGAATAAATCATAGCAGCAACTAGGTGCTGAGGAATACCCCAGTCTACTTTAAGAACAGATTCTTTTGCATAGGTGAAACTCTCTACCTGATACAAAGAAGCAGAAGCTCCTAGGCTACTTAAAGTCAATTTGGTATGGAAGACTGGTAGCAAAGGTGTTCCAGTTTGATAAAGTAGCCCCTCTCTTTTAAATGAATTAGCTGGGCTTAGTCCATCTCCAAAGCATAAATCTTGGATATTTGGGAGTGGAGTCCTTGTTGACGTTATCCTGAAAAATTGAGTCTTTTTCAGAAAGATACAGTGAAATACAGAATTTATCAACCTAGTTTTGTTTTTAAAAAAGAAACCAGCAAGTTTGGGTTGGAGGTTCCTCAACAATGCACTAAGTTTTCAGTGTTGCAACTGTCTTTTTCCTCAGGTAAACAAAACAGTGGATGGGTTATATTTCACTGTTCTATGTAACTTGGCCCATGAAAAGATAAGGAAGAACCTCCTCATATAGGTATTTGTGTAGGGTACTGAGGTATTCATTGACAGAAAATGGAGGTAATGTGTTACCAAAAGGCAAGGCAAAAGAGGATGCGTTTTGTATACAATTTGCATTTGCTAATTTGTTAGTTCAGTGGTTCTCAAATTGTGGGACTGAACCCGGGGGGGGGGGCGAAATCAGAGTAGCTCATAGGGGGGGGGGGGCTGTGGGATTTGGAGGCCTTCATACCCCATCTTTACTCTTCCCAAACCTTTTCTGTCCTGGAGGGGAAGAGAAATACAAAGAGGATGTTTGGAGCCTCTGTTAGAGGGAAGAAGAGAGCTGTTTCGTTAAAAAGATGTTATAATATGAATGTACATGGAAGTGTTAAAGAAAAGAGACACACTACACAAACATAATATTTTTATTCATTTTATTCAATATTTATGTTATACTACTTCGAGCTAGGGGGGTGGGATGTCTGGATGTAGTTGTAAAAGGAATCCCAGGGGCAAAAGGTTTGAGAACCACTGTATTAGTTCGTTATTGTGTGCCTTCAAATCATTTCTTACTTCTGGCAACCCTAAGGCAACCCTATCACGGGGTTTTATTGGCTAGATTTGTTCCCAAGGGGTTTGCCATTGCCTTCCCCTGAGCCTGAGAGAATGGGACTTAGCCAAGGTCACCCAGAGGGACAAGCAGGGATTTGAACCCTGATCTCTCAGAGTCATAGTTCCACACTCAAACCATGTACTGAGAAAGAATTGTTACTATTTTAATAGAAATTCCGTGGCTTCCTCCATTGTGGGGAAGACTGTGACCAAGTTGAGCCTTCCTAGTTTTTCTAATTTCATCACGAAAGGAAAGCTCCTATGCAACTACCTATGTTTGCTTAAGTATCTCCTGCTGTTCTTTTTCATTGGGATTGTTTGTGATTGTACCTTCAATACTTCATTGTTTAAAAAATCCCACCCATCATGAACTCCCTTCTCTTAGTATTTCTGTCTACGAGAGCTCACAAAATATTTCCTTAAGCTTATTGAAAGCAATGTTCTACCAGAGTACACACACCCAACTATACTTAGCTCCCCCCACCTTCTGAATAATGAAACCCAAGAGAACATGGTTTCAGCCCTAAGTTCCCACTATTTCCACCTCATTGCATAGTTTTTTTTTTCTTGTTGGTGAGTATTAGGTCCAAAATAGTTATTACTTCTTCCACAGTCTGGAAAGTGGAAGTGTTAGTAAGGCAAGTGAGGAATTTGTTGGCCCGTACATTTTTGGAAGGATTTGACTTCTAGTAGATGTTAGTATACTTGAAATATGCAATCACAATCCATAGCTTGTGTGAATGTTGGTTAATCTGATATAGAAAGAAATTGTCCAAGTCTTTAAGGCTGCTTTGGAGGTTTATATCAGATTGCTATGGTCATGTCACTGTTGTTTCCCATATATATATATATATATATATATATATTACCCCCTCAACCACCCTTTCTATATTTTAGATATGGTTTCCCTCAAATATGTATGCATCCCTTACATTTAAAACCTCCTCCTTTCCTCTTCATTAACTACATTTCATTTAGGAGTCTCTTCCCACCACATTTCAATAATGCATGTTTATTTGCTTACTTGTTTACATTATTTATATGCTGCTTTTCTCCCAGGTCAGGACCCAAGACAGCTTCCATAACAACAAATTAAAAACATTTATCAAAAGTTTTAATGCCAATTTTAAAACACCACATTAAAGCACTATAAAACTGATTAAAATCATTAATCTATACAGTATTAAGAACCTACCTGCTTAAGCATTAAAAGCTTACTTAAATAAAAATGTTTTTGCTTAGCAGCGAAAGGCAAGGGATAGGGCCTAGCCTTATGTACTTTTCCGTATTAAGAGTTCATGTTCATCTCATTTATTTTCCATGCTCTATGCATTTGTATATAGACATCTGAAATCATGACTTACTTCCTCCACCTTTCCCTTTCTGATTTTTTTCCTGCCCATTGACAGATTTACATATCATTTGCCCAGTTCCTCTGCATCATTGACTCTATTGTTCCTGCTTCTTGATTCTCCCCAGTAGCCTTGTGAGGGTTCTCTTTGTCATCTGGGGGAAAGGCTCTGATAAATGCCTCCCGCCCACACACACACCCCAGCAAAACAACGAGAAATGATAAAAAAGTCACTTGCAGTCACACAGATATGGCAGCTACAGTGGCATGGTGTTGTCCCCCTACTTGGTCACAAAATACTAGAAATGGCTCTCTTACAATTAGCATCTGCCTGTACTTGCCTGGAAATAACTCATGGTTACTTTTATCTATATTATTATTATTATTATTATTATTATTATTATTATTATTATTATTATTGAATGCCCTTGGCATGTGATTCTCATCCAGCCCACCTTATTGCTGCCTCAACATTCAAACAGGGCAGAGTGAGCCAGCAACTGAACTGTGTGATATTCCCCTTCCTCTGTTTCACTAGTGGGGACACACTCCTGCAACTTTAAAAGTATCTAAACAATTACAGTTGCACTGCTAAGGGAGTGAAGCTGCCCCATGAGTTACAATCACAATGTGTAATAAAATCAAGATTTGTTTTGAAGGCATTGCTGCTGGTGACTAATACAATCCCTGGACAATAGGGATGGAAACTTTCTTCTTGAACTGCACCACACACATTATCTTGTAAACACTGCAGCCTTCAAAATTTTATCCAAAGATTTTAAGGTAAGGACTGAGTGAGTGAGTGGCTTGCTTAAAACTACCTAGTATATTTATGCCACAGCCATGATTTGGACTCAAGCTTTCTGATACAAAACTCCCACCTTTTGGGGTATTATACACATATTTTTAGACTCCCATTACACCAGGAAGAAAGTGGCTTTGGCAATACTTATCACATGATGATGCCTGTAGCTGCTCTGCCCCAACCCATCCGTTTTTATTGACAGGGGAAACCTATCAATGACCTGACAAGTGTTCAAGTCCCTAGGTCTGAAACATCTCTCCTGGCACAATTATGCAATTGCCCAGTCATGTGGTGTCAGTGTCTCCACTGTTCCTTCAGCTTCCTCATTATTCCCAAGCACCCTGATTATCTCTATTTGTTTTTTTCCTATTTCATTTCTTTCTTTCTTTTTTATCTTCAGTCATAGTAGAATTGTGTGAAAAAAATGGGGAATTTAAAAACAACTTAAAGGAATGCTGGGTAGAGCATAACACAGGGAGGCATAATGGGGACAACAACTCCCGACCCATGTTTGAGAAGCACTGCAGTGATGGCTTCTCTACAAGCAGTATGTTTCCCCCCCCCCTTTTCTTTCTTTTTTACTAGCATGACAGCTACAAGAATAGGGCTTAAGCGTAAGAGTCCTAAACACTAAGGCAAAGGGTGCTCAAGCTGAGGATAATGGAGCAGAGGACAGAATAGGAGAATTTCAGCACAGAATAAGTAAAGAGATAGTACAGGAATACCTGGTTAATCTAAATGAAGATAAGTCTCCAGGACAAGATGAATTATATCCAAGGGTACTAAAAGAACTGGCAAATGTAATATTAGAGCCATTTGCAATAACCTTTGAGAAATCCTGGAGAACAGGAGAGATCCCAGCAGATGGAGGAGGGCAAACGTTGTCCCCATCTTCAAAAAGGGGAAAAAAGAGGATCCCAAAAATTATCGTCCAGTTAGTCTGACATCAATTCCAGGAAAGATTCTGGAGCAGATCATTAAACAGAGAGGCTGTGAATATCTAGAAGATAATTCCAGAATCACAAAAAGTTAACCTGGTTTTCAGAGAAACAGGTCATGCCAGACAAATCTGATATCTCTCTCTCTCTCTCTCTCTTTTTTATAAAATTACCAGCTTGGTAGATGAAGGGAATGCTGTGGATATAGTATATCTTGATTTCAGTAAGGTCTTTGACAAGGCTCTCCATGACATTCTTGCAAACAAGCTTGCAAAATGTGGACTAGACAAGGTAACCGTTACATAGATTTGTAACTGGTTGACAGGCCGCACCCAAAGGGTGCTCAACAATGGTTCTTTTTCATCCTGGAGGGAAGTGACAAGTGGGGTCCCACAGGGTTCTGTCCTGGGCCCAGTGCTTTCAATATCTTTATTAATGACTTGGATGACAGTATTGAGAGCCTAGTTATTAAATTTGCAGATGACACCAAATTAGAAGGAGTAGTTAATACCCCCGAGGACAGGATCAAAATTCAAAATGACCTGAATAGACTAGAAAGCTGGACCAAAGCTAACAAAATGAAATTCAACACAGAGAAATGTAAGGTACTGCACTTAGGGCGGAAAAATGAAATGCACAGATACAGGATGGGAGACACCTGGCTGAATGAAAATACGTGTGAAAGGGATCTAGGAGTCCAAGTAGACCATAGGTTGAACATGAGTCAACAGTGCGATGCAGCAGCTAAAAAGGCCAATACAATTTTAGGCTGCATCAATAGAAGTATAGTGTCTAGATCGAGGGAAGTAATAGTGCCACTCTATTCTATTTGGTCAGGCCCCACCTGGAATACTGTGTTCAGTTCTGGGCACCACAATTCAAAAAGGAGTGTGTCCAAAGGAGGGCAACTAAGATAGAATCATAGAAATTTCGAGTTGGAAGAGACCACAAGGGCCATCCAGTCCAACCCCCTGCCGTGCAGGAACTCCCAATCAAAGCATCTCTGACAGATGGCCATCCAGCCTCTGCTTAAAAACCTCCAAGGAAGAAGACTCCACCACCCTCCGAGGGAGTGTGTTCCACTGTCGAACAGCCCTTACTGTCAAGAAGTTCTTCCTAATGTTGAGGTGGAATCTTTTTTCCTGCACTTTGCATCCATTGTTCCGAGTCCTGTTCTCTGGAGCAGCAGAAAACAAGATGGTGAAGGGCCTGGAAGCCATGCCCTATGATGAGAGACTTAGGGGATGTTTAGCCTAGAGAAGGGAAGGTTAAGAGGTGATATGATAGCCCTGTTTAAATACTTGAAGGGATGTCATATTGAGGAAGGAGCAAGCTTGTTTTCTGCTGCTCCAGAGACTAGGACAAAACAAGGCTTCCAAAGATCCTGCTCATTACAACAGTGGCACCTTGCAGCCTCTTGCTCAGGATTAAAGCCAATAATCCTTGTTTATTCTTTAGTAGATGATCTGGCAGAGTTGATATGTGCAAGAAGGTCCTGCTTCTCCCCTCTTTTGAGTTTGGACACAGAAGAATAGAGATCGATGGTTGCCTACCCCCTGCCAGAGCAAATTGACCTCTCAAATGCATCCGTTCACCTAGTTGGTATGGGGGATAATGGAGAGAGTTGAGTACAAAAAGAGGAGGAGGGCTGCTTCTTTTCTCTTTGGGGGCATTCAAGTGCACGAGGCCAAAATAGGAAACAGGTGAAAGAAGCCCTCCCCTCCTTCCCTAACATGCTTCTGTGGGCAGAATCTCCTATCAAGCAGGCCTGTTTGATCTCATACTTGGGGAGAGTGAATCCCGCTCACCCGTAGGTTTTTTTTTTTTAAACACTCCTTTAAAGAGGGGAGGGAGAAATTTTTTAAGTGGGTGGATAGATCCCTTAGACAGAAGCCATTCTCTGTCTGTTGGAGAGCCCAGGCTATGCCTGTGTTTTGGGAACAGAACCAAAGTATTAACTCATCACAAGGCTTGGAGAAAAGAAGCCAAGCACTTGGTAATACAAAAGAGAAGGCCCTTGCCCAAGTTTAATGTTAATTGTTAGATTCTGGGGGTGGGGAGAAATGGGCTACCACGAGAGGGTGTAATGCGCTGGGTGTATAGATTGTCAAGCAGGGGACATTGTTGAGAGAAAAACAATGCCAGACTCATTAAATGCAGCTCAAGAAGTGTTGAGGCGGTGATATGTGGGATTTGCACACGTGTGCTTTTTCTATGTGCCTGCTTATTTTCTATTGCACCCAAATGTTTGTCTTGGTCCCATATTTTCCCACAGTTGTTGAGAATGTTCTCTTTGATCTTCTGGCCTGATCAGTTACTCCCTAATATTTGTGAAGTGCTCCGGTCTTGAATGATTCCCCTCTTAAAGGAAGAGTGCAGCTGGAGTGTAAAGAATGTTGGGTGCATTATAGTCCTGTCCATCTTTATTGAGACCTGAGTCACACTGCGTGCAATGAAGTTTACTGCTACATAATGTGTATAAGTTTGTAGCTTTAAAGACTATGCTACTGGCAGACAGGATAGCAACAGCAATAGCATTTACATATCTATACTCCTTAATGGCAAACTCATTTTCCCAACCTACAAAAGGATGGAAGGCTGAGTCAGCCTTGGAGCCCTGGGATCGAATTCACAATGTTGTGGCTGCAGTACCAGCATTTAACCACTGCACCACTAGGGCTCCTTGGATATTATGGGGCTGCCAGTTAGGGGTGTAATGGCAGTGGTGTGGTTCATTCCCCCTCTTCTTTCCTCTAAAATATAGTAATGGAAATGTGCTGTGTGCCGTCATTAAATCATTAGTATATCCTTTCTTTGGTCTATATCTTTGATTGCCACTGGGAATAGAAATGCAGTGGTTTTATTTATTTAAACCTCAGAAAATCTCTTATTCATGTGTCTGTGACCACATGCACATTGTTCCCAGTCTGACCAAAAAGGGACAGATTAATATACATCAATGTTGTTGTTGTTTTGTGTCTGCAAGTCATTTCTGACTTACAGTGACACTAAGGTGAACCTGTCATAGGGTTTTCTTGGCAAGATTTGTTCTGAGGAAGTTTGCCATTGCCTTTTCCAAGGCTGAGAGCATGTGACTTGCCCAGGGTCACCCAGTGGTTTCATGGCCAAGCTGGGAATCGAACCCTGGTCTTTAGAGTTGTAGCACAACTCTCAAATCGCTATTCCACATGGGCTGCAATATAGATCAATACAGTGGTGAGAGATACTCTATTTCCAGTTAAATTACAGCAGTTATTTCTAAATGTGAATTAATACAGATCAATACACATTTAGAAATAATTACTGTAATTTAACTGGAAATACAGTATATCTCACCACTGTCAGGTAGTGGGGACAGATTTTTAATACTTCATACAAGCTCATAACACACACCAGAATTAAAGAGCATAACTACAGTAGACTTAACAATCACCTTTTAGGTCTGGGATCATGGCGTGTCACTTCCCCTCCTTTCCCCCAGTTTTAAAAATGTTAACATTCATCTGCTCTCTCTCTCTTCTTGAACAGAAGGAGCTCAAAATAAAATACAAATAATTTTTCTCTCTTTCTGAAAATTAGCCCTGTCACAACCCCTCTGAAGCATTAAAGATTGTTAATTGGATGTGGGTGGGTATTTCTCCACCCATGTGATGATGTGGGGAGGAGATTGATTCTGACCAATTTGAACATACTGTACATTTCCCCTATTATTTGAGGCTTTTATTTCTCCTTGATTATAGGTCATTTCATGGGCAACAATACTGTGATAGATGTTTTGAGGAGAGAAGGATATGAAGTTGACCATACTTCTGCTGGAGAAGTCATCAACAGGTAACATATTAATCTTTCAAGTTTGACATTATGCCCTTACAAAAGCTGGAACACACTCACATGTTCATGGAAGGAGTGAGCAACATATACCACCAACCAGTTTTGTGCCACCAGATTACCACTGCCTGGGGGAATTCAGAAGTGGCAAAGGTGGTGGTCAGGGTTCAAAACTAGGAGAATCTCACTTCTGGAAGCCTCTGGAAGCAGTGACATCCGTTCAAAGCAAAGCATATGGTCTGGTTTTACAAAAAAAAAAAGTGGACTTGTGAAATTAAAAACAAAAGATAAGTCAACTTGTAGTCATTTTGGGTTTTAATATTTTAAATAATATTTGTGGAGGGTCACAGCAGGTCTTGGAAGAGTGTTCTGCAATGGCTGAAGTTTTCTACCTCTGCTCTATGGAGTTAGTCATCCCAGGACTTGATCTGAGAGTATAAGCTGTGATCACCTTCATGAAGATAAGCGGGCCAGGTCTGACCAATGGCAGGACAGAAGACCTCATGTACACTGTCTTTAGTTTCATGTTGGAAGAATTATAAATTCCCTTTTTTACTTTCTCCCCTAAATTAGCACAGCTGATCCTCATTTCCCTCCAATTCCCTTAAAGGTCTTGGGAAATCACTTGATTGCTATACACATGGTGACTGTATAATTTTTTCCCCCTCTTGCTGTATTTTTGGTGGTCACTTTACATGTGGAAGCCATAACCTGGTGTTGCATTCACCAAGTGAAAATGTGAATTAGTTCCAGCTCTCATGATAATTTGGTACTTAGGGGAAATTGTTTATAGTACAGTATAGTGGATGACATGAAACTGGAAAGTAGGAACTAGAATTTTGGAGAGGAGGTCAGGTTGTTTAGAAATTGAGACTCTCATAGTGATGATTTCTTCCCGTTATCAAGATTGAAAACCATTAGCATAGAGGACTGAATTGGTCATCACGTGTAAAATTGTATTCTGTGTGTGGAGTCAAAGGCTTTCATGGCCGGCATCCATAGTTTTTTGTGGGGTTTTCGGGCTATGTGTCCATGTTCTAGAACAGTTACTTCCTGACATTTCCCCAGCATCTGTATTCTGTATATTTATACAATGACTTGAACTCAAAATTGATTGAAACATTGCTGGTGAAAACTGTATTGCAGGTTTAAATGTTAAACATGTTTAACCAATTACCATTTGATTGATGAGTTTTTAATAATAGTTGGCCATAATCAAACTCTCAGAATCTTCATTATATCTGCACCTTCCCAAAGTAAAAAGGGGGTTCCACTTTGAGGCATTATTTGTCCATGTTTCCACAGAAGACAAATGTTCTTCTGGACAGTATTTAATCACTGAAGCAGCCTTGGCCTTCCTCTTCCTTCTCCCTTTCTTTCGTCTCTGTCTAGGATCCTAAATAATCTGCAAGAATGATTCATGAACCCCTGACTCACTTGTCAGAGCCTAGAAGAGAACCCCCATCTAAGTAATCAGGGAATTGTCTCTTTTAGGTACTTACACATAACTGGACTTGCCTAGGGCTACTCCCCAGCTCATTCTCTTTTTTGGAGAAACAAATTCAGGGTCACTCTTGAGTTCCCCTGTGACCTCCTAGAAGGGTCTTTCATTCCATCATCTACTCTTCTGTCTTTGATCAGTCTGTTTGAAATTTGCTTCACATTCCCACTCCCTTGTTCAGGTTCACTGAGTACATTTGGATGAGAATTAAGGGCATGGATGTTCACACTTTTTTACATTTTCCCCTCCTCTGTAAACTCAGCTCAGCGTTAGGGCAAAAGGAAAATAAAATTCTCTGTTTGTATAATACTGGCTGTTACTGTGTGTTGCCTCTGGCATACATTTTAGAAGAGACCTGTATATAATCCCCTCCCCACAGTATTTAAATCCTGACCTTGTGTAAGCTGCACTTCTCAAATCATATAATGGCAATTAACTGCTGCTTGAACATCTCTTTAAAACTTTGCATTCCACGAGAGTCGTCCCTTCTTTCTGATGAATTCCCGTGGATAAAATAAGAATCTGTCTCTGCATTGTTAGACCAGTAGTTCCAATCCACAGTTCACTAATTTCTAAAAACAACAACAGAGATCAAGATCAAAGGATTTATTTTCAGACAGTGAATAATTCAGTTGTGATTCTATATTGTGGGATGTGCATCTTGTGGCCCTCCTGATGTTGGATCCCAGCTCCTATCATAGTGAGTTCTGACTAGGGTTGATAGGAGGTACAATCCAGCAACACAGAGAGGATCATTCATACCCTATGCTTGCTTATTGGGAGTGATGGAATGATCTAGTTATGGGAGCCCTGCCCCCTTTAGGCTGACTAAAGCAACACAAGATTATGCAGATATTCGCACCAAGGGAAGCTCTATGTGGATGTGCTTCTCAGATGTTTTTGTTCTTGTTCCATAATACTGACAAAATGTGTAAAGTTTTAAAAATAATACAAATGATATAACATATAAAATAACACTTCGCCCTACTCAAGAACAAATGCTAATTACAGCTGGCCCTCCACATTTGTGGTTTTGACTTTTGTGGATTTGATTATTTGAGGTTTTGTTTTTTGTTTTCATTTATATTGTACATACAATATCTTATTATACATTATTATTATTAAGCTTTATTTATGTAGCACTGTAAATTTACACTTAGAAATTCTAGGTTCCAGTTTTCTTTTAGTCTTCTTTTATGTTGTTCCATCCATCTCACATGTAGTCTGTTTGAACCATATTCAATTGGTTTAAAATGAAAGATTTATAATAACACACAAAAATTATTTATAACTGTAACTATTTTAACTATAACTATCACTATATCCAATACTAAGTTGTTTTTAATCTTAATTGTCTCAAACAAAAAGATTTTTCTTTACTTCTTGTGTTATCTATGCTTTGCTAACCTGTGCATTATTAATAATCTTTATCTTCAGCTTTCTTCTCTATTTATATATCACATCTATTGGTATCCTTTTCATTTTACCCATTTTTATATATAAATTGGATTATTGGTTGCTATTCTTTATTAATCTGATCCCAAGGTTTACTATTTATTAATTTTGTCAGATTGTCCATTTCCATTATTTCTTGAATTTTGCTCAACCGGTCTTTCACCTGTAGCCCTTCTTTAGATTTCCCATTTTTTGTTTATGATCAGTCTTCCTGTTGTAGCTAGATATAGCACTATTCCCGCCAAACCTAAGTTCTTCTTTTTTCAACGTGAGGATCACATTCAGGAGATCAAACTCTGAGGTAGATATATAATAAATCCATAACATTTTTTGTATGAGGCTATGCACTCTATCCCAATCTATTTGTGGTTTTGGTTAAGAAGTACTCTCTAGGAATCTCTAGGTCCTCCAACGCAATTCTGCCCGGCATTGACCATAGAGTTGCACTGGAGGACTTGTAGATTCCTAGAGAAGTGTTCTCATAGGTAAAAAGAATAGTGTTTTTTATTTGCGATTTTTCCACATTCACAGGAGTCCTTCACTCCTATCCCCAGCGAATGTGGAGGGATCACTGTATATCATCAATTGTCCCAAGGCCAATATTTATAAATTGGCTGATCATATTGCATATCTGGTTACATTGTAAATCTGGGAGTACGTCTCTAAACTTAGCCAAGAGGCTTTCATATGTATACTTTTAAAAAAATGTATTTCCTGTGGGAGACAAACAATTTCTTGTGACATACTGAAGAGCAGAATTACAGAGGTAGGATCATACATATGCAGTGTAGTCTGAAAAGTTGTGAGTGCACTTTTGAGTTTGGAAATAGGCAAAAAGGCTCTGCAGATTTTGCACACTAGGTATAACTGTGGCAACAAATCAGTGGCTTGCATGCAGAGGTGCCAGGTTGCAACCTTGAAAGAAAAAATATATATGTGAAATACGATGTAGATGTTTTACTTTCCCTTCTGCCTGAATGCTTTAGCAAGACTTAAAATCTGTCCTGCAGAAGGTTTGGGAGTGGGTTGATGACCATAAAAGGAGCCAATGCAATGTAATTTTTTGCTTACCATCCCTCCATGGAAGAGCAAATAGTTTTAATAGTTTTCCCCATGCAAGGTGAGATTAAACATTTTGCTGTATTTTAAAATGATTTTTCAGCTTAGACCTTTATTTCTAAGAATCAGTTTATACATGAGACTTGGTTCTTGTGCAAAAGGACAACAGGGAATGCAAAATGCTCATAAATAAACAAGTTCAAAAAAATCCGCATAGCAACTGATCCCCCACCCTAACAATTTTTCAGATTTATTAGTTGAGAATACAATTGCATCATGGAAAGCAAGTAAGTCCTCCATCTCTCCAATCCTCCCTCAATTTTTAAAACACAATTTCTTTTTCTTTTTGCAGTGGGAAGAATCAAAAGGCAATGTCTGGCCTCTCCTCATCTTCCTCAGAATACCCCTCTTATGTTATCTCCCAAGATCTCTATCCTCCACAATATCCACAGAAAGAGGAGGACGAGGAGGAGGAGGAGGACGAGCTCCTGCCTCATTTGCTGCTGCCAGAAAGCATCGACCTGCTAGAGAAAGTGGACAAGAAATATAAAAAGAAGAAAAAGAAGCAGCAGAAGAAACAACGTTTGCGCCAGTTCAATGACCTCTGGGTACGCATTGAGGAAAGGTAATGAGCTTCTGAAAGTGGCCAATAGTGTTTTGTGCACTGAGATGCCAGATTTCCCTTATGCCCCTTGCAACTGATGGAAGTGGGGAGGTAAGGGAGCAAGAAATTCAGAAAAAAATGTAAGTACTGTACCTAAGCAAAGAGAGGACTGTAAGTGTCTGGTGAACAAGGAATCATGTTAGTAAGCTAGTAAAGGTTAAGTCTCCCTTATCCTGAATTCCAAATGCCAGTATTATTTTTTGGTGTTTTGTCATATCACAGAAAATGTAAGTGTGTGTGTGTGTATGACAATTTCTAGTTGACATTCCAACTACAGTGAAATCTTTCACACACATCTCTTGAGACATGTACAAAAACTCAACATCTTATGAACAAACCAGGGAGTTCATTACTGCTGTTTGAGACCACTTTAACTGCCCTGGCTCAGTGCTAGGAAATCCTGGGAGTTGTAGTTTATTGTTGCACCAGAGTTCTCTGAAAAGGCTAAATGTCTCACACAAATGGAGTTTGCAGAATTCCCTAGCATTGAGCCAGGGCAGTTAAAGTAGTCTCAAACTGGATTATTTCTGCAGTGTGTTTTGGACCTAGGTTTGGGACAAGACCTTTCATAACGCCAGGAACCCTGGTTCTGATTTCTTGATGCAATGGGTTTTATTGCAGTACTTTGGTCTGGGCTCAGTGTATGGACACAGCTGCTGTCAGGGCTGTTGTTCTGTAGAATTGCCAGCTGGCTCTTTTTCTTGAACATGTGAATGTCCTATGGGAGTTTTTAGCCATGGAGAGGTAAGTGTTTGAAAAGGATACTAATTGCTTTCAGTAACCCAAAGTGCTCCCTGTCTCTTCCTGGTCTTAAAGCACTTGGTCAGCAGAAAGCTGAAACAGACTATAGTAGCCTGATAGTGCTTAATTGAAACTAATATGTTTTTTATTTTGTCAGATGAGATTTAACTTAAAAGAACATTTTGACCTAGTTATTCTAAGTGGGAATAATAGAATTCAGACTGTAAACATTTTTGCTTGAACTTCCATAAGATATATACACAACACATGATTCTGTGAGCAGTTGTTCTCCTTGGTTTTTTCTTTACATCTGTGCATTTTGAGGGAATCTGGAACCAATTTTGTAGGCTTCATCTGATTTGGTTTTTCTTCAGTCTCCCTCTTCTTTCCATCTCATCTTCAATGCATCCATTTACTCCTAAGACAAAGTCTTGAAGTATGCCCACGAGGGGATGGGTGAAGATGATGGGATAGAAGGCTTCAAGTTTTATGATTACACTGGCAGATCTACTTCTTAGAAAGGCTCAATAGAAAAAAAGAAGTGAAGACAATCAGGGAGAATGGCCTCCTCTGCATGTTTTTAAATAGGCTGTTTTACTCAATGGGCATTCTTTAGTCAGATCTTTGATATGGTTTTAATCTGCAGCTGCTGATAAGGTGTAAAAATTTCCTAATTTTCTTAAAGGAAGCTACAAGTAATTGTAGCAACTTTCTTCCCACTGCACTGTTTTCAAAGGCTATTTGCAATTCAGGATTTATTTTATGCAAAATTTGCTGGCAGTAATTTTTACCTCCAACTTAAAAGAACGTTGCACAGAAAAGAGCATTTTCTGCTTGAAAATAATATTTATGAATAGAATATGATTTTCTGTGCATAACATGCCGTTTTCTTCCCAGAAAATTCTGTTTTATACATAACAATCCTTTGTGGCTTTTGCACATAATAGAATATATTTTCTTCTCAGGGAACAGCATTTTCTGCACTGGAAAAGGTATTCTGTACATAGCATATAATACTTATGTGCAGAAATGGTATTTACTGCACAAAAACGATTGATTCACTGTGGAGAAGATGTTTCCTCTGAATAATGACTATGTAAGAATTTTTCATAGAATAAATCCTGAACTGCAAAGATTCTTGCTAGATTGGCTTTCTTTTTGTCAGGGTTTCTTTTTTTAAAAATTTAACTTATTGAAAAACAAACAAACTAAACAAAACATATATAAATACACAAACATATATTAAAAGCACACAAAATATGAATTACTTACCATTGTCTACATTAACCCTCATTTTTATATCTTCATTAATTCTATAATTCACTCCTACCTCCTACCTATAATTCACTCTTCTCCACCATCAGTTCCCCTTTCCTTCCCTCTCCTTAACCTTATTTCATATCTTCCTTTCTCGATCTTTCTTCTTCTCTATAATCCTTCTCCAAAACTTCTCCTTCCCTTCCATCCTACTTTGTTTGAAAACCTATCCTACTTACTCAGGGTTTCTTGACAATCCAGAAACACATGCTTTGATTTGGAGTTCCTGCATGGCAGGGGGTTGGACTGGATGGCCCCTGTGGTCTCTTCCAACTCTATGATTCTATGATTTGTTTTCTCCCTTTCAGTAACGTGTCACAAAACCTACCCCTCACTTCATAAGACTATGCATTTTCTTGCCCACATTCCACATGATTTTGTTTCTGTTTTCTTTTTTAAATGTGTATCCCACCTTTCTCCCCAAACTGGGACTCAATGTGATTCACAGCAAGATGAACTCTCAAAAGTACAGAAGATTAATATTAGTATGCACTTGAATTACGAGCAATTAAAAGTACAGCTACAAGGAAAATACAGTACCCACTCATTTAAAGCCTCTGCCTCGCAAACCAATGAACTGCCAAAAGCCCACCTGAATGAAAAGTTTTTTTGCTGATGGAAGGAGAAAAGGGAAGGGACTGGCTTTGTCTGGGAGTTGCCACCAAAAAAACAAAACAAGATGAGAGAAAGAAACTCACAGGAGGGTGGATTTGGGTGAAGGGGTAACCTTTATTATAAATGACATAGTATACATAGTATAAAGGGAGAATTTGAATCAGGGCTGCCCTGTTCGGCAGAAAATTTGTATTGTAGAATGCAATTCTTCCCTAGGGTTTAAACATATTCAGCTTCATCATGGTGGTGGAGCCCTCCTCACAAGGAGGCTACCACCACCATGGTGAAAGAGAGGGCTGAGCCTGCCTTTTTGGCCACTGCTATGCCCCAACAACTCCCCCCCCCCTGCACCAGGTGAGACCCAGGGTGGGCACTCCAGTGCATATCTTTACTAAAATATGGAATCGACAGGAAAAGAGATTCCTTTGGACTGAGCTGTTGGACAGTGGAACACATTCCTTTGGAGAGAGTGGTAGTCTCCTTCTTTGGAGGTTTTTAAACAGAGGCTGTCTGGAGTGCTTTGATTGTGTATTTGTGTACATCAGGGGGTGGACTGGACGGCCCTTGAGCTGTCTTCCAACTCTTTGAATGTACTATTATATTTGTCCTGCTGCTTTTTTGCTGAACTGTCTGTTCTGTCTTTCTTACCTTTCAGTATGACTGATCCACCTCCTCGGATCCGCATAATCAATGGATACATCACTGTAGAACCCCAGCCGCGGGGACATGGACGATCCAGTCACATCGAGGCAGACCTGAGCTCCTCCAATGGGCTGTTTCTCTTCTTTTATACATTGACATTGACTTTGGTGCTGTCTACTATAATGGTGCTGATGCAGATGTGAATCCCCACAAAGAACTGCATACTATGTTTTGGGGGATTTTGGTGGACAAATGAAGAATGACTTTTCTGAATGGGAGATCATCTATGTGGGTGTGTTTTAGGCCTCATCCTTTTCCTGAATCTGGACCATTTACATGATTAACTGGCTTGACTTTGCCCAATACAGGAAAAGGTATTTTTAACGAAAGCCATTTTTATCCTTCTCTTGCAGAAGAAATTTCATGTTATCCCATAATGATTTTGGGAGATGTATATGTAACGTAGCTGTTATTTAGCTGTATGAAACTGACTTAAATGCAATTAGTTTTGGGGGGTGTGTCATTTTCTACATGGACTCTTGGCTGGGTGGTAAAGCAAATTTTAAGTACCCAAAAGCAATAACAACCTCAGTGGAAATAATATTTCAGTCACAATTATACCAGCTAGAATGTAATGCTAACAGCCCTTTGCAGATACACACAACACCTTGGTGCTTTTCTTGTGTACTTTCCAAATGCTACCCATTCCCTGTTGCTTTTCCCCAGTTCATTGTGACAATATCACATTCCTGGAACAGCTTTGTCTATTAAATGATGGTGTGTCTGATAGCTGTAAAGGTGGCTCTTCTCTTTGGTACAATTGGTCTATTGCTTTAAGGTATCATTTTGGTGCCTGTTTGCAATAACATTTTAGTGTCTGTCTGTAATAAATAAATGCATCATGCCTCTTGTCCCTCACATAGGGCTTCTACAACCTTGCCTGGAAATTTGTTTGTCTCACTGCTGCATTTAGGGGTTAGACCAACATGGTTACTTCCTGAGCTCATGTTAGTATGCCAGCCACACAGGGTCAGTCATCACTCACTCTTTTTCTTTTTTTCAAGTGCTCTCAAAGTGGCATGGGAAGCAGCCATGTTGCACCTATTCCCTATACTAGATATGTGATGGGTACATGGGACTTTATTCCAGCTTCGTTGTTGCCTAGCAGTGATGCTGCTGCAGTCATAATCAGGATGGTTAAAATACTCAACTCTCCTAATCTCCTGTTGCCTTCATATACTTGAGACTGGGATTTCCATGTAATGCGTAAATTATTTCAAGGATCCAAAGTGTATTATCTGATAATCCAGATTGTACTATGGTTGTGGTGATGATGGTGAACTGCTGTGATTAAAAAAAAAAAAGCACGTTCACAAACATCCAAATGCTCTGTGTGCTTAAATCCAGCTTTGAATAAGAAGGCAAAATTTTAATGGTATGAAAGCCAAAGTTGCTTCTGAAAAAATCCAGAAAGATCTTTCAGAGTTGGGTGAGCATGTAACAAAAAGGCAAATGAGATTCAGTGCATAGGGACTCAAAAATAAATAACTCACAACTTCACATATATATTTTGTCCATTTATTTGTTTATTTTCTCTCACCCTGAGGCAATGCAGTACAAACAAAAACAGTCTTTAAAAACAAATCAAAACACTGATGAAATTTAGATTGGCAACTCACAACCAGAAAAGAGGTTATGGTCTTGGACGGCCTTTATTTTCCTTATATAGTGGGCCATGAACTGTTTGCCTATGCTGTCTCCCAAATTAGAAGTGTCAATGGGAGATAGCAGCCTCCAACTTAGGCAGAGGGTAGAGGGAAGAACCAGGGAATCTGCCTCCCCTGAACCCGGGAAGCAGAAGGCTATTGCAAGAATGGGCGGCAGCAGCCTCCAACCTGAGGAATGAGGTGTAGGAGGAATCTCTGGATTCCTCCTCCTCATAATTCCCAAAGCAGAAGGCTGTTGCAAAATGGGAGACAGAAGCCTCCAACTTCAGTAGTGGAGTGATAGAGGAACCCAGGGATTTTTCTTCCTCTTATCCCCCAAAACAGAAAGCTGTTGTGTTAAATCACAGAAGAAGCAGAAAGAATGTGTCCCTGGTACAGCCACATTCTCCCTTACTACCCTGAGACTGGTGGATTAAAAAAAAGTCTGTGGATATAGAGAGCTGACTGTATTAACCATTATGCTGTATTAAAAATCAGAGCAGCTTTTTCCCAACCTAATGCCCTTGAGGTGTTTTGGACTATAACTTTGATGATTTCTGGTCATTGGCTATGGAGATTATCACACAGGGTTTTGAAATGTGAGAAAAACTGAGTGCTCCTGTCATTGTAGTGTATTCACATGAAGATTTTCATACAACACTGTGCTCATCCGTTATGTGTCCTGTGAACAACCTGGAATCGTCCCGTAATTTCTTATTAACAGGGAAACACTATGAATGGTTTGCCAATAGCACTTCATTCACGTTATTGCAAAGGCACAGAAGTTAATCATGATGCATTTGTGCTATTATGGAGCACTATTGGGAAGCTTTTGCCAGACTGCACTTTGGCACAGGCAATTTGAACTGGATATATATCATGTTAAAAATATAAATTTTGTTTGGTTTGGTACAAAACCATATTTTTTGGACATGTGCAATAGCCTGATAATGACGCATGTGTGAAATGTCGAATCACGATATACTAACAATACAGCAGTACAATCTGCTTTTGTATACGGAATGTGCTTTGTATACGAAATTTTTGTATACGAAATTTTTGCTTTTACTTTGTTGTTATTTGTTGTTATAGCACAATTGCACAACTGTGCAGAACTATAGATGCTTCCATTATCTTCCAATAGTGCGATTATTTTGGAATTAGCCCTAGTGTGATAATCTCCTTGGGAGATGAACTAGATTTGGAGGGCTGAATTAGAGTAGCAGCAGGTGCTTTGGGGTTATTTCACATAATTTAAGATTACAGGTATGCATGAATAAGGGGTTCTGACGTCAATTAGTTATAGGTCCATGGTGTTATTCCATTTCCCAACCTTTTTACCCTGGAGGAACCCTTGGAAAAATGTTCAGATCTCAGGGAACTCTTGCATAAAAATTATAGTTTTCAGAGAACCCCTTGCATAACAACTGTTACATCCATATCTCAAAAAAGGTTGTGTTTTTTTTAAGTCATGCTTTTTTACGGAACCCCTAGTGATCTCTTGTGGAAGCCATGGGTTCCAGAGAACCGTGGTTGAGAAACCTTGTGTTAGTGTGAAATAAGTCTAGTTTATCTAACTTTGGTACTAAAGCTTTTTAATTGGCTTTGTGTTTTTAAATGTTGCATGCTTCCTTGGATGCCAGTTTGGAAGAAAGGTGGGTGTAAATTAAATAATTAAAATTGTGTAAAACATTAAAATGTGATTCTGAATAGGGATTTGAAGAGAGAAAGTAAGGAGGGACTGCTCTTAATGGGATGAACTAGATAGAAAACAGTGATGCCATTGGATTTTCAGATGATAATTTGTTCTTAAGCAATGTGCCAGATGGCTTGCATCCAGCACATGAGGAAAGGGTGCTGAGTGCTGAAGCTGTGATCTCTCTTCCCAAGCCCTCCTTGCTTCATATGCTTTTGTCATGCACCAGAAATGTTTCCATCCACCTTATTGAACAGGTCCGTAGGTCATCTTTATCTTTAATTCATACTTCTCTTTTTGATCTCTGTTCCTACTCCCTTCACAACTTAATCCAATATGGCTCTTTCTCTCTGTCCCAATAGCAAAAACTCAAATCCATGCCCCAGCCATCCTTTGCCTAGACTGTCGTCTCCTCTACAATCAGGACAGAGATCTGTCATCTTACACCAAACAGACAAATGGTGCCATATTTAAAAACTGAACAGCACTTCTCTCACCATCTCCCTCTACTGACTACTGATAAACTCAAGGACATCAACATTCTGCCACATATCCTCCCAAAATCTTCATATAAATGGATGTTGATCTCATTCCTTTCAGCTGTATGAGATTTAATTAGGAATGCAGCATTTAACTAAATTGTTATGAAAAATAACCAGCACTACTTACTGTGGGAGAAAAGCAGAATATAAATAAAATACATTTCTCTCTCTTCTAGGAAAAAAGTGGGATAAATTTTCTCCATGCTGGGAGAAAACCAGGGTAAGTAAAATGATTTTCTCTGTGTGATGCAAGAAACGCATCCCCTCTGTGCCAGGAGAAAGGCTGGATAGAAATAAAATAGGTAAATAAAAATGAATTCAGGCACCATCTTAGGAATGGGATATCCACTCATCTCCAGAGAATCCTAAAAGATAGCCAGTTTGGTGAATGTGCCTTAACTAAAAAGTTTTTTTTTTCATTAGACAGAAATTTTCTTATAAAGTGGAATTATTTTATTCACATGGATGGACAAATTTAATCAACTGACCTAGTCAGTTAATTGAGTACAATTTCTTTAGTGAGCCAATAGTCTTGGTTTCAATGACAATGTAATCTATTTACAGAGAATGAAAATCGGGGTGGTAATTTCTTCTTCATGTATTTAATATTGTGTACTTACTGTGGAAATGGGAATTCTAATCATACTGGATCATTCATGTGTACAGTATCAGTGGTGGCAGTCATTTTGAATTAGCAATATTTTCTGATCCTGATGTGTGTAGAAATTATCTGCATGGAAACTTACGGAGTAACTAGTTTAAAGACTCCAGAGAATTAGCTAATTGAATTAACCTACTTGGAGAAACAGAGGTGGAGAGAGAGAGAGAGAATTAAGAGTACGTAAAGGCTTTTTAAAAAGCCACCAGCAGTTGAATGGGTTTTAAGATATTGCTGAACAATCCTGTGGCCCTAGGTTGGAAGACAAATTGCATTTCTTTTCCCCTCACCCTTAAAAACACTGGGCTCTTTACCTTTCCTAGGCTGGAGATCTGATAAAGAGGAGAAGGTTGGTGGTAACTAAGGGTGGGAGAGATGTGGAGCCATACTAACCAGTCACCCTGGAGGTAAATGAACGCTGGTCTTGGAACATTGCTGCCGGGTGAAGTTTTTTAAAAAAAGAAAAGAAAAAATTCCCTGTTGGGCATCGGAAATTGCTGGCATACTGTATGGACCAGACCTGTACCTCAATATGCTCCATGAGCAGTTGGCATTGCTTTAGTGCTAACTCACAACAAAGCAGCTTAGTTTGGTTGGTCTTAAATTTATATACAACTGAATGCTTTCACATCATTAGCCTGCATCTTCAGCAATGACTTTAGTGAACTAGGCCTGAGAAAAGAACTACTTTCGCCTGAGCAATTTAATTTTTTGCTAGATTTCTTTCACCTATTATTGTAAGATGTCTATTTTGGATTACTTCCTAGAGTAAAAGAGTCCTTTTGGACAATCATCCTATTAATAGCAATAACAGCAAATAGTACTGCTAGAAATAATATCCTACCCTTTCCTCAAAATGGGGACTCAAGGTGGCTTGCAACCTAAAATAAGTACAATGCAGCTAAAAACATTAAAAAAGAACAATTACAGTTCAATTCACCGTAGTGAATTCAGAGCTTAGAGGCAGCTACCAAGAAAGCTCTCTCTTGTATCCTCACCAACCGGGGTGACCAAATGTCACTGGCGAGAATCGTCATCTGAAGCAACGTTTGCAGTTGGCGTACAAGCTTTAATTGTGCAAATGTACTCCTTGGCCACTGCAGAAACCTGGGTCTCTAGATTCAAGAATGAGTCCAGGAGAACATTCAAACAGTGAACCTGCGTCTTCAGGAGGAGTGTAACCCCCTCCAACACAGGCTGAATAAAAAAAAAGATTAAGACTCAAAGGGAAACATTTTGCTGAAACATACTTGACTGTTTGGTTTTTTTTAATGGGTTATTCAGGCTATGTGGCCATCTTCTAGAAGAGTTTATTCCTGATGTTTCAGCAGCATCTGTGTCTGGCATCTTCAGAGAATGCATTCTCTGAAGATGCCAGACACAGATGCTGGTGAAACGTCAGGAATAAGCTCTTCTAGAAGATGGCCACATAGCCCAAAAAATCCACAAAAAACTATGGGTGCTAGCCATGAAAGCCTTCGACTTCACATACTTTACTGGCTTTAATTCTTCTCTTCAGATGAGGAATGTCATGGAGATCCCAGTGCCTCGGAATGTAATGATGGAAAGTGTGTTGCTGCTTCCTGGCTTTGCAAAGGTATCGGTGACTGCATGGATGGCTCTGATGAAAAGAATTGTGTAATGTAGATAAACTTTTTTTAAAATTTCCAAACACCTGCTTCATGACTCTAAATAGGGTGGGAAAAGTGCTCTCTAGGGGCTACATGTAGTTCCTGGATTGTTCCTCAATATCAGGGGGGGGGGGGGAAGGGATGAAAATATTCCCTAAAATGCTCACAAATGTCTTCCTAGTGGATGGTGGTGAGAGTGAAAGAGCTTAAACTAGAAATCACATGAATGAACTGAGGACTCTTTCACACTGGAGAAATTTCTCCCAACTTCGAATGCAGCCAATGCGAATTCACGTGAATTCGCTTGTTTAGCGAATTTACGTGAATCCCCATTGCATTCAGAAGGCATTCAGAATGACTTCCCATTACTCGAAAATGACCCCTCCTTGCCCGAAATTGCGTGAGAAGCTTTAATTCGCAATAACGTGAAACCTATGATTGCATTCGGAGTGACTTCCCTTTTGCCCGAAATTGCGTGAGAAGCTCTAATTCGCAATAACGTGAAACCCCATGATTGCATTTGGATTGCCCTTGGATTATACTTGGATTATACTTCCAATTTCCCACGTCTGAAAGAGTCCCCCAGAAGAAATAACCTCTTCTTCTACAATATCATTGCAGTTTGTGCAGAGAAAACGGTCAAATCCCGGGGAAGTGATCAATGCATTGATCCGTGGAAAATGTGTGATCAGTATAAGGATTGTGAAGATGGTTCAAATGAAGCAAACTGTCCTCTGAATAGTTGCCTGGCTGACCAGTGGCAATGTAAGAACCAAGTATGTGGCATGGAGAACTGGAAGTGCAATGGCATTGACAACTGCGGGGACAACTCGGATGAAGAAGTTTGTGCTAAGCAATGTGGCATGGTTAGAACATGTGTCTGTTGCCTATGCATTTTAACCTTCTGTATCTTAAACCTCCCTTTGAAACAGTCTACATAGGCTTCTTGGAATAGTGGAAATCAAGAGGTTGTGGGATCACAATATTTAGTAGAAAAGTTGGATTAATCCCATGATATAAGGTGAGATATAAATATTTAGGCTTTTTATATTGTTGTTATTGTTACTATGCAGTCAGAATCGGAAGATCAGAAGGTTGGCAGTTAGAGGCCCAAGTGCTGCATGAAGGGGAGAGCTCCCGTCACTAGTCCCAGCTTCTGCCAACCTAGCAGTTTGAACTATTGCAAATGCAAATAGATAAATAGGTACCACTTTGGTGCAGTCACGCTGGCCACATGACCACCAAAGCAATCCTCAGACAACACTGGCTCTTCGGCTTAGAAACGGAGATGAACACCGCCCATTCCAGTCAGATATGACTAGAATTCATGTCAAGGCACTACCTTTACCATTACCTTTTATTACTCTTGATGATAAACTTTAAAGGGCCCAATTCATTAGGCTGCAGTTTTTCAAAAGCTTTAATAGGCATCACCTTGGAAGCCATTTTCTGTCCCCTAACATGTGGAATTCCAGTCTGCTGAAGGATTTAAAAACTTACAGGAGAAGTTCTGCACAGGCATTTCAATGATTACTTTGACTTTCCCTCACCATATACTGTTGGCCCTCCACCTCCACAGATTCTTTATTCGCAATTTCAAGCATCCATGGCTTGAAAATATTCAAAAATACATAAATTCCAAAAAGCCAACCTTGATTTTGCCATTTTGTATAAGGGACAGCATTTTGCCATGCCACTGTATACAATGAATCATAGAATCATAGAATCATAGAGTTGGAAGAGACCACAAGGGCCATCCAGTCCAACCCCCTGCCATGCAGGAACTCCAAGTCAAAGCATCCCTGACAGATGGCCATCCAGCCTCTGCTTAAAGACCCCTAAGGAAGGAGACTCCACCACACTCCGAGGGAGTGTGTTCCACTGTCGAACAGCCCTTACTGTCAGGAAGTTCCTCCTAATGTTGAGGTGGAATCTCTTTTCCTGCAGTTTGCATCCATTGTTCCGCGTTCTAGTCTCTGCAGCAGCAGAAAACAAGCTTGCTCCCTCCTCAATATGACATCCCTTCAAATATTTAAACAGGGCTATCATATCACCTCTTAACCTTCTCTTCTCCAGGCTAAACATCCCCAGCTCCCTAAGGCGTTCTTCATAGGGCAAGGTTTCCAGACCCTTCACCATCTTAGTTGCCCTCCTTTGGACATGCTCCAGTTTCTCCACATCTTTTTTGAAATGTGGTGCCCAGAACTGGACACAGTATTCCAGGTGGGGCCTGACCAAAGCAGAATAGAGTGGCACTATAACTTCCCTTGATCTAGAAACTATACTTCTATTGATGCAGCCTAAAATTGCATTGCTTTTTTAGCTGCCGCATCACACTGTTGACTCATGTTCAGCTTATGGTCTACTTGGACTCCTAGATCCCTTTCACATGTGGTCTCATTCAGCCAGGTGTCCCCCATCCTATATCTGTGCATTTCATTTTTCCTCCCTAAGTGCAGAACCTTACATTTCTCTGCATTGAATTTCATTTTATTAGCACTGGCCCAGCTTTCTAGTCTATTCAGGTCATTTTGAATTTTGATCCTGTCCTCTGGGGCATTAGCTACTCCTCCTAGTTTAGTGTCATCTGCAAATTTGATAAGTATGCCCCCAATTCTGTCATCCAAATCGTTAATAAAGATGTTGAATAGCACTGGGCCCAGGACAGAACCCTGTGGGACCCCACTGGTCACTTCTCTCCAGGATGAAAAGGAGCCCTTTGAGTTCGGCCAGTCAACCAATTACAAATCCATGTAACTGTTAACTTGTCTATCCCACATTTTGCGAGCTTGTTTGCAAGAATGTCATGGGGAACCTTGTCAAAGGCCTTACTGAAATCGAGGTATACTATATCCACAGCGTTCCCTTCATCTACCAAGCTGGTAATTTTATCAAAAAAAGAGATCAGGTTCGTTTGGCATGACTTGTTTCTCTGAAACCCATGTTGGCTTTTTGTGATTATGGCATTGGCCTCTAAGTGTTCACAGACTCTCTGCTTAATGATCTGCTCTAGAACCTTTCCTGGAATTGATGTCAGACTAACTGGACGATAATTGTTGGGATCCTCTTTTTTTCCCTTTTTGAAGATGGGGACAACGTTTGCCCTCCTCCAGTCTGCTGGGACTTCTCCTGTTCTCCAAGAGTTCTCAAAGATTATTGCCAATGGCTCCGATATTACATTTGCCAGTTCTTTTAATACTCTAGGATGTAGTTCATCTGGTCCTGGAGATTTATATTCATTTAGGTTAACCAGGTATTCCTGTACTACCTCTTTACTTATTCTGTGCTGAATTTCCTCTATTCTGTCTCCTGTTCCATTATCCTTAGGTTGAGCACCCTTTGCCTTTTCTGAGAAGACTGAAGCAAAGAAGGTGTTGAGTAATTCTGCCTTTTCTCTGTCCCCTGTTAGCATTTTGCCATCTTCTGCACGCAGTGGCCCCACTGTTTCCTTCTTCTTCCTTTTGCTGCGGACATATCCAAAAAAGCCCTTTTTATTGTTCTTAACCTCTCTAGCAAGCCTGAGTTCATTCTGCGCTTTAGCTTTTCTGACTTTATCCCTACAAGTGCTGGCTATTTGTTTGAATTCCTCTTTCGTGATTTCTCCATTTTTCCATTTCTTATACATGTTCCGTTTAAAACTTAGCTCAGTTGAAAGTTCCTTAGTCATCCATCCTGGCTTCTTGAGACATCTTCCATTTTTCTTCCTCATTGGAACTGTTTGAAATTGTGCCTTCAATATCTCCCTTTTGAGAAACTCCCATCCGTCTTGAACTCCCTTTTCTTTTAGTATTCCTGACCATGGGATCACTCCCAGTATTTCTCTAAATTTATTGAAATTAGCTCTCCTAAAGTCTAGAGTGCGTGTCTGACTATGCCTAGCTTCTCCCTTCCACTGTATTACAAACTCCAGGAGAACATGGTCACTTCCTCCTAAGGATCCAACCACTTGCACCCCATCAACTAGGTCTTCCCTGTTGGTTAAGATCAGATCTAAAATGGCTGATCCCCTTGTTGCCTCTTCCACCTTTTGGACAATGAAATTGTCTTCCAGGCAAGTGAGGAATTTGCTAGACTTTGAGGATTTGGCTGAGTTTGACTTCCAGCAAATATCAGGATAGTTGAAGTCACCCATCACTACTACATCTCTCTTTTCTGAGTATGTGATTATCTGTTCTAGAAAGGCATCATCCAATTCCTCTGCCTGAGTCGGGGGTCTGTAGTAGACTCCCACAGTAACATCCCTGTTATTTCCCTCTCCTTTAATTTTTATCCAGATGCTCTCCACCTGGCTTCCAGTATTGACTTCCTGGATCTCTTCACTGGTGTAAATATCCCTGACATATAATGCTATTCCTCCTCCTTTCCTGTTTGGCCTGTTTCTCTTAAAAAGGTTATACCCCTCTATTTCTACATTCCAATCATGAGACTCATCCCACCAGGTTTCAGTGATGCCTATTATATCATATTTCCCTTGTTGTGCTAGGAGTTCAAGTTCATCCTGCTTATTTCCCATACTCTGTGCATTAGTGTAGAGACATCTAAGAACATGTGTTCCCTTTACTTGCTGCCTGTGCAAATTTTTTTGCTTCCCACTGTTGGGTCCTTGCACTGTTTGCCTTGTTCCCTCTATGCCACTTGGACTATTCTCTCCATCCCTTTTGCCTTCCAGTATAATGTCTCCCTCCCCCACATAACTCAGTTTAAAGCCCTCCTGATCAGATTCTTCAGACTGTTGGCAAAAACGTTTTTGCCAACTGGTGTGAGATGCAGTCCATCCCTTGCCAGAAGTCCCTCCTCATGGAACCGCAGCCCATGATCCAAGAATCCAAACTGTTCTTGGCGGCACCATCTACGGAGCCAGTTATTCACCTCTGCTATTTTCCTCTCCCTTCCTGGACCATGCCCTTCTACCGGGAGAAGAGATGAGATGACAACCTGTGCATCCATCTCTTTCAGCTTCCTTCCCAGAGCCTCATAATCCCTTTTGATATTCTGAAGGATGTGCCTTGCAGTATCATTGGTTCCCACATGAACCAAAAGAAGGGGGTGTTGATCAGTAGGCTTGACAAGTCTTGTCAGCCTCTCCGTCACATGATGGATCTTTGCCCCGGGGAGACAACACACCTCCCGAGACATCTTGTCAGGCCCACAAACCACTGCTTCTGTACCCCTCAGCAAGGAGTCCCCCACCACGACTACACGCCTCCTCCGAGGCTTAGCAGTGGCTGTTCCTTTTCGTGATACTCTCAGGCTCCCCTGCTCTGTCCCTGATGTCTGTCCCTGCTGCTTTTCCTCATCATCTCTGACAACAGAGAGAGATTCAAAGCGATTCTGTAGCTGCAAGCCGCTCACAGAACGTTCCCTGGTTTCCTTACTTCTGTGTGTGACCTTCCTCCAAGCATCTACCTCTGTTGTATGTGGAGTGACCTCCTCCGCCCCAACAACTTCCTCTGTCTGTTTCCCACCCAAGACATTCTGGTCTGATCTGTTCAGGAGAATCTCCTGCTCTCTATGATGCTGGAGTGCAGATATCTGCTCCTCTAGCTGCTGTACTTTCTCTTCCAAGAGGGCTACCAACTTGCACTTGTGGCAGGTGTAGTTCGCCACCTCTGTAGGCAAGAAGACAAACATCCCACATGTGTTGCAGGTGACTGCTGCAGGGCCTTCAGTGTCCATACTGAGAAGTCTTAAGGAGGCACTGAAACAAGACTGTGGGCTTCCCTTGCTAGACTTGGCCTTTATTCCCAAGCTCTGTCACTGAGTTCAAGTCACGGGGCCTATAGTTATGTAGAGAGCTCCTGGCTAAAAGCTCCTTCCAAAGGCAAGTCTCTGATTCACTTCCTCTGATGCTTCAGGCCGGCTCCTCTTCTATTCTCTAAACACCTCCTTGACTAGATAAAAAAATCAAAATTCGCGCGCCGTTAGGCGCGCGCTTCTGCTAGCCTTGAGTAGCCTTAAGTAGCCTCCCAGCACTGGCTCCCAGAATGCAATGGCTCAAGTGTAAATTAAATTAGATCTCACCCAAGCACATGGACTACAGCCTCCTCCTTTTCTTTCTCCTCCTTAAAGGAAATGAAGCTTCTGCTAGCCTTGAGTAGCCTTAAGTAGCCTCCCAGCACTGGCTCCCAGAATGCAATGGCTCAAGTGTAAATTAAATTAGATCTCACCCAAGCACATGGACTACAGCCTCCTCCTTTTCTTTCTCCTCCTTAAAGGAAATGAAGCTTCTGCTAGCCTTGAGTAGCCTTAAGTAGCCTCCCAGCACTGGCTCCCAGAATGCAATGGCTCAAGTGTAAATTAAATTAGATCTCACCCAAGCACATGGACTACAGCCTCCTCCTTTTCTTTCTCCTCCTTAAAGGAAATGAAGCTTCTGCTAGCCTTGAGTAGCCTTAAGTAGCCTCCCAGCACTGGCTCCCAGAATGCAATGGCTCAAGTGTAAATTAAATTAGATCTCACCCAAGCACATGGACTACAGCCTCCTCCTTTTCTTTCTCCTCCTTAAAGGAAAATGACTTGAACATCCACAGATTTTGGTGTCCATGGTTCCTGGAACCAAACCACTTTGGATACCAAGGGGCCACTGTCTTAACACTTCTTAAGAATATAGCACATTCAATTCAGACTGGGCCTAACAATGCCTATTATGAATGGACATGTGGAAATGAAGGATAGTTTTTTTCCTGAAGACGTCTTACTCAGACACAGCTATTAATTTACTAACAAGGAACTTTGACAGGATGCCAGCCTAACTAAATGCCTAGAAAAGCTAATAACAATG
>JAOEGL010000002.1:110049416-110224416 GCA_034509955.1 Urosaurus nigricauda | reverse complement strand
ATCCTCTGAGGCGTCATTTCACTCTCTACTCTCTTTTCTTCTTCTCTCCCTCCACCCTTTAATGGGTCTCCTCTTTCCTCCATTGTGTCTGTGGTGGCTGTATCTACATTGTAGGGGTAATGTAGTTTGACACTGCTTTGGCTGCCATGGCACGTGAGTACAGATCTCAGGGTTCCCTGGGATGGAGCGGCAGCACTTGAAAATGGTATCCAACTGTGTTGTTTCTACAGGACAGATGCTCCTTTGGCAGAGAAGGCCTGGTAAAACTGCTTCTCAAAGAAGTGGGGTTGGTTGCAGATGGTTCCCTCTGGGTTTTTGTTCTGTTGTGTGTGAAAGGCGTTAGCATATAGTTCAGCTGTGATGATTGCATCCATCTTTCTGTCCCATGTTAGGTGATAGATCCCTTTCAAAGGCCTAACCTTGTCATTTCACAGGCTTTCCCTGTGCAGTGTTGCTCCAAAAGTCTCTTCTACCTTTCTTTAAATGTCTTTGATTTCTCTAAATCAAATCATTCTTCTTCCACCTTTAAAGTGTTTATACAAATTTATTAGCATGGCAATTTATATTTAAGCCTGTATTTCTTGGGATCCACTGTAGATTATGCTTGGGTTAGCCATAAAACAAAATGACTAACCCCTGGAAAGTAAACTATATGGCCAACATGGCTACCCCTGAATATATAGCCCCTCGAAGTTACTACTTAGAATATATTAATCTGGGGAAGGCAAAACACTTGTCTAGTTACAACTTCAAAACTTAGTTTGAAATCTTCTCCAAGCCTCATAAATTGAAGAATGGAAATCTACCACCACACCCATGTTGTCGTGTCCTTTGAATAAAGTCAATAGGTCTCCTGTATTCCATTTTGAGGAGGCATTGTATGGATATTTTTGATGGGGGTTATTTCCAGAGGGCTATTTCTTGGCATATCATGTAGAGGGGTCTGATGATATAGGGATAATACCCTTATGAATCTTTGCTTCCCATATATTTTAGAGGACTATGCATAGTAACCCAGTGTTGTTGTGGCTGTTCCAGTCTGTTCATGCAGCGCACAGGGCATGGAAATGCAAGGAGTATAGGTCTATGGAAGATTTCATGTGCTGCTATGCATGAGTCCTTGTTTGAAAAATGTACCGGGGCATCATGGGGTGTGAGTTAGGGTGGGTAAAAGAATTGCCTTGCCTTGATACTCCAGGGTAAGGCATGTTCATCCTCCTTACTCAGACCATCTGTATATTTTTCCAGTTAATATTCTCAGTTTCTGACAGAAGTAGACTACTCTGAGTAACTACAGGTTGAGTATGTTTGGCACCAGAAATGTTTCCAGTTTTGAATTTTGGGGGATTTTGGAATATTTGCATATAGGTAATGGGATCTTGGAGATGGGACCCAAGTCTAAACACAGCATTCACTTATGTTTCATATACACCCTATACACATAACTTGTAGGTACCTTTATACAATATTTTAAATTTGTGCATGAAACAAAGTTTGCATGCATGGCGCCATCAGAAAGCAAAGGTTTCACCGTCCACCCATGAAAAAAGTTTCAGATTTTGGAGCATGTCATAGTTTGGATTCTTGGAAATAGGATACGCAACCAGTATTTTTAAATCAGTACTTAAATTGAGAAGCTTGGCATACTTTGGGCTTCAACCAGTATACAGATGGGTGTTTAAGGCAAAATATCTTAATGCTATGTACAGATCTATGCATGTTTGATTAATTAGGTAAGTCCATGTGGTTGTATTCAAAGACATAGCTTTAGTAGTCTGTATCACTATCAAAAAGGATCTCCTAGCATTTTTGAGTCTGAGAGAAAGAAGTTCTGAAGTGCATCTGATGAAGCAAACTGAGTCTATGTAGAAATCTTTTTAAGTCTCAAAAGTGCTACCATAGAACCCCATAAAATCAGTTTTGTTATTAAAACTTCACTGTCTGAGGATTGTGTATAGAACACTAAATTGTAGAAGCGCAGTATATTCATATGGGCACAGACCATTACTGAAATCCCATTAGTAGCTAATTGACATAGGTCCAAAACACACTGCAGATATAATCCAGTTTGAAACTGCTTTAACTGCTGTGGCTCAGTGCTAGGGAATTCTAGGAACTACAGTTTTGTGAGACATTTTTTCCTTTTCTGTCAGAGAGCTCTGGTGCCACAATGAACTCCTGTTCCCAGGATTCCCTAGCACTGAGCCAGCGCAGTTAAAGTGGTCTCAAACAGGATTTTTCTGCAGTGTGTTTTAGACCATAGGCTTGTTTGCTTTTCTCTGGATTCTGCACTTAGCTATGCCATAATACTTTATTTCAAGGAGCCTGGAAAATGGTTACTTACTGGGTACTTGGGTGGACTTTGTTTTTCCAGTTGGCTGATTTATTTAAGGTACGGTATTTTAAGAGTTTATCTTTCAACTCTGGGAGGATTTTATTTTGTAAAGTAGGCTGAGAACTGCTTTCTTGAACTCTGAATTTACAGATGTGCTGTGGATGGGAGAGTGCAGCTATAGTTAAAGTTTACATATGCCAAGTTCTACAAGGCCAAACTTTTGAGCTTTCATTTTTTATTTTGGACTCTGTAATTGCACATTCAAGCAAGAGCTTATGATGAATTTCTTCTGTACAGGGCAGGATTCTGTGACTTCCCAGTTCAGAACTGCAAAGAGAGAGGGACAAAGCGGAAATACTCATCATGGCTTATTCAGTGAGGATTGATATCTTGGTGTGATGTATAAATGCAGGAAGTGCATTTATTGAAGCCAGCTGTTGTCAGTGTATATATACTAAATGCATTAGTGCAACATCTTGGGATGTTTTGCCATGTTTCAGAGTTTGATACTGCTTGGTCACTCTAGTGCACTCTTTCATCATGCTGCCTCTGAAACTAAATTTTCAGTGCTAGATTTTGCTACTTGCCTTTTGACATGTTCTAGTTAGTATGCTCATGTATTCTGAAATCTACCGCTAATTCATTTACAAACCCAATTCAAATTACTGTACTGTGTTTGATTTTTCAGACCTACCATATATACTCAATTATATGGTGACTTCATGTATAAGTTGAGGGCAGGTTTTGGGTACAAAATTATGGATTTTGATATGACCCATGGATAGGTTGAGGGTAAAACTTGGAGGCATATAACAAATGATCCAGAGGATGAAGCAAAGGAAAACAATGCCAAAAAACATACAAAATTTGCAGGCATGTTTGTGCTCATACGAAAGGCTGTATGGATGAGTGACTAGAGTGGGGTCAATGCTTCCAGGACAGATTACACTCTTGCTTTTCACCAGGGGATGGTTCCTTTTTAAAATAACAGTTAAAGTACATAGTTACATTGACTCATGGATAAGACAACTCAGTTTTTTGGGGGTCAATTTTTTGACTAAAATTTCTAGACTTATACATGAATATATAAAATAAGTAGTTTGGCTTCTGGTTATATCAGAAGGCATCCCCTCCTATGATCGCTTCTGGGAGTTACAATTTTCGAGTTATTCTTTGACTTGATCTCAAACTGAAAATCAGATTGGTGTCCAAGAGAAGCTGGGTTTTTCCCCCCTCCAGATGCTTTACAGTACTGTTCACTTAACTATTCATATGGACCCCTTGGTGCTGTCTTCCCCTTGAAGACCTTTATTTTCCATGTAGGCTTTGAGTTGACTATTTAATTTATTTTATATTCTGTAATAAAGTTTTTGATTTTAAATAAGTGTGCATTCAGTTTCATAGTTTTGTACAGCTCTTTGGAAAAAATTATAAAATTCTACAGATCATTTAACAATAAAAGTAATATATTATTTATATTTATATAGCTGCCGTATAACAGAAATTCTGCATTCAGATAATAAAGAATACCCCAAAATACAATATAGTGCAATTTTAAAAATGATAATTAAAATCATGAAATCAGCAAGGCCCAGGCTTTTTTTAAAAAAAGTTATTTAAGAAGCCTGGGTGAATAAAAAAATTGTTCGCTCGAAAATATGATATCAGGCAAATATATTGAAAGTACTGCTGGGCTGTCACTACCAAAAGGCTCATTATAGTGTACATTTGTCTTGCTACATTTTTTCAAGTGATACATTGCACTTGAAAAGCATTAATAATACAAAAACCTGGAGATGGATATCTCTTTTTGAAAGAGATAGGCATTTTAGTCTGTTAACTATATAAAGTAGAGAAGGAAAGTGAGGGAGAATAAGACCCTTGTGCCACCTGGAAGACTAAGAGTCCGTACAGACAGGCCATAATAAAGCTGCTTCGGGACACTTTGGAGGTATGTTGTTTAAATGAGGCATGTGTCCCAAGAGGCCAGAAGCCACGCCAACGCCACGCTCTAGTCCTAAGGACTGGAGTGCAGCTTTGGTGCAGCTTCTGGCCTCTTAAAATGTGTGTGTCATTTAAACAGCATACCTTCAAAGTGACCCAAAGAACTTTATTTTGATCTTTCTGTAAAGGTCCTAACTTACTGATTTTAGTAGGAGCTTGTGTTAATATGTAATTCAGTTCTTTGATGCATTGGAGCTCAACATTCAAGCCTCAGAAATAAATGCATAATTGGAGAGGTGGGGTCAAAGTGAAATAGGATACATCATTTTCTTTGAATATTATTTGTATTTTCTGTATTGTGAAAGGAAAGTCTAATAGCATATAGTGTATACATCATGCATACTTGTTTCGTCTACTCCAGCTTTTAAACAGCTGTCTCATGTGCCCTTGTTTCTTGCCTTCTCATGTGCCAGCTTACCCATTTGTAATGCAGGTAGATGTATCCCATATATGCAGCTGGTTTTGTCCTTGCCTGAATGCAAAAACTGCATAATTTTGGGGCAGGGGGCATCAAATTCATCTACAATTTAATTTATCTAAGTACGGGGATTTATTACAAGAAATTTTTGTCAGCAGGGAGAGAGAGAGACATTAAAACTCTAATTTCATAATACTTTATCCTTTACCAGTGGGAGGCAATCAGTATAATATTTCTTATGCTGTTCCTGGAAAATGTTTGGTGTTAAGCTTTAGTGTGTCTTTGGGGAAGTAACATTCTGTAATTCAGAGACTGCCATGAGGAATATTTTTGTCATCTTTTTGTCATTCTTCATAGTTGATGAGTTTAAGAAGGTGCATTTTTAATCTTGGATGCTGTAAAATTTAGGATGAATATCCCTAAATCTTTCAGGTATATTGAGTCCCATTCTAATACTTTGTAGGTCGTATACTCAGTGCTTTGAAAGGGTGCAGAGTCAGTTCAGACATTCGATAAGCAAGGTAATGTGTTTCTCAGGCCCCACCATGGCTCAAGTCATTACTAAAGATAGATCCGTGGGGTACATTTACAAAGGCATGTGTAATATTTGGCAATGTGCAGGTCTGAAACTGAAAGTTCTGAAGATTACACTGTCTGTCCTGGAGTGAACCTGAACAATTGAAATAATTGGATCTCTTTGGCACTTTATATCTTTGTAAATAGTCAATGACTTTGGTTGGTTAGTTGATGCTACATATTACTACTCAGTTAAACTGGCAGGTTTTGAGATGACCTCAGTGTTTCCTATAACTGACTCATCAGTGTAATTAAAATCTCTACAGAGAGCTACTGGTTACTCCTATTTGTACAGAAACGAACCGTTTAGAAAAGACAAGCATTTGTAGACCTTCTTTCTGTATTATAATTCCTTCTCACACAAATCAATATATGCAGTATTTACAAAATAGTGCATTTTAGTTGGTAAAGGCCATTGGGAAAACAGCTTACTGATTTACGGAACAGAATGAGCGTAGTAATTAACAACAATCCACAAGTAATACTTTTATTCATAATATGGTTATTTGGTTGAGATTTGGTTTCCCGCATATCTGAACCATAACACTGTCTTTGAGCTAAAGCATAATGTTTGGGAAAAGTTTCTCTAACTTATTTTACAGTATTAAAACTTTATTTTAAAATTATATGTGTAAGTTTCAGTTAAAAGTCATTGAACTATATTTAAAGAGCAGTTAGAACTGAAATATGCAAAACCTTTCCAGTCTTCTGATGTATAAATTGATTGGGAGAATGTAATGTTAAATTTTAATAGATTGGGGAATGTTGAATAAATACTAACAAACAAATTTACTAAGTAGTAAGAGATAATTGGTTTTTTGTCGGGCCAGCTGTGAGGGTTACAAAAGGCAATCTGTATAGCCTTGCTTGGTAGCAGTCAGCTTGAGTCATTCAATTTCTGGTATGGCCCTTTAATTCCAAAGTACGGCTCAGGATTGACCACTGTAGAATTTTTTTTTCTTGTTTCATGGCCATGCCTATTTTGGAAATTGATTGGGATCCAAAGAGGCAAATGACATAAATATACAGCAGAGCTTTCTTCTGAACTTTGTATTTACTCCACTACATACTCAGTCAGTATGCTTCTGCAATAAAGTTTTTAAAAAATTGAAAGTTGTCTTTTACAATAGCTTTTTAACAATGGTTAAAAAGAGGAGAAGGGCCCTATATGTGTTACAGATAAACCCTGGTTTCTATGACAAAAGGATTCTTATGTTTTTCTGCTTCCCTTTCTTTAATAACAGCACTTTTGGGGTTATTAATCAGTCCATAATTTCCTGTAATCTATTCCTAGGAATCACTAAAATCATGCCTTCTGGTTTAGAGCTCACAAGAAACTATATTTTAACCATGAGAGGATGAAATAATCAATAAAAGGAGAGGGGAGAATCCTATGAATGTGGTGATAAATTGTATATTATTGTACTAAGTTTGCATTGTCTGAATAGGCCCAGTAGGAAAAGGCATGCATGAGGGGGTTAGGTTGCTGGACGCATAAAGATGATCAGGGAGATGGCAAACATTTATAATATATTTTATATGATAATATATTTTAAAACATAATCCTGGGAAACATGCAGCTACCAGCAAATAACAGAAATAACTTAAAATCAGAATTGCTGTGGCTGTGTTCATTTGTTACAGCAAATAGAACAAAATAGATTTTTTGAACATTCGTATTTGCTACTTCGTCAAATATTGTATTGTTAAAGTTTAAGTAATTTTATCATTGTCAAAAGTGAACAACCGAAAGGAAATTTCCAGTGTTATGTTTTTGTCCAAGGTGTGGTGTACATAATGAATTAGGGCAGGGGTGGGTGTTTAAAACATCTAAAGATGTTCCTTTTTATTACTTAGGCAAGACATGAGTTAAGCTTATATTTACTTGGGCTGCTGGTGAAACATTTCATGTCCACCCAAGTGCTCTAACTTGTTTGTGAACATTTTGAGAACTGGTTAGGGTGGATTAAATGATTATAGGTCTACAGACTTGCTCAGCTAAAACTCTTTCCATATGAAACAATTTAGCATCCGGGTGAACCTGGGCAAGCTGAAGTTGTGTTTCCATTCTTTTTCCATTCTTGTTAACTTCCTGTTTTAAAGGAAGGATTGGTGAAATACGGGTACTTTTACTCTCCAGGGTGGATCTGGAAACATTGCCTGCCATTGCTTAAAAAATCTTGAAGATGGATACATTTAATACACTTTCAGTTTCTGAAACAGGAAGCTGTTCTTTTAGTTTTACCAGTATGTTCAGAGGAGCCACTTGATTAACAGAATAATACGGGTTGGTATTCCTCCAATTTTATGAATTTTCCAATGAGAGTTGATGGTATCTGTTCCATGTGAGGAGAGGAAGTGTGTAACCCTTAAGATCCTGCAGGCACTTCCCATTAATTTTCAGGCAAATGAGACCTGTATGAAACTAGATTTAAAAAGTTATAAGTTGCTGCCTAGCAGTACAGTATAAGATATAATACACCCCGCGGTGGGTTCAAGGGTGGAGAGATCAGCAACGTACCTAGCTGTCAAGTGCTTCCATTTTTGTAAACACCCCACTACCAACCTCTGAAGTTAATTTTCCCCCCAAAGTTATTGAAGAGAGTTTTTCAGTATCACAGGATCTATCACCGTAGAAGCATTGTGGATGGAATATTGTAAAGTTGTTTTTCTTTGTTAAGGGTTATAAAAAATGGGAGCCCTGGGCAGGCACCACATGTTCTGGAGGCCTGACATCTGTGCCAATACTAAGAAACTTCCTGGTTCACAGCCACTACACTTACCTGCTTTTTACTTATAATTTTGGTTACCAATTATCATGCTGCATTTATTCTTTGGGGCTAGTGTTTACTTTTGTGACTTCTCTCTACTGTGTTTTATAGCTGGGAAATACCTTGGACCATTATTGAAATCTCACAGTGTCTTGGCATAATGATGTGGATGTATCCTGACTAAATATGTATTTTCTTCCTCAGATCCAAACATTTAATGTCGAAGCACCATGCCAGACTGTAGAAGATTTAACCAGTGGAGTTGTGATGGCTCAAGTCCTTCAGAAGATGTAAGAGAACATTTTGTACATTACTGTAAATAACTCATTTTATTCAGATTTCTTAGACTCCCCCACCCCTGCAAAAAAAAAAAAAAAAAAATCCAAAAGGCATGAGCAAATGATATTTTTTAAATCTTAAGTACACTCTGTAGTCAATAGTACATTTCATTTCATGCTAAAATGTCCATTTACATTGTGAATGTGTTTATTCAAATTTTAACATGTGTTTTTGATTATAGAAAACAACTAAAAATGTCAGTGTTCCTTCACAGAGGAAAAATGCAATTTGGAATCTTAACACTAAACTTTATTAAGAGGGCTCTAGGGAAAGTTCAATGTTTATTGAAATATTTTGACTACATCAGTTTAACAGCACGCTAAATAACTATGCCTACTGGTGTTTTAAAAAATAATTAATAGAGTAAAATTAATATATAAGATATCTTCTGATATAACATATAGAAGTAAGGAAAAAGCTAGATGAAAATTTGAAACAACCTGCAGTTTGGCACAGGAGAAAGCAACGGAAGGAAGAATGGGCTTCTTATCCCTTGAGGCCAGTTATGCAAAACATCCATAATGAAGATAGATCTGCGTGTTCAGTAAACTGTGCTGTAGTAGAAAAATCACAGGATTGGTGTGACTTGAGTGTCTGTACTGCAGTTCTACTGTACCTCCATATAGCTACTCTTCCAAAATAGTGTGGGTAATGACTTCCTTTACTGAAGGCAGTGCTTGACTCTCAGTGTCATGGCTCTGTTGTGTCAAGGCAATGTTGGAGAAAGTGCTGTTGCTTGCGTAATGTGCATTCTGATATAAACAGAGGGGGCTCTGTTTCCTTCAGTGTTATGTCTAGTTGTTTTGAGGACACTAAATTGCTTGAGGATGGCTAAATAGTTCATCTTCTATGTTTTATGATGAGGTTGTGAATTTTGATGTTGAAAAGTGTAAATTTTAAAGGATCTGTCTAGTAGAAATACTCAGAAAATACTCTTTTGTAATTTCCTGTACTTCTTGATCCGCTCTCTTTCTTATTTGCATAAGGAGAGGGGAAAAATCTAATACAAGTTGAGTCTCACTTATCTTAAATATTTGGAACTCGAAGTGTTTTGGATTTTGGATTTTTTCAGATTTTGGAATATTTGCATATATTTAGTGGAATATCTTGGAGACAGGATTCAAGTCTAAACATGAAATTCACTGACGTCTTGTATACACTTTGTGAGCATAGCCTGAAGGTAATTTTAAACATAATATTTTTTAATAATCTTGTGCATGAAACTAGAGTTGTGTACATTGAACATTGTGGTAGCACCAGACAATACCGTGTTAGCATACAGGTCCTTCTTGATGTCTACATCACACTTCATGATGGAGTTGAAAGTGGTCTCATGAATGCCACAGGACTCCATACCTAAGAAAGATGATTGGAAGGGGACTTCTGGACACCTCAACCTCTCATTTCATGAACCATCAGAAAGCAAAGATATTACTATTTCAGCAATCCATGTAGACAGTTTTGGATGTTGGGGTTCAGAATTCCAGATAAGGAAAACTGAACCTGTAGACTGTGATGGTTCTGCAACCTAATCTCTATACTTGTATGTGAGATCCTTTAAAATGCCCTGTCATCTCAAACTGCATTAAGGAATCACTCAGTGTTCCCTTGATTCCAAGGATGACTGGTGCCTTTGTGACAAGCGGTTGCAGTCATCCACTGACACCATTTTGCTAAATATGCAGTTGGATACCTAAATAAAGGGTTAGAGAAGTCACAGGTGGAGATGCTGCATTGGTCAGACTATGATTCTCCCTGAATTACATGGTCACATGGATGAGGTACAGTTGAATAAGACTGAAAAATGGAAGTATGCCACTTCAGTTAGGGTGTAGATGAGAAAGAAGAGTCAAAGGAAGCAGGGGCCAATGCAAAATAAAAAGGAACAAACCTGCTTAGGAAGAGAAGGTACAGTTACCATATATGCACCCAGTCAGCAACAGTGCAAGTTTAGGGCCCTAGTTCTATTCACAAATCTAGCATTTTGTAGACATATTGCATGAAGGCTATGTACATGTGGTCAAGAATGCAAACTTTACTAACACAATCTGGGAATATGCTTTCTCTGCACTATTCCATAAATGGAAATCAAGCTAGCCCATTCACTCTTTAAACTAACCAAACCAGTCTTAGAAATTGTTTGTTCCTGACATCTCATCTGTGATCTCCATTTCAGCCATCTGATTACTCACCACTTAAAACAGAGCTATGCCTCACTAATTGTAACTTAGATTATTAACAGCCTTGTGCTGATATTTTATTAGTCAAAAAGCAAATTACAACATTGAGTTCTAATTACAAATTAGAGAGTGGTGTGTGAAATTAGAAGAGCTTCTTGGTCCTTGAAAATCAAGTTAAAAGCATTCACTCACAGACAACCATATCAGGTCACAGAATGTACTGTAGGTCTAATTGTTGAGTAGTGACACTGATTTAGAAAGATACCATTGCTCTTACCAGGTTGTCTAACCAACAGAACTCTATTTCCAAATGTTTGTACTGTACCTGGTAGAAATTTTCTTGTCGTATTGACTCCCATTTCCCCTCTACTGTCTGTCAATCTCCCTTTCTGATCTGATAGAACATGTATTAAATCTGATGTTGAGAACTTTGAAAAGGATAATCCTATTCAGGACTTCATAGTTGCCATTATGAGCATAGGTTTGTCCCACCATGTTACATAACTTACAATTCACACCCAGGATCTTGTATTCTTTCTAGAAGAAGTTGGTGATCTGCATGCTGGAGATTTTTAAGCCTCCCCTTTTTTAGCCATTTTTGTTCAAGTATGATTTGCCTTGAAAAGGATAGATTCTTGGGAACTCTTGTGGTGTTTCCTGTCAGCATGGCTGCTGCTTCTTTCTGTGCCCTGATCCCTCTGTAACATACGGAGATGAGTTGGGTAACTTGGGAGATCATTCCTACATGTCTTCTCCCAAGTAAATACAATTTGGTTGACCAGAAAGTTGGGAGAGGTAAAGTAGATCGGCCAACAGCTGATGGAAAAATCAAAGTGTGCCTGGATGAATGTGGGGTCACTTTACTCCATAGTAATGTTGATAGGAACACATTTCGGCTACCGTTGTGTCCTTGTACTGCCATTCTGCAGATTGTTTCTGTGCCTGCCTTCAGCTTGGCTACCAAGAGAGCCTTCTGGGGCACAATTGCTAGATATTCTGAGGATAAAATTGATCACACCCACATTAACTTGAATATTGCTTCTTCAGGAGCAGGAGCATAAAGCATGCAGATTATGTATGTATGTATGTATGCATTTATAAATAACAGCTATATCTTGCCTTTCTTCCAATAATGTGACCCAGGGCGGTTAGAAACATGCTTAACACAAGTTAAAAACCATACAAAGGTTAAAATAAAAATATAAATACAAGATTTAAGAAACAATGAAATGACCATTAATGCGTGGAAGTTTTCTGCATGAAACAGACTTAGATGGAGAAATCTGTTCTGTGAGATCTTATAGCAGAGGCGACACCATGTTTCAAGTCAGTGTTGCAAATTCAGACCTCCACATGATAACAGTATACAAACACGGTAGACAATATAAGTTTGAAATTATTGTGCGGGATGTAGACTTGTAATGGGCTGTATGCTCATATTCTACACACAGGAAAAGTGAGAGACAGAAGAAAATACCCATTCAGTATTCATGCTGTTGGTATATATTCATTGATTTATTTTAACTTTTGATTTGTACCAAAAAGTTACAATTGGTGCATAGAGCAAACAAAATATTTTATTCAGAAACCTTGAATGATGCTTAGTTATGTTTGTTATTGTTATGTTCCTTGAAGTCATTTCTTACTTAATGGTGAATCTAAGTCGAACCTGTCACAGGATTTTCTTGGACAGTGTGTTCAGGGCACGCTTGGCCTTGCCTTCTTCTGAGACTAAGTTCCCAGACACACACTGCAGAAATAATCCAGTTTGAGACTGCTTTAACTGCCCTGTCTCAGTGCTAGGGACCCTGAGAATTGTAGTTTGTTGTATAAACGTTTCACAAAACTACAGTGCTCAGAATTCCCTAGCACTGAGCCAAGGCAGCTAAAGTGGTTTCAAACTGGATTATTTCTGCAGTGTGTTTTAGACCTGAGAGAGTGTAACCCAGTAGGTTTCCATGGGTAATTCAAACCCTGGTCCCCAGTGTCCTAGTTCAGCACTCAAACCACTGTACCACCTGGCTCTCACAGATAGCACATTATATGTGTGTGTGTGAAAAATAAAAACACTACAGCATGCAAAATAAAAGTGAAACAAAGAGAAAAAGGAAATAGAAAAACTTCTATAAATGCCATGAAGCTTGAATACGTCTTTACTTGGTACTCAAAAGAACATAATATGCTTTCCATAGACTTATTGCCACAGCAGAAACCCCTCTTTCTCATAGCAGCCTGCTCCACCTAAGTGTATACGGGCACACGGAGGAAGGTCTGAGGCAGTGGTGATCCTGCATTGGGTGACACCATGTGCATGCACATGACTTCTGGGGGGGTGATACTTCCAGTTACAAGCCTTCTGGTTTGGTTTCTGTGGCAGGGGAGTGCACACAAGCACCTGTGTGAGCCGGGAGTTACCCGTGTGGCCCCGGACAGTGCCTGCAAAGCCCTGAGAAGCTCCTACAGGAGGTGGAGAAGCGACCATGGCCCTAACTAGTGCCTGTGTAGGCCTGAGGAGCACCCATGCATCTCTAAGGAGCCCCTGTGGGGTGCTGGAGCAGTGCCTGCTGGTTAAAGCAGTGCCCGCGTGGGCTGAAGCAACATCCACAGGGGCGGGGAGCAGATCGGGTGTTACTCCCCTTCTGGGGTGTCACCTGGTGAGGTCTGCATCCCACCCCCCAGTGGGGGGGGGTGAGATACTGAGATAAACAGACCCAAGTACTTTTTGGAGGAGGCATTGCTTTGTTTAGCCTAGTCCAAAACCATTTAGGACTTTAAAGATTAAAATTAGCCATTTGAATTGACCTGGAAAAAAAGACAGAAATCCAGTCCAGATAGAGATAATGGGATAATGTGATCATATCAAGCAGTATTGCTTAGATCCTTTCTTAGGAATATGACATAGTTATGATCCTATAAGACTTAATAGTAATATAGATATTAAAATTAATAAATGATAATTACATAGGTGAAGTTTCAGAGAAGCCATTATTATATTACTGTGAAAGTGCCAGCTTGTGCAATTAGAGAGTAAGTTCAGCACTTTCTCTTTCAGATAATAAGAGTATACTAAATTAATTTTTGCAGGTGATTCTGTGATCTAACAGATTTCTAAACTCGGAGAATATTCCAGGTATTTCTTACCCCAATACCTATAGCAAAAAGAAGTTGTTTTCGATTCTGCATGCATTGAAGTGCAAAGATCACATTTTGTTTTATGCATATAAAAAGCATGTGCATACACACAGATGAACAAATTCTGGTTACCTAACAATTTTATATTTTTGCCTTAACAGATGGGATGTTGCCAGATATACTGTGTCACTGAAATGTGATAGGAGGCCATACCCATTTATCTGACACACAAGAGGCAGGGGTGTTTTTGATCGTGGGTGAGAGGTTGAATTACAGTAGACAAATTATGTGGAGAAAAACAAACAAAATGATTAGATTTTTCTGTATGTATATATTCTCTATTTATGAATGCCATTTATAATTATTTCTTTCTGTTTATCTTTCTTCCTTTCCTGGGGGTATGCAGATGGGAGGATGAAGCAGAATTGTCACATCTCTTTCATTTTCTCTCAACTGCTGCTAAGTTTGTTTCCTTCCTCTTCCATGTACAACACTGCTTCTTCCCCACAGTTCCTTTTGCTCACCACACGAAGTAATATCTTCCTGCTGTTCTTCAGCACAGTCTGCATCCTTCACCTTAAGAATACATTCCTTCCAAATGCATCCAGTCAATAAGTTCCCATGCCACTTCATTCCAACTGCTGGCGGATTTCTAAAGAACAAGAAATTACCCTGTGAATGATTAAGGGAATGGATGTTAAAGGGTTGATCTAATTTCAGATTTCCCTTTTATTTCCCTCACTCCTCTCTCCATTTTCCAGCCCCACTTGTAGATAGAATCATAGAATCGTAGAGTTGGAAGAGACCACAAGGGGCATCCAGTCCAACCCCCCCGCCATGCAGGAACTCTCCATCAAAGCATCCCCGACAGATGGCCATCCAGCCTCTGCTTAAAGACCTCCAAGGAAGGAGACTCCACCACTCTCCGAGGGAGTGTGTTCCACTGTCGAACAGCCCTTACTGTCAGGAAGTTCCTCCTAATGTTGAGGTGGAATCTCTTCTCCTGGAGCTTGCATCCATTGTTCCGGGTCCTGTTCTCTGGAGCATCAGAAAACAAGCTTGCTCCCGCCTCAATGTGACATCCCTTCAGATATTTAAACACGGCTATCATATCACCTCTTAACCTTCTCTTCTCCAGGCTGAACAAACCCAACTCCCTAAGTCTTTCCTTATAAGGCATGGTTTCCAGACCCTTCACCATTTTAGTCGTCCTCCTTTGGACACACTCCAGTTTCTCTGCATCCTTTTTGAATTGTGGTGCCCAGAACTGGACACAGTATTCCAGGTGGGGCCTGACCAAAGCAGAGTAGAATGGCACTATTACTTCCCTTGATCTAGACACTATATTTCTATTGATGCAGCCTAAAATTGCATGTGCCTTTTTAGCAGCTGCATCGCACTGCTGATTCATGTTCAACTTGTGATCTACTTGGACTCCAAGATCTCTTTCACATGTGGTCTTGTTCAGCCAGGTGTCCCCCATCCTATATCTGTGAATTTCATTTTTCCGCCCTAAGTGCAGTACCTTACATTTCTCCGTGTTGAATTTCATTTTGTTAACTTTGGCCCAGCTATCTATTCAGGTCATTTTGAATTTTGATCCTGTCTTCTGGAGTATTAGCTATTCCTCCTAATTTGATGTCGTCTGCAAATTTGATAACTATGCCCCCAATACTCTCATCCAAGTCATTAATAAAGATGTTGAATAGCACTGGGCCCAGGACAGAGCCATGTGGTACCTCACTTGTCACTTCTCTCCAGGATGAAAAGGAGCCATTATTGAGCACCCTTTGGATAAATCTTTCACTTTCCATGCCAGAGTTCTTGTTGTGTACCTTCAAGTCATTTCTGATTTATGACACACCTTAAGGAAAATGGATGATGGGGCTTTCCTGGCAAGATTAGCTCAGTGGAGGATTGCCTTAACCTCCTCTGAGGCTGAGAGAATGTGGCTTTCCCAAGGTCACCTTTTGTGGAGTCCCATGGCTGAATGAGGATTTGAAACCTGGGCTCCCAGAGTTCTAGTGTTAAACTCAGATATTACACTCTGCTGACTCTCCAGACCAGAGAGACCCCTTACAAAACAACCCCTCCCCCCAAATTTGTTTTGATATCTGGAGGTCAGAATTCCTAAGAAACAACATCAGACTTGGTTTTGAAAACAGCCACTTCAGGGAAATTGATTTCTTTAAGAGGAAAAGACTGCCTGTTAGCCCTTTTCTTTTGCCTTGGGTTTGAAAACAGATGCCTAGCTGTAGCGTCTCAAGGAACTGAGGGCAATGTTCTGTTTGCAGAAAGAAGATTGCAGAGGATTTCCAGTTTATAGAGAATAATCTATTCTGTGCTGTTTGCACCTCTCTTAGTTCTGTTTCAGAGATAGGCTGCAACTTGCTGGGTGAAAACTAAACTAACATAAAAACATTTTCCTTGTTTTCAGAGGCATTTTTAATCGTTATTTAGGAGGAATTACTTTAGGTTGTTTTGTCCATCCACAAACAAATGTGATTGTTGTTGTTCTTGTTGTTATATGCCTTTATTGTCTTCATAAGTGGAGTAAAAAAAACATCCACCTGCCCACCCTCTGCCAAAATGCACTGCCATGCAAATAATCGGACAGCCACATGTTGAATAATATGCATCCTTCTATATGCTACTGTAAAAAACATTGATTCTTTTTTCTCTGGAGTTTGAAGACTTTTTCACTCCTCCTCCCCCCAAATAGGGCAAATATGTTCAAATTGCACATGGCCAGATCACATTCTGCTCTCATTCTACCAAGATAATTTTCATCATGTAGACTGGCCATTAGACAAGAGGCAAGCAAGATTTTTCTAAGTAAAGGAGAATGACCAGGAGGTTGGTAGCTCCATCTATCCTATTTCTAGGAGTAGAAAAGTATGGCACAAGGAAGGTAGGTGTTAGACCAGTAATTTGTGACCTGTTTGCCTTGGTGTATTAGCATGCCAATAGAAATAAATTTTTAAAGGCCTTCTTTGAGCCTGCTACTGCAGAAGAAGCTGTTTGATACATTTCTGAATAAGACAGTGGTTTGATCTTGCACCATGTTGACCCCACTGATCAATGGTTTATGCAGAAATAAGATGGTGGGATGGGACTCTTCAGTGTGTGGGTTTTTTAAAAGTGTTATACATCCCCAAAATGAACCTTTCCCAGTGTGAATGAAGTATGCTTCTCATTTTAATTAAAGAGAAGAAAATACCTCTGCTTCTGGAAGCACTTTTAGAGAATAAAAATGAAATGAAATTCTGAATGTTCATTTTCATTGCAGTCAGTCTGTTAATCTCTTCCACTGCCTTTCTGAACTGGTGAGCATATTTGGAATTATGAGAAGGTGTTACAGGAATCGCCACCAAATGGCTGCTAGGGACATTGCCCACTCTCAAAACGGCAACCATGGTGTGTGTAGTCAGTCACAGAACACCATAGAAAAAGAAACTGTGAGGCTAAAAGGTAACCAGCCCAAAAACTGAGTGCAAGTTAGTGGGTGGCATAGTGTGTTCTAAAGCAAAGTGCTGTGTAACGCAGCAACTTCCCAATTCACCCTATGAGGTACAGTATATACTTGACTATAAATTGACCTCGTGTAAAAATTGAGCTCAACTTTTGGAGTCAAAATTGTAGACTTTTATATGACCTGTGGATAGGTCGAGGGTCAGACTTAAGGAGGCAGCTCAGCAGGGGAGAGCCTGGCTGGGGAGAGGCTCGAGATGAAGTACCATATTGACCCATGTAGAAGTCAAACCAGTTTTTTAGGTCAAAAATGTTACCTAAATTTCTTGACTTATACACAAGTATGCACGGCACATCTGGACCAGCATGGGGGCCGGAAATGTCCTAAGAAAAGAAAATGAATATAGTATGACAGTAAGCTAAGTGTTTTGCAGTCATCCAGTGTGTGAGCATGGGACCTTGTCAAATATTATCAAAAGTGGCCATGACTGCCATATTGGAAATTCTTGTGTTAATCTCTTGTGCCTAGGATTGTACTTCCTTAGATAGAGAAAGTTAAGAATGCTTATTTTATACAGTATCATTAACCAGTTGCATAGAGTTTCATTCTGCACAGTCATATTCACTGGGGTTTGGTTCCAAGACTTCCCCCCCCCCCCCCACCCAATGAATACCAAAATCCATGACATACACACACATACCATCCTAGGTCTATATGTTTAACCACCAAAAGCGTTCAGGTGGTCTCTAGAAGATTCAACATGTTTTTGTTTACTTCTGGAAGGTTTAGTGGAGCTTGGTATTCATTTCACAAGTGCATATTGTTAGTTCTAAATAAAAAGTTTGCTCAAAATTGTTGAAGTGCTGTTTTGTTTTTGCTTGCTTATCTGTTTGTTTTATGGTATAGCATCCAATCCCTTTTCTTCCACGTTGTTTCTGCCTCTGGTACTAAAGAACATGCATTCTTTATTAGCTGAAGTTCACATAAATTCTGAAATTTATGTATCTAAAAATAGTCCTGATGTGGAGAAATAAAGTCCAAAACACACTGCAGAAACTGGTTTAATTGCCCTGGCCCAGTGCTATGGAAGTCTGGGAACTGTAGTTTTGTGAGACATTCAGCCTTCTCTGTCAGATAGCTCTGTCAGAGAAGTTTATAAGTATTTTACCATAAGGTGTGGGAGGAGAGAGAGAGAGAGTTGAAGCTACTTTTCAAGAAGGACAAGTCTGACTGAATTATTTGCATGGTATTTTGAATTTTGTCCATTGTTTCAGATTTTTTAAAATAGAAATTGGTAGTGAAATGTGAAGGTACTCAAATACAGTATACTGTTCTTTTTAATAGTTCTACAGTTAATGGAATGAGACAGGAAGGCTTTTGAAACTTAAAAATGCATGATTTTTAAAGTGTTTTTATGACCCTGTTTCAGTGCATTTCTGAATCTGAGAGTGATTTGATCGTCATTTGTACAGATTATGAAAACACTCATTTCTTGTATTCTGTGAAATTAGTTTGATTTATGGTTTTCTTACTTTGCAGTAGAGATGGGAATGTATGACTCTCTGGAGTTTATCACACAGGAAGAATTTCTCTTAGTTTCGAAAGAAATGGAAGTGAGGCCAGTTCGGAATTGATTAAATTTGCTAGTTCAGCGAATTTACGTGATTGCGTATTGACACTGCATTGCGTTCAGAACTGCCTGAAATTGCCTCCCAGTACCTGAAATTGCGTGTGATAGTTTCTTACGCAATCAAGTGAAACTCCATGATTGAGTTTGGAAGGACTTCCCTTTGCCCGAAAATGTGTGTGATCAGCTTTCACGCAATCACACGAAACCCTATTATTGCATTCAGATTGCCATTGGATTATACTTCCAATTCCCTTTGTGTGATAAACTCCTCTGTGTAATTGGATTGACTGTCCCATCACACTGGCTATGCTGGCTGAGGTTGCCGATTAACAATATCTGAAGGACTATACATCTGGCAGCCCTGTTTTATAGCTTCTGGAACACTTTTTACATCAACTTTTCTGCTTTTTAAAAAAACCATCTTATTTATCATCAGTGCATAGTGGAGGATTTTGGGAAGTGTTCCAGGGCAAACTTGGGTGTTGGCCAGACCAGCAGAGTTCCCTCAGCTCCTCTCCTGGAATAACATGTCCTGAAAACACATATGGTACTTCTCTGTTCCAGTGCATTGCAGGGGAACCTCAAAATTATGGACATTCGTATGTTTAAGGATATTATTGCTGATCTTGTAATTGAGTAACACATGATAAGCTTGCTGAGGGATCTCCGACCTTCTTTGGAAAACAGTTTGAAAACGAGAAATTATAGAATATTAGCTAAGAATCTAATACGTTTGGAGGAAATTTAAATGTTTAATATGCAATACATAGTATGCATTCCAGGAAATAGGAAAAAGTGCAGAATAGTTTTAAACTGTAGTCGTTCCCTTTAAGTTAGAATCTGCAAGTGTGTTTGGCAAAATATTGTTCAACATATTGCTTTTCCCCCCTCAGAGATCCAACATACTTTGATGAAAACTGGTTAAACAGAATCAAAACAGAAGTAGGAGACAATTGGAGACTGAAGGTATTTTAATTGCTTAATTATATTTTTTGTCATTTAAATCATTAAGCATTTCAATTTATATGTGCATGTGGGATTTTAGCCTGCCCTTTTTGAAGGGCCAGGGAGGGCTACAGATTTAAATAACTATTATTATTATTATTATTTGAATTAAAGATCAAGATGCATTAAACACATAGTAATTAATTCCTTCTTATGCTTTCTATGTTCTGAAGATCTTTTCTCCATAACAATGCCATTTCATATTTCATCTATTCTCTGCCTAGAATTGGTTTTCTGTGGTATTTCAGTTTAATTCACTTATATTGCATTTCTATTAATCTGAGGGCTTAATGGATGGGGTGTGCACCTTCAGAATGTTTCTGTGGTCCTTAGCCTTCCTGACTCCCCAATTCCTGCGGGGTCTTAGACAGAAAATTGAGCCCAAGAGGCCTACTCTGGGTTTATTGAAGCTGTATTGAGGCCATTGCCAAAGTTTTCTCATTTCTTCAACTAGATTGAAATCTATTTGGTGTCTTGTTTCTTAAAAGCCCTTTGTCATCTGTCAAACAGGCCCAAATAGAATAATATCCTTTCTTTGACTAAAGAGGCAGATATTTTAGACATAGTGATACAGTATGTGGTGCTGGACTTGGTTGTACTTCCCAATTTCTGCCTCAAACAGTTTTATACTGTATTCTACTGATGTGAAGCCCTCAGGGAAAAACACCTGGAAAATGCAGAGTAAATATTTCTTTCGTGTTTGGAATGGTGAAAGAGAAAAATGTCTTTCCCTCAGGCCTTCATTTCAAAGTATAATCAAAGACTCATTTCTCACCCATGGTTTTTGAGGCTAAAGCCATACAGAACCAAATATTATCTGTCAAAATGGCATGCCTTTTCCAGTGGTGCTTGTTTTTTGTCATCAGTAGGATCCAGATGAGGTTTTGAAAACATTATAGTCCATGTTTTTAATGTTGACTGTGAAAGAATCACATTCCTAAGATGTTTCTGCTCTGTTGGATAACAGAAATAGCCTATGGTGGTTAACTGTTACTCAGTTACTCAGTTATGGAACTGTAATCTTTATTCTTGCTTTTTTTTAAAGATCAGGTATTACTGGTTTAAATTTTTTTCTGTTGGCATACTAGTGGCTTAATATCCTGTACTGTGGATTTAATGAGAAGCATTCAGTTCCCTCTGTCAATTGCAGTATGAGTTAGAAGCAAAGTAGAGGTTGGGTATCAAAGGGGAGAAACAGATGGGCAGGAAAAGGTGGCTTGAAGCTGCCTTTTCTGAAGCCACATTGAAACCCCACCAACTGCACTGCTGGCACCCAAGGTAGCTGGAGTCCTCATGTCATGATCACATAACATGGCTTCAAGCCAGGAAGAAGTGGGGAAAAGCTGCTTCTTTTTGAATCGGCTTTTCTCTGCATAAGGTGCCTAGAGGGCACTTTTCTACTGGCTTCAAGGCATGTGTCATCTAAACGCAACACCTTCAAGCCAGCCTGAAAGCCCCTCTTTTTGCCTGTCTATTTCGTCCCATAGTTACATATAGGCTATTTCCATAGTCACATACAAGTTATTTCCACACATGCCAAATTTCTTTTCCCTAATCCAAACACCCTGTTGGACCCAGTTACCAACTGAGAGGAAGCAGCTCTCAGGTGGTCCTTTCTTGTCACCTTCCATTTCCCCCATTAAGTGGCCATTTCTTCTTCTTCATTTTTTCTTTTTTGCTGACTATCGCAGCATACCATAGGTACAAAGACTGAATTAATCTTCTTTATGTTTACAGTGGATTTTTGCAGAAGGGTAAGACCAAAATTTCTGTCCACTGGAGTATTTTTCGCCCATTGGAGTCTAACCTGGTGATCTGGAGCTTCCTCTTCGAATACCAGATTTCTCTTTGTCACTTAAAATCAAGCAGTGGGAAGGACTGCTGCACTTATAAATGTCATCTTTCCACATTTATTGATTTTAAAAGTCTTAAAGATGCTTGCTGAAATCTTTGCTCAATTGTTGTATTGTTGTCACAGAGGACATAATACTTTATTAATTACTTTTTTGCCTCTGAATGATCTGGCCTTGTGGTGATTCACTGTTGATCTACAGAATTCTTGATGGTTCTTGTCCACATGCCCTAAATGTCTCTGTCCTTGTAAGGGATAATGTAAAAGCAGCTTGAAAGAGAAATGCTACTGATAATGGAAATACTGTATGTTTTTAATGACTGACCATCTCTTAACAAAATAAAAGTGCATCGCTCAAATAGATACTTCTGTTCCTTATAGGACCCAAAAGTTGACTTGTAAACATTCACTTCTATATTTGAGGGTATTTAAGTAGGTAATTTAAGGGTATTTAAATAGGTAAAGAATTGTATTTGTTTCCCATCAAACAAAGATATTAGTAACACAGAGTATTGTAGGTTCACAGAATCACAGAAGTAGTGTTGCCAGGGGTAATTTGTTCTGTTTTAGGTACACATAGCAGGATTTACCAGTGGGATTAATACCCAGGCAGTGTGTTGCATTGCTTACTAATGTGCTAGCCTTTCTTTTTTTCCCCTTTTTAGAGAACATAGGCAATGAAAAAACAAATATGCTACAGCCAAAATGTATTTAAAATTTTGAAATATTAGTAATGAAATTAACATAGTTGAATAGCATCCCCTTGCCCTGAAAAGTATAATATATGGGGCAGCATTGCTTCCATTAGATATCATGGATAACGTGGACTTCCACTGTTGTCTTGTGCTGTCTGACAACATATACTATATTGGTACCAATTTCATTTTAATGAAATTTTGAATTTAGAAATTTTGTATTTCAGTGTTTAGCTTAGAATGGATTACCAAAAATTGGCTTCCTATATGTGCACAATGCTTAATTTTTCAGATTTTAGCTACTGTGTCTTGTTTTTGTAATCTAGACAGTGAATGCTATAAAATTCATAGTAAATCATCTTCCTATTGGGCTGTGCTGCTTAAATTCTGCTTGATAGTTCTGTGAGTTTGATAATGAATCTTCACCTCTTATGTTTATACCTGAATGCATATGCTCAACAATGTTTGCACTTATTTTCATAGCATATGAAACATTTTATTGCATATGGGAAGCACATGAAAGTGTAGATCCAACTCACAACCCATTGGTGTAAGTAGTCCCATGTCCGTTGAGTTTTTTGGTGTTCCCATGAAGAAGAGAAATCTGAAAATCAGAAAATGATTTAATTACAGAATCATAATTTTGTGATTTTAATGATTGGCTGCTTTAGACAGCAGGGGCTCCTGCTTCTAGCTATAAATAAGAACCCTTGCCGACTTCATTGTGTGAAGCCCTGTGATTTGGCTTCTGTGTGATCTTTTACCCCAGTTTCTGTATATTTATTTGTTTCCCCTTCCCTTCTAAAAGGTGAGCAATCTGAAGAAAATATTAAAAGGAATTTTGGATTACAACCATGAGGTAAGGGCTTTTACTTACTGGTAATGTTGTACATTAATGTTCTCTGTTACATTCTACTTCATTGTAATTTCCATTGTTCTGTTGTGCAGTATGAACAAGGCCCAGATTTTTAGTGCAACAAACTGATTTATAAAGATTTTAGATACTGTTTTTAGTCTTTCTCTTACCGGCAATTTATAATAATATATAAAGGGAATCTCACCAACAGTTCTTTCTCCATTGTTTATAAAGTCCTGGTGAGCTTTGTTGGCAGGCTTTTGTGTTTTTGAACAGCTTCATTCATCACATAATTTCCTCATCATATCAATTTCGTGTATAGTCTTAACACTTCTGGAAAATCTCTTTATAATAAATGTGTGGCTTTAGGTAGCTTTGCCAATGACTGTGGCCAGGATCCAGTAGTGTAATCTCACTGGATCTTGCTAGCTTCTCCAGAATCAGCCATCTGGGAATGACATGATTAGTAACTGTGTCTACTACCTACTTCAGTGAGAGAGGGAGGGATCAGAAATCAACCCCCAGCTGAAAGATGGAATGGATTGCAGAATAAAATGTGCACACAAGTGATGGTGTATCTGTTTCTGCCTTCCGTTCCACCATAAATAAACACCGCCCTTTACCATTCACTTGGAGTTTGGTGGCGTAAAACTATTGCTGTATATGTGCCCACTCAACCCCCCCCCCCAAAAAAAAATTCTGACCACTGGCCATTCTAGCTACAGTTAATGGGAGCTAAAATTGAGAGGGCCACCCATTCCTTACCCTTTATCTACTTTGGATCTCAAACTGGGAAACTTGCCAGATATTGGGAATGTGTACTCACTCAGCTGTGTGCAGCATCTGCATTTTGGTTTCACTGTTATCTTGGTCTTTGCAGATTTTGGGGCAGCAAATAAATGATTTTATCCTTCCTGATGTCAACTTGATTGGGGAGCATTCAGATGCTGCTGAGCTTGGAAGAATGCTTCAGCTTATTTTGGGCTGTGCTGTAAACTGCGAACAAAAACAAGGTAAACTCAGCTTTAAATTAAAGGATTCATTCAGGCTGGACAAACAGAATATTGAGATCATGTTGACAAGAGGAGATAACAACATATAACATTGCTTTTCAAGTGTCTTTGAGAGTGTTGCCTGGATATCAGCAAGGCTCTTTGTATCAACTATTTTAGTGGGATGCAACCTTTGTTCTCTTAAAAGGTACCCTGCTTATTTTTAGGATATTTATTTTAAAGACACAGAAAAATAAATGTAAAATAGGGCAGATAACAATATTATGTGGAAGTTCATCCTCCCTCTGCCCTTTTAAGTAACACCAGGAAGAATGGAGGTCCAGATTTGTTATCTGGCTATCATAAGAGATTAGATGTGGATAACTAAACTGAGAGTCAAAGTAACAAGATGGTAGACCTCTTTGTAGAAAGGCTGATATGTGTTTGGGAGTATAGCTTGCTCTGAAGTTGAATGCTCACTGAAGGATCAAGTAACTTGTAGTTACTTGGGTCCATCTCTGCACACAGATGATTGTGGTGAAAGTCATGAGTACTTTTGCCCAACTTCATTTAATTCATGAGTTGTGTCCCTTCCTTTACAAGTGACCATAGTGGACCATGTCACAATCACATCATGTTTAGATTACAGTAACATGCATTCAAGAAGAGATAGTATAAAACATGGCAGCCAGATTTGTGTCTGTATGCATTTTACACAGTATTTAGTGCTAGTCCTGGTATCCCTTTCGGTTTCTAATTCCAGTTCACAGTAGTACTTTTTCCAGTAAAGCTCAGAATGACTTAAAGGTAGAATAGCTGAGAGTTGGCTTTCTCTCATACCAACCTGCCTAAAGTATTCATTCTTCTCTGCGGAGGTGAGGTTAGTGGAGACCTTACTCAGAACTTTTTTATGTGACAACAGAAAGTTGTGGAACTTTCTTTCATGGAGGGCTAGGCTGATTCCCTCATTATTGGTTTTGATCAGGAAGAACCAGTGAGAAAAGATTGCATATGCTACATTACCCTTTAATTCTCCTCTCTCTGGCTACCTTTGGTGTAAAATATCCTAGAGAATAGTTTTACCACTACACCACACCAGCATAGTGTGATGACATGAACATTGGACTGCAGCTCTAGAAACCAGAGTTTGAATCTCTACTTGGGCATGGCAACCTACTAGGTGACCTTGGACAAGTCACACATTTCAGAAAACCCTGTGATCGGGTCAACTTATGATCACCATAAGCCAAAAACGATTTGACAGACACACAACAATGTATAATGGCCCAGAGATTTTGGATTTTTTTTAACATTAAACATTTGTTTGAGTTGATTCTCTATTCTGTCTTTTACTTTAGATGATATTTTAAGTGGCTTACATAATTAGACTGTTTTCATACTCTGTGATCCATAGCCTTGATCTGGAATATTGTTGCTTCCTTCCCCAACTTCACCTCTGGCCCACATTTCTTTTTAGATGATTGTGGCTGATACTTTAGCTTTCATGTCATTCACTCCCTCATGTATTGTATTGTGGGTGGGTGGCTCATTGTCTGGTTTGTGCTTATGATTCCATTACCCATCCAACCCAAAATGTACATCTCCTTGCTTTCAAAGAGCAGAGGTGAAGATGTAAATTGAAGGCATTGAGCTGAATAGGTTGTACAGGGTACTTACTTTGTTTCTATTAGTTTTCCATTATAAAAAATATTTCTAACCACTTTGACATTTACCTGTAAGACAGTTTAGTGCCACTGAGTTATGCTTTGTTCCTGAATCCACAGAAAACTAGACTTGCAAGATAGGGATTTTATGACATTGTCATCCCAGGAATTTTAAACAGAGTCCCCAAGACTCAGCCAACTGCCTTGTGCATTTTTTTTCTTTATAGACAAAAAACTGTGGTGATAAAAAAATTATTCAAACAAATATATTGTATTTTGCCATTGGAGTACTTTTTGAGCTGTACAATGCAATATGTTGGAGCAAAAATATTTCCAGAAAAACTGGTGAGAGTGCCCAGAGGAGGGCAATTAGTGCATGCTCAATTGATCCCATGCAGAAAGCATCCATTGAAATATTGATGCTGTGAGTGGAAGGACCTGGTGTAGATATTCAAGACATCTTTAGAGCAGCCAAAGTTATCATTTGGAAATGTCAGAACTAAAGGAGGATGTGGACAAAGAAAGAGTGCTAGAAATTTTGAATGGCTCCTCACAGAGAGTATTCTTTAGCACATAATCTATTAAGCAAATAGAGATATGGTGTGTATTCAGGGTATAGAACAAAAGGCACTCTACCAAAGTGCGGAAGCCTCTTTATTCACTGAGTTGAAGATATTCGTCAGCCTATTGCATGGGCATGGGCATTTCATGGACAACATGAAGTCTTGGAGGAAACATGACATCCAGTCTCAGAGCAGTTATGACTTTGAAGAGCCTTTATGTAATCACAAGGTACAGTTGGCCCTCTGTATCAGGAGACTAGCCATCAATGGATTGGAGCATCCACAAATGGCCTTATCCATTGGTGTCAATGGTGATGTGTCCCTGAAGCCGCAAGCACTTCAGCATCCATTGATGATCATGGGACTTGAGATCCTGCAATTTTTGTATCCTCGAGTGGGGGGGGGGGGTAATCTAGAGCCAAACCCCTGCCAGTATGGAGGGCTGACTATACGTGAGGTTAGACAACAAGGAAACAAGAGCAATGGATAGAGTTTCTGAAAATAATGACTGTCTTCCAGGACATGTGGACTATATTTGTTGAGCAGCTCAAAATGGGATATACATTGATGGACAGTTGGTTGAGTTCAGAAGTAAATATGCAGGCCAACAGTGCATGCCAAATAAATCAGGAAAATAAAGTGTGGTGGTTCTGTGATACTGAGACATGCTATCTTTTCATGGGGTACATTTACCTGTGCAGGCTTCCTTGTGTACCATATGAAACCCATCCTGGTCACAGAATGGTGACACTGACAACACTAGTTGAACCATTTTCCCACACTAGACAAAATGTGGTGGAAGGCAATTTTTTCAGCAGCTTTGGACTGACAGAATATCTTTTACAGAGAGACTTAACATGATCTGGCATTATTCCCTCCCACTGCTGCTCTGTTCTGCTCTATTAGCAATCGAGCAGCAGATAGGAAAACTAGCAGATGAAGTACTAAGTGTGAAAAAATTGCAAGGAGGACTACAACATTGAAGTAGCATGCACAAAACGTACCTTGAGTAGGGGACATTTTCTTCAGCAAAGACTGATTTCCTGTCAGAGTAGACCAGTGGTTCCCAAACTTCAGTCCTCCAGATCTTTTGGACTTGATCTTCTAGAATCTTTGATGACTGGAGAAGCTGGCTGGAGCTTCTGGGAGCTGCAGTCCAAAACAAATGGAGGACCAAAGTTTGGGAATCACTGGGGTACACAATTACACATTAATGCTAGGTGTTCCTTCAAATAAATGGAAACATATTCCCCCTCCAGTGTGTTTCTTTCCTAGTTTGTGGGTATCAGAGGTTCACAAGTTTTTTTTTTCTTTCAGTTGGAAATAACAGTGGTAAGATTTTTATGACACAGAAAGTATGTTCATTACTCAAACCCCAAAATACAGTATATTGGAATTTCTGTGGTGTCAGAAAATGCCCCAGGGGTTTCTGAATCTGAAATTTTAAGAATCCACCTGGGTGAGTTACATGACACATAGCTTTATAGGAAATCTGAACCTAAGCTTGTGTTTTATTGATTTCCATGATGGTCACTGCAAATTTTAGCTAAAATGAGCTATAAAGTTAAGATCTCTTAGAGTGTATCCACATTGCTGAATTAAAACAGTTTGATACCACTTTAACAGTATCATGGCAATCCATCCTACAGAATCCTGGGATTTGTATTTTGGTGAGCCATACAGCTTGGTCTGTCAGAAGACTCTGGTGCCTTACCAACAAATCTCAGGATTCTGTAGGATAGAGTTGTGGCAGTGAAAGATGGGGCCAAACTGCTTTAATTCTGCAGTGTGGATACACCTTTACTAGGGCTGCACAAACATAGTTTTGCAGAAAACTGAAGAAAGCATTGTGTCACGAGATACAGTCAGCCCTCTATATCCATGGATTTTTTTATCCATGAATTCAACTGTCAATGGCTTGAAAATACTTTTTTAAAATATAAAAGTGCCAATGACAATTGAGTTTGCCATTTTATAAAATGGACATCATTCTACTGTGGTATAATGGAACTTGAGCATCCACAGATTTAGGTATCCACCGGGGGTTCTGGAACCAAACTCCAGCAACTGTACCAAGGGGCAACTGTACAGACTTTTCTTCCTGTACCGACTTTTATTTTGTTGTTGTTGGTCAGACTGATTTGGCAACATCATGCTTAAATCTGTTCTGGAACTATAGTGCACGTTGTAGGTAAGGGAATGTGAAAATGATTGTTGCAGATACCAATTTGATAGAGCATCTTGTTAGTTCTAGAACTGCTTTTACTTTCAAAAGTTTTTTTTAAGTTTTCAAAACTTGTATTTCTGTGTTAAAAGAATGAGTGCTTAACCACATGACAGTCACATTCTTTCCTGGTTTGGGATTTGTAAAAATCTTTTCTATCTCAGCAATACTCCACTGCTCAGGGCTGTTTTTTCACCACTGTATATTATCAAGACTGACATTTATTCACTTGCTTTCAGGAAGCTTCTGCCTAATTAACTTCTATTCCTTTCTCCTCTTTTTCCATAAACTTCAATGGAAAGAGAGGTGATCTTTACTAAGAAAGTATGAATTTCAGTCAAAGTGGCTTCAGTTCTCTCAAAATAAAATAGTGTTTATCTCCTGTAGCAAAGTTCTCATTCTTGTATTTGATGTATATATTTATCAAGCTGAGAGCCAGCATGGCCTACTGGTTTGAGTGTTGGACTACAACTCTAGAGACTAGGGTTCTATTCCCTTCTCAGCCATGAAACCCACTGGGTGACTTTGGGCAAGTCACATGCTCTCAGTTTCAGGGGAAGCAATAGCAAACCTCCTCTGAACAAATCTTCCCAAGAAAAACCCATGATGTAGGCCATAAGTTGGAAGTGGCTTGAAGGCACACAATGACATTACCAAGAACAATTTATCAAGCTGCTAGTACTGAATCAGGGATAGTACCATACTGTATTGTGTTATGGGAAAGTCACCTTCCGTTGGTGTTCCAAAAGACGTATTTTTTACATAGTTTTGGACTGATTTACAATTAAAAAGAAAAGTCCTCCATTAATATATAAAAGTGAATGTTTTCATGTTTTGGGAAGTTGCGACTGTTTATCTTTTGGATGCAACTGTGAATGACCGCTTGCTAAAAATGTCTGTTACAGAGTATATCCAGACCATCATGATGATGGAGGAGTCTGTGCAACATGTTGTCATGACAGCAATTCAGGAGGTAAGGAGTTGGGGAAAGGCATATTGAAGAAATATAGCATTCATTGCAGTTGCTTCTTTCATTTTACCAGAAAGAAACAATTCGCAGAAAAGATTTGATATGTGATGCAAGACATTTTGTTGCTCTCTGGCTGGGCAAAACAGCAATTTTAAAGCACGTTTCCACTTTTCTTTAAATCTAGAAGATTAAAACTTCTGGATATGATACTAGGTTCCCTTTTTGTCATTCCTTCCCTATGGTTCCCACAGTATTTCAGGATTATTGAGTAGTTAGCAGCAGAGGGCTTGAATAATTATAGACCTTAGTTTCATTAAAGACTGTAGCTGAAGTGAGTCTTTCCAATCTTATACACCCTCACCTGAAAGTAAACCCCGTTGAATGCAGTGGGGTGAAGAATAATTAATTATTAATGACAGTGATTATACTGTTTCATTGAAATAAGTAGGAAAACGGGAGGACCAGTACAAATGGAATTATGCACTTTGAATTCCCGCTAAATTAAGTAGGAGGTTAAACATATGCTTAATCTCTTTTGCTGACATTAATAAGACTGAAAAGTGCTCAAGTTTATCTGTCTCAGATCCCAGGTTTTATGTTGTTTAGCAGCCTAATACATTGATCCTGTTGAGACAGGGTGGCAGTGGAGGAGAGATAGGAAAGTGGGGTAAAACATTGTCCTGTTAAGATGACTGTCAAGCACATCTGAGAAAGATATTTTAAGACATAACTTTAGACCCTTCTTTTGCTGGTATGTTAAATAAAAGTTTATTTGAATCCTGATGTTTCAAATTGATCTTTTCAGTTGACGTTTAAGAGGCACTGGAAAAAAACCCCTCATTTGTCATTTCATTGCACCATTTTGGTAGTTTGAACAGATTTCTCGACTGTTTGGTTAGTGCTGACAGGTTTTACAGCAGGTAATTTAATGTATACGAGGGGGGTATCTAAAAGATTTAATGATCACCTTTTTAAAAAATTGACAGAAAGTTTGTTTTGATTTGTAGTTGTTAACTTATCTCTATGTAGTCAGTATCTAGATTTATACATTTTTCCCAGTGTGCCTGATGAGGATTTTACACTTTAGTCACTTCTGGCACAACCAGTCTCAGAAATAAAGGACGCAATGAGCTGATTTTTCTCAGCAACATGCACTTAGGGACCAATGATGATACTGACAAAATTTCATCAATATGCCATAATAACTTCCAGGTGATAATTATTACTTTATGATACCCCCCCGTAAGGCGCAATCTGCAGACTTCTACAATATCAGGTATTTGGAGGATCAAAATAGGCTGGGAAAAATGTATAAAACTAGATAGTGACTACATAGAGATAAGTTAACAACTACAAATCAAAACAAACTTTCTGTCAATTTTTTTAAAAGGTGATCATTAAAACTTTCGGAACCCCCCCCCCCCCCCCAGTATGTTGCAAACCTTAAATGATTCCATAGAAAACGTCCAGGTTCTCCTTTTTCTTATTATTATTTACTTTAATTTATATCTTCCTTTTTCCCCCTCAACTGGAACTCAAAGTGGCTCTTATTAAATTAAGCATCAGAGCCCCATTTTGTATCCCTAGAGAACAATGTCAATCTTAGTACACTGTTATGTAGCACACAGAGATGAAGGCAAGGACTCCAGGTATGCTCTTGCACTAGAGCCTTCAGAGTGTCTGAAGCATTCCTTTCCATCAGTTAGCTAGAAATGGAAAAGTAGAGATGCCATGTAGCATTTAATACATAGCAGGAATGGAGTTGGGGGTTAGGGAGTTGCATTTCTCCCCTTGGGACCTTGAAGGATGCACCCTCTCCACACCCCATCTTGCCTTGTTTTTGGCCCAGCATGAGCCATTTTAGGCTTAGGAGAGGTCTTTTTTCCCAACTGGAATTAACATGAAGGTGGCCATTTGAGTCACTTCCTGTTGAAAAAGTGGCTTTACCTGGGCCTAAAATGGTTTGAGAAGAACAAAAGCATAGCACAATATCCCCTGTGTTCATGGCAGTTTTTTTCCTGAGAGGACCTAGGTGCCACAAAAACAGCCCTGGGGGCCACTTGCAGACTGTAGTCCACACTTTACCCACCTGTACAATATGGCAAGAGTATCCACCAACATCCTTTCCCATCTTTCTTTAATGTCTATCCATTTACAAGTTCTAATCAGGAAAGATCTTTTGTGATGCCAGTAGAAATCTTCCTGTTTAAAAGCTGATCCTCTCTTTATTGCTGCTTCTCAGTAAAGACCAAGGAATTAATTACACAGCCTCTGATTTGTGTCTTTGTCTAGCTGAATTGATCGACAATTTTCTTTTTTCTTGTGGAGGAGGATTTAATTTCTAATTTCATTTCTTTTGTTCCTCCATGTTATTTTGCCATTAAAAATGTAAGAAATTATGAGAAAAATAAACAAGTTAAGATTTTTAAAAAATTAAAAATCATGAAAAATAAGATTGAGTAACCCTTACCTGAAATGCTTGAGACCACAAATTTTCCTTATTTTGAATTTTTTGTATTTTGAATTTTTTTTTGATAGATCATAGAATCATAGAATCACAGAGTTGGATACAGAAAACAATAGAATATAACAATGACAATGACATAGACTGCAAGGATGGCAGTCATAGAAAAAAGGGTATAGCATGGAAACTTTTTAGGTGCTGTGAAACTACTGCACTCTTGATATTGCAGAGAGCATTCTTCAATAATGACTCAGTAAGGAGCTTCTCTCTCTCCTTGGCTTTTGTCCAGCATGAGGGTGAGGCACGCAAGGGTAAAGAAAAACTAGTGTCTTATATCTTGCGTGCTGCTCGCTTCATAGCACTTGGGGTTCTTCGACATTTTGGCTGGGAGAGAAACATTCTGAAATAGATTTGATGGTGGGAAAAGTGTGTTATGGAACAGTGAAATTGCTTTTCAATATTTTGCTTTTAAAGTGCTGTTCTTTTATTTTGTGTTCAAGGTTGTCATCCTCAGTTGTACAACTTAAAAAAATTAAAATTGTGGGAAGCAGGAAGTTTAGGAAATGCCCTACTTTTTGAGGGGAATGAAACAAGCAGCATGAATTGCAGCTCCCAGCAAAGTGCAGTGAACCTAACAAAGGTGCTGGGAGATTTATTCAGTTATGAACATATCAGGAGATGAGAAAAGCTCATTGTTTGGGATGAAAGAATTGATATTCATGAAACTGGCAAGGCATAACATTTTTTAAATTGTTTCCATTATGTAGTTAAAAAACACTAGTGAATGATATAACTGTCTTGGGTCTTGTGCAAGGGGAAAGGTGGGATATAAATTAAAGCAGGCAAGAAAGAACAGCTACAGATAGTCCATGAAGGAGTTTCTCATACAAAATTTCTTGTATAACTGACTAGAATGTAGGCTAGAAATCTTGGTGTAATTAAGGCATCTATTACTGCAAAATAAGGTAATAGGTAATCTCAGTAATAGCACTACATATGGTTAAATATGATGCTTTTAAAAAACTACAAATATTCACTACTAGTTAGGGAAGTGTTCTTCATGCCATTGGCATACTGCATTCTGAATAATTTTGAGATACACATTTGTTAAACAAGAAAGTTTCAAAGGGTCCAGTGTTAAAGTCCTGATGAAACTAAATCTTGTCTGCTTTAGCAGTAGTTCATATACTCTTGGGCTAATATACATATGATAAGAAGGTACAGTATACATAATATCTTAAAATCAGCCACTGTTTGAGTTCTGTTTCTCTTTTACTTGTGCAAAATCAAGCGTAAAGGCATTTTGCACAATATATGGGCAGAATTTCACGCTTCACATCTTCCCGGCCTGTGTCTTTCATGTTATCTTTCACTATTGGAGTCATTGCTTTTTTAAATGTATATGTCATCACATTTGTACACTCATTCACCAATATGTTATAAGTTACCAACTTGTGTTTGCTAACAACCTGGCAGCTTCGTTGTCCAAAATTTTAAAAATTTGTCTTAACTTATGATCTTGTCCCCTAAAGTTCTATTCACTTTTGATCAGCACACTACATAAAATCAGGAATGTCTATAAGTACATACAGATTATGATTTACTTATAGAAATTTAGCATTGATTATTTTTAATACACACATACTTTTGAACATTCAGTGTTCAGAGAAGGATGTGCATGTATAGTATTTGGGAAAATATCAAGGTTAGTTATGGAATAACAAGGGACTAAAAAGTGACATGAATGCAAGAAGAATGTTGAGACTTTTCTAGCATTAAAAATAGAGATGTCACCCCCCTCCACCTTCCTCAGCTCCCCAGAAACCTATGCAAAAGATTGCCTGTACGTGTGGAATCAACTAGCAAATGTAAGTTACTTTCTTGTTTGATTAGTTCTGCCTTTTTCTTTTTTTTTCTTTTTTTTCTTTTGGTATACATGAATTTGCCCTAAGCTTCCTTGTATTTTAGATTGCCCTGTTTCATATACGAATACAAATAAACCTTTTGCTTTCTCTAATCCAGTGTAATCTAATTGCAGTTGATGAGTAAAGAATCTCCAGTCTCTGCTGGAAATGATGCTTACGTTGATCTTGATCGTCAGGTATCTAACACCAGATGTTTCTTCTTCCTTTCATTAGTGGAGCTCAGTGTGCAGTTTTCCTAAACAATTGTAATTGAACTAGAGCTTTTTTTTTTCTTTGCATTTTCACATTCATATATGTAGAGTATTGGGAAACTTCAGTGTAAGCAAGAAACAAATTTAAGCGCATGATTCTTACTGGCTTGTAAACTTGCATGCAAACTATAAAAGGTTCAAAGGTTTTGCCAATTAGAGAGTAGCGTCAACAAATTACCACACCATTTCCAGCAACCTTATCTGTGTTATACAGCTTTTTGGTGCTTTAAGTTTTCCAAAGTTGTGGCCAAAGTGTACCATGTTCTGCTTTCCAATGCTAAATGGAAAGAGCCAGTTAAAAAAAAGAGAGGCAAGGATGGAAATGCAGACCTAGTAAAAGTGAAAGCGATATTACATTTTAAAAGCAGTATTTCTTCTTACTGATCCAGTCAATTTTCTGAGTTCACCTATTGCACTTTCACCTTCTCTCCCATCTGAACAAGCAAGTTGGCTTTGTCAAAAGCTATTAACGCCCTGTAAGCTACAAGCTTCAACAAGTGTGTCTCATAAAATGAATGTACATGTACACTTGCTTGTTATAAAGAAATGTAGCTTATGTTACTTAATAAACATGTTTACATAGAATTGAGTATTGTAGTCTAGTGGTAAACTTGTATCTAGGCTATGTCTTTTGGTTAATATTTCAGTCCTTAATTTTGGAATAGACTCCCTCACAACTACAAATATTATTTGATACCTGAAAAGAAAGGGCATTTGCACCTAAATATTGTATGCCTTCTTTCCGTGAGTGAGAGAAATAAATCAAACTAGTTATGACATTGGGGCAATGAAACTACCCTGAATTTTAAAATTATTTTTGTAGTTTGTTTAATATGACAAAAGTATTTCTTGGGCCATCACACTTATCCAGCTTTGGATGCAATGTACCAGTACTCATTCTGACAGCCATTATGCATTCTCAGGTCATTTTTGCTGATGGCTCCTAAAGCCACAGTAAATGATGCTCCTTTATAGGAGTACATAAATGTTTTGACAGTCCACACTGATTTGGGGAGAACCTGGTAGCTTGGTGGTAGACAATGTGCCAGTTTCAGTTTTCATTGTCTCCAGGTAAAAAGAGATCAGTTATCAGGTGATAGATAAGATCACTGTCCTGAAAGACTAGAGAGCTGCCACTATTAGAGGAACCTTATTGACCTAGACAAATAGGTAATGCAACTTGGATTATTTTTAGGGGCAGTTGTCTCTGCCCCTAAAAATAACCAGTATAGTATTATCCTTAGTTGGAATAGAACCATGGAGTTTGGAAGGTTTTACCTTTGTTGTGTGTTCCTTGTGTTTCATTTCCCAGTCTTTTGTGTTGTGTGAGGGTAAAAAAACAGTTGAAATGTTGAAACAGTTCATTCCTTGCATTCATAAAGAAAAGTGGTTTTGAAAAACTTTAAAAAGTGTGCAAAATATTATTTCTGGTATTTACAATTTCTAGTGCTCATTTTGTTGTCTGTATGTAAGCTATTTCTTTTTTATATATATAATATTTGTAGTTGTACCATGGCAATAGTTGCTGTTACAGCTGTGTACTATAATCCAAAGAAGTCATTCAGTTATGAGTAAAGAATGGCATGCATCTGGTCGTTTCACATATTTCTCTTCAATAGTTGGCAGCACCTAAGAGGCAATTTTATCTGCAAATTCTCTTAGCCCCAAAAAGGCAGAGAATTTGCAGATAAATTGTCAATGTGCAATTCCTTTCCTCGTACAAGAATGATTTCTTTGTATCACAGCCCAAGAAAAATTGTGATTTTAGTAAATGAAAATTCAATTATGTTTTGAAACACAGTTGAAGAAAACAACAGAAGAATTAAATGAAGCCTTAGCAACCAAAGAAGAAATTGCGCAGAGATGCCATGAACTCGATATGCAGGTAAGAAAAGGGTTATACAGTAAACGTGAAATATTATTTGCAACTTGGTATACTGAATGTAGAGCATAAGGTTTGTGTAGAAATTGATTTCTGATTAATATTCACAGTTGTAAAATTAGCATTAATATAGTGTAGCCCAGTGGATCTCAGGGGTATCAGCTCTGATAGTATGAAGTGCATGATGATGATGCTTTCTGCAATCCTCACTTATTTTCATATTTGATTTTCCCTGTTCATTGTCACTTCCTAAGTTTTGTGCTTTGAGACAATTGCTTCTGTTTTTGTGTCCTCCTTTTGATAGTGCCACAAATTTTTACTAAATGCCTGGCCTTCATCTCTATCTCCCCCTACATAGATGACTGGACTCATTCTCAGCAGATGACAAATGCAATCTCATGAGTGTAAGCAACTTAAACCGTGGGAGCCATCCAAAAGTGTTTGCCAGTCCGCACTGTTTGCCAGTATGGACAATTATCAGTGTTCTCACTACTGCGCTGAGGGATCTTCCCAGTCAGATATGTTAGGAGATGCATTTCTTTTCATCTAGAATGGTCCCTCCCTTGCTAACAATGTCAGATGTGCTCTCGCCTTCTGTTTGATTGGACAAAACATTTCAGACAATCCCTTAGACCTTTTGTCTGTTATGGAACTCATAGGCAAATTTGGCAAGCTTCCTTGCAGCACATTTCTAAATGGGTGGCTGCTACCATCTCATTAACCTATCAGACTTTCAGAAAGCCAGAGCTTTCCTCTATCTGTTCTCATTCCATAAGGGCCTTCTCCATTTCATCTGTGTTATTGGGTTGTGTACCCATACAGACCATTTGTCAAGCAGCTACTTGGGCTCAGCCACTAACTTTTGCAGAGCAGTCAAGACTTAATGTTCAGGCCAGTGATTCTGCTTTCTTTGGCTTGTCTGTGTTTCAGTCATTGCAAGCATAATCTCACCCTCCGTCCAGGTGTGTATAACTTACTAATTCCCATGTGTGTGAATCACAGAGACCATGAAGAAGAAAAACAGACTGAATTCCTTGGTTGCTGGACACTCTGTGGGACATAGAACTAAGGAAGTTTGAGCGGGAAGTGTATTGAGCATGTGTAGGGTTTTTTTTTGTGGAGGAGGGTTCGGCCAAAGAGATCTAGCTCTAGAAGTTTCTGAAGTCCATTGAGCTGCTCCTTTTTGGGGAGTGGAAAACTAAGGCTTTAAATTCTTATAGGTATGAATGAATAAATAAAGCATCTCTTCCATTTCACAACAGTCATAAAAATCCAGTTTAGATCAGGTTCTATTTCTTCTCTGATAAATTCTGATAGAAACTGTGTATATACATGCACAAGGTGAACTACTATTTGGCCTGTGAAGGAAGCTCATACTGGCAGGGATGCATTTTAATATAACTTGTAGTTTATGTGGGAAGTGATACTTTCTTCTCTTCAGTTTTATTTATTGTGCCAATGTACTTTCTCAATTGTTTCATTTTGGTAGGTTGCTGCACTGCAAGAGGAGAAGAGTAGTTTGCTAGCAGAGAACCAAGTCCTGATGGAACGCTTGAATCAGTCTGATTCCATAGAAGATCCCAACAGCCCAGCCGGACGTAGACATCTGCAGCTACAGTCACAATTAGAACAGCTGCAAGAGGAAACTTTTAGGTGAGAGTTGTGTGATAGATTAACATACTAATCTTTCAGGTATCCCTGTTTCCTAGATATACTTACAGCGGTCCCCCGGGTTACGAAAACCCCGGGGTACGAAAGAGCCGGGGCCGGAAAAACGGCCCCGGCTTGCGAAAAAAACCCCAGGTTCCGAAAGGAAAGCAGCGCGAAATTCAAATCGCGCCAAGCGCTTTCCTATACTTACAGCGGTCTCCCGGGTTACGAAGGTTTTCGGGTTACGAAAGGGATCCTAGAACGGATTACTTTTGTAACCCGGGGGACCACTGTAATTCATTTCTGTTGATTATTAAAGTTAATTAGATTTGTCTACCATAAAGGTAGGACCTTTTATGGTAGGCAGTTACTAGGGATTAGATGGGCTACATTGGCTCTCTGTGGGAATTTATAGAATTGCCACATACTGTCATGCTATGCCCCAAACCCTCTGTTTTTTAATGATCCCAAATGGCTCTCTCCTAGCCTCCTAGGCCCAAAAGGAACTAGCAAGGCAAAATACAATGTGAAATTATCCCACAGCATTGTTATCCAAAATCCTAGGGTCCTGAGACGGCACCTACAAATTGAATTCAATGGGGAAATTAATTTAGTGCAATAGGGAACAGTGAGAGAGCCAGAGTAACTAGTTGGGACTTTCAGCCTAGTCTATCAGTTCTGAACCCAAAGAACTCGAGGGGCAGGTTCCAAATTAGTTTAGTTTAGTTTATTCATAAAAAGGAGAATAAACACACATTCAAAACGTGCACACAAACTAAGATATATAAAAAAGGTTGTAATGGATAGTAATTTAAGGATTGCAATGAGCAATGCTTACCAGTTCCAGAAGCCAGGCTCCACCTGGGGGAAAGCTGGGAGTTGAATGGGGCTCAGCTGGCTGCTGTGTGGCACAAATGGTACTGAGGGGTCAAGCTTGAATATGACATAATTGCTGCCTGATTCCAAACTGAACCAAACATGGGAGTGCCCAAAGTCGGCATATTTGTTGGCAAACTTGTCTTGAGGCGGTCTGAGTTGATTTTCCAAGAATCCCAGAAACAATGGATTTTCCAGCTGGTTAATGGTTACAAAAGGAATATTTTTGGTTGATGGCAGTGGCATTGATTTAATCTAGCAGTGATAAAATCTGGACAACCCCATAGAGTCTAGGGTAAAATTGTGTGTTGGAAAATACAATGAGCCCCAGAGAGGTTGCCTTACTGCTTTAGGCTGACTGACTTCTTTGTCTTTGACCTTCAAGAGGAAATGCACATGGCAGGGGGTTGGGAAGAAGCAAAATTCACAGCCATTAAGTTACATTGGTCCTTTACACATGCCCGCAGGTCCCTGTGACCACTCATGGGATGTTCACTTAAAGGTCATCATGACCTTTCCAGGTTCATGCTTTTTGGCCTCTCTGTAACTGCTATTATAACAAAATGTAACAAAATATATATACCCCAAAATAACATGTGCTAACACCACCTTTTAAAAAAATTGTTTTATGGAATCTATAGGCTTTTAGGGGGAACTGCATGTGATTAGTCTGTTAACCCATCCACCCATCACTTTATTTATATTCTCACCTTTCTCTCAGGCTGGGACACAAGGCGGCTTACAAAAAGACAGAGAATATAATAAAACATATATTTTTAAAAAATGTACAAAATCAAGATTAAAACAATATTGAATAACAACATCATTAAACCCATTAAAACCTTACTTTAAAATATATTACAGCACCACAAAAGTCATTTTTATTAAAACTGATTTCCAAAAGCTTTTTGGAAAAGAAGGGTTTTAACCTGTCACTGAAAAGAGAACAAAGAACAAGCCATTCTAACTTCCTTAGGTAGGGAGTTCCAAAGTGTGGGAGCAGCCACAGACAAGGCCTTCTCCTGCATTCCCACCAGATGTGCCTGTGAAGGCAGTGAAATAGAGAGAAATCTTCTCCTGCAGATCTCAGAGCTTGGGCAGGCTGATGTGGAAAGATATGGTCCTATAAATATGGGTTGCACTTTCCCCGCCCCAACCTATAACATAGAAAGGATAAAGATTTCAGTCTTTCATTGCTGTTCATATCAGAGTTCCTGAAATCTTTCCCAGTTGCAAATGATTTTAGCAATAAAAATAATTGAACTCTGCCATGAAACATGACACAAAGATGAAATTGACAATAATACCTATTAACAGTGCATTTGTAGGTTCTTCTGATACTTTGGATTTCTTCACACCTGTTATAGGCTTGTTATGAAGCTGCGGGGTAGCCAACTAGAAGCTCATTAGCTGATATGGACCACCAAGTAGTTGTATCACTTTCATCATCTTTCCTCACTATAAAGAACATGTGACAGAAATGCTACAATACAGCTGTTAACAAAATAGTATCTTCAAGCACATTGCTACTTAACAGATGTGTTCTTTCTGTGTGTTCAGTTTTCAGTACCTTAATGTATGTAGTATAGACTTAGATTGGTGATTCATGGTTAAAAGTAGCTATATTTGTTTAATCTGTTCTGGTGTTTTATTACAGATTAGAAGCAGCAAAGGATGATTATCGAATTCGTTGTGAAGAACTAGAAAAGGAGATTGTAGAACTGCGGCAACAAAATGAAGAATTAACAAATTTGGCTGAAGAAGCTCAGACTCTAAAAGATGAGATGGATGTACTGAGGTAAACGTCTTGATTATTTAGAATGTATACCTTTTATTTCTCATAAATATGTCTTATAGTTTCTGTAGTTCTATCCCTTTTCGGTTGCAGCTTCACAGTATCACAGAACATCTAAGTAACATTTTTATAAGAATAATGTTTCAGCAAGCTACATTATTTGCTAGAAACCTCTTATACCTTATTTGAACACTGTGTAAAACATCCATAATCAATAAAGGTGTCTGTTTACATGATATTTGGGAACTTTTCCCCTTGTCTTAGGTCTCAGCTTACTGTTTCAGTCTCTCTTGTTTCCCTGATACAAAATGATATGCGGATGTCTCTTTCATAAGTCTGAAATGGTTGTTCATTTGTAGCATGCACCTTTTCTATAAAAGGAAGTCTCAGAAACTTTATATTTCTTGAAGGATTGTGAGAGAGAAGGAGGGATTGATTTGTTTGGGGGAAGGGGGAAGCGTAGTGGTAAGAGTTCCTCATATGGTGCTCTGTGACTTATCTTATGGTCCTGTATGCATTTAATTTCCAGCTTGCATCATTGCATCTAAATGTCTTCCATCAACATGTTTGTTCAATAACAGTGCTGGATTCAGTTTGATTAAAGCATTGTGCAAGTAGTAAATATGTAAAACAAGCTGGGTATATTGTAACAGGGAATTTAAAATTGCTTATAATAGTGGCTAGTTGTTTACTTAGGGATGAGTTGTAATGTCTGCATCTCTCTCTCTCTCTCTCTCTCTGTCTCTCTCTCTGTATGCATATACAAGTATGATTGTTAAGGCAGTAAAATAAAATACTGACAGTAAAATATAAACAACATGAATTACAAAGGAAAACAGAATGACTACCATATATACTCGTGTATAAGTTGACCTCATGTATAAGTCAAGGGCAGTTTTTGGGGCCAAAATCATGGATTTTGATATGACCCCTGGAAAAGTCGAGGGTCAAACACTGGGGCATGTTACAAAAGATGTAAAGGGGGAAACAAAGCACCACTTCCCTCCCTACATATCTCTCCCTGGACCTCTCCCAAGTCCCAAGGGTCATAGTCTCAGCATGTAAAAGGGGAAACAACCTCAGCACACACACACACACACACACTTTCACTTTACCAAAAGTATTTCCAAAACACATGGCTTGCAAAGGAGGGGAGAGAAAGCTCTCTCTCTCTCTCTTTCCCCAAAATTCCCAGGATTCCACTGCATGCAAACGGGGGACATTGCAAAAGGGGGACAGACCTTTCTCTCACTCTTCTCTCTCCCCCAGGATTTCCAGGCTCCTGGCTGGCCAAACAGGGTCCCAGCCTGGGTGTGCTCTCTCTCCCCCTTTCCTCTTGAGCAGCTCCTTCTTAGCTCTGGCTGCAGGGAGGGACTGAGGGTCAGGATCTCTCTCTCTCTCTCTCTCTCTCTCTCACACACACACACACACACACACACACACACAGGAAGAGAGGAGAGCGCCCCGGGGAGCAACTGGGGACTCAGATGGGAACCTCCTAAAGATCCCTGGCTGCAGAGGAAGGTGGGCACTTCTTTAACAAAATTTTCAAGCAGTATTAACTTGTTGCCCCGTAGATAAGTCGACCCGTGATTTTAGAGTCCATTTTGGTGCATAAATATATCGACTTATACTCGAGTATATACAGTATTTGAAAATGGATGAGTCCATATAGGTCTGTGCATGTGGACAAAATAAAAGTGCATTTTGAAAAGGATATTTGCTGAATTTCTGCAACAACCTCTTCCTCTAGACATTCCTCTGACAAAGTGGCCAAGTTAGAAGGCCAGGTGGATTCATACAAAAAGAAACTAGAAGATCTTGGGGATCTACGGAGGCAAGTGAAACTCCTAGAAGAGAAGAACACAATGTACATGCAGAATACTGTAAGCTTAGAAGAAGAGTTGAGGAAAGCCAATGCTGCCCGCAGTCAGCTGGAGACATACAAAAGACAGGTGAGCACAGAAATTAAATAACTGAATTTTCCATCATTGAGAGAGCACATGTGCTGGTTGTCACTTTACAGTTTCTTCTGTTCCCTGTCCAAATGGCCAGAAAATTCCTTTTGATGCCTATTTAACTAACTACACATTTGCATAAAAACACTTTCCCAAGTATACTCTTTGTGATGTAATGTTTTGAGAGCTGGCCACTTGCGCTATTAAGATTTTGATTCATAGATCTGTAAGGTGCACTTTAGTTCCAAAAATATGGCATGTAACTGCATAAAATGGAAAAAAAACACATGTATTCTATTGTTGAGTTCCTTGGAGGAATGTCTGGATTAAAATATACATGAAATCAAAAGGCATCACAGATCAACATCACTACAAAAATTATAATCAAATTAAATCCAAAATTACCTATTTTGTTAGAATAATTGGTTGATTTGTAGTCTTTCCTGTAATTCCTTTAATCACTATGGGGCGAAGCAGACAACCTGGTAGGAGGCTGCACTGGTTGCAGTTGCTCCAGGACCACGCTGACTGCATGGCCTGCTTCCAAAGCTGTCTGCTGCAGCTGTCCCAAGCCAGCATTTCCAGGAACAGATTATTTCTGCTTCTTTTTTGCATCAGCACTGAACTCCTCCTGGCAGTGTGGGAGTGGCTTCCAGAAGCTTTGGGGGCATGCGGCATTTGAACGCCACACTCCAATGTGGCCAGAAGCCACCTTATTTGGCCCGTGTGTTCTGGGCCTATGTGAACCTGCTTTGGCTGCACTTGTAAGGAGTTGGAAAGTGATCTACTATAAATAATGTAACAGATGTTTTACTTCATTTTCCTCCAAGGTTTTGAATGTTTTTTTTCAACTTTTACTTACTTTTTTGTTAGCATTCATTCATTAATTCATTCGTTTATTAATTAGGCACCATCAGTGTACAAAAATAAAACAAAACATTTCCCTGCCAAAGACATAGAATTTAATTTAGAAAGATAATATGGGAGAAGAAAGTGACTGAAACAGAGATGCACATAATCTGAATATACAAAACTGTAATGCTAAAAGTTAACTGGATTCAAAAGGCTATAAAAACTATAAAAGTTTTAATCTGGGAATTTAGAATAGTAATTGAAGGAGCAATTCGCATATATGCATGAAAATGATTCCAGGCGTATGGAGAAGCATGGGAGAAAAGACAAAGTTGAGCTTTCAAGCAAAGACTGAATAAGAAATACGGAATTAAAAGAATGAAGATCCTGAGCAGGGCAATATTGAGAAATGAGGATTGAAAAATGAAGGAATGCCACATTTAGAAGGGTTTTAAAAGTTAAAATATGAAGTTTACATTGGATCCTTAAAAAGGTAGCCAGGCAGTGAAGAATCTTAAGAGTGCGGTGATATAATCAGCAGCAAAATATTGGATAGCAACTGGGATACTAAGAGGGGTCAGTGGAAGACAGGTCAATAGAAGATTGCCATAGAGACTATGACCGTGATGGTGAACCTATGCCACCTGTGTCACAGGTGGCACATGACACCATTTTACCTGGCATGGGCCAGAGAGAAGGAGGAACAGCCACATATGTGCCCATTCCTCTTCCTCCTCCCTGCTGTTTCCTGGCCTCCAGCTGTCTTTATGAGACAGCTGGAAACCAGAAAATGGTCCTGGGGAGAAGGAGCCACAGGTGTGTGCATCTGGCTCCTCCTCTCAGACTTCTCCCAGCCTTCAACTGCCTCTCCAAGACAGCTGGAGCCTGTGAAAAGGGGGGGTGGGGGGGAGGAGTGACCGACATGCTTCAGTTGCTTCTCCCCAGAGACGTTTTGCAGCCTACAGCTCTCTCCAGAGGGACAGCTGGGGGCAGGGAAAGGTCTGGAAGGAGGAGGTGTGCCCACTCCTCCTCCTCCCCGCAGACCTTTCCTGGGCCCCAGCTGCCACCGGAAGGACAGCTGGGGGTCAGGAAAAGTCTGGAAAGAGGACCAGGCATGTGCCCACTCCTCCTCCTCTACACGGACCTTTCCTGACTCCCAGCTCTCTCTAGGAGGTGGAGGCTGAGGGATGGGCAGGAAGAGGAAGAGGAGTGACCTGTGCACACCTATCCCCCCCCTTTCCTGGACCTTCCTTGGCTCTCAGAGATAGCTGGAGGCTGGGGAAATAGCAGGAGGTCTTGCTCCAGAAGCCCCTAGAGAGCAGAGAATAGTCTTGCTCCAGAAGCCCCCAGAGAGCAGAAGCCCCACCCACAGCACACAGCCTGAAAAAGGTTCTCCATCACTTGACTATCATGCTGCTTTCCTGTCTTTTCTAGTGCATTTCAGAAACATAGCTCACATTCCAAAAAATCTTGTATTATTCCACATTTCCAGACTAGTCAGTCTTTTGATTTTCTTATAGTTATTTTGAGAAAATTGCATCATTCTTGCTTATATGTCGGTGATGCAGCTGCTTAGTCTTAGAGTTTATAGATAAAGAGCAGCTGTGAAAGCAGCTCATAGTCTAATGGAGTCAGTTGAGGAACCTGATGATGAATTGAGTTGAAAATGAATTTATAACAGTTTGTAGGTTGAACTGCATGAAGGTACCGTACATTGGATACCAATTTTCTTGCCATGACTGTTCTTTTCTTTTTATCTCCCTGTATTATTACTAGTGAGTCAACAGGCTGAGTAGTAATTAGATTTTATCTCAGTTTAGTAATTTCAGTTAGTTAAAATGACTAACTTCACTTAGTAAATAAGTGAAAATGAAAGATAGTGTATTAAGTGATTACATAACGTCGTTGTCAGGATTTTACTGGTGATTTGTTATAATCATTATCATTACAGCTTGAGTATCCCTTATTGGGAATTCCAAAATCCAAAATACTCCAAAACCCAAAATTGTTCAGATGGATGGCTGAGCTAGAGACATCTTTGCTTGCTGGTAGTTCATTGTACACAAACTTTGTTTCATGCACAAAATTATTTAAAATATTATGTATAAAATTACCTTCAGGCTATGGGTATGAAGTGTATATGAAGAATAAATAATTTTTGTGTTTAGACTTGGGTCCTCTCTCCAAGACATATATATGAAAATATTGTAAAAATCTGAAAAAAAAATCCAAATCCAAAATCATTTTGCTCGGAGGCATTTTGGATAAGGGAGACTCAATCTTTATATCATAATTTAGACAGCAAAATAAATGTCAGTTTTATTTTAACACATGTCTTTCAGATAATGGCTTCGGCTTTGTTTAAGCATAACAGTGATCATTATTTATTGCTACAGGAGTGAACCAAGTCAGCTTCTGGCTCATACAGGCCGCCTCTACTTCTCTTGATGTGAACTTCTTTAGACTAACAATAATTTAGTTGATATTGGAATCCAGATAAACCCTTATTAAATCATACAATTTTGGAACAGTTAGTTATGAAACTAACTTCTTTCAACTAACCATAGTTGAAAAAAAAATAGGTATAGGTTTTCATCATACTGAACTGTAGTAAGTTGAAATCATAAATAAAAACTGTTTTATAGGGTTTTTTTCTGGGTTTTTCGGGCTATGTGGCCATTTTCTAGAAGAGTTTAGTACTGACGTTTCGCCAGCATCTGTGATGTTTTGCTAGCATTCATTTCTCTGAGATACTAGCCACAGATGCTGGCAAAATGTCAGGAATAAACTCTTCTAGAACATGGCCACATAACCTGAAATAACCCACAAAAAACTATGGATGCTAGCCATGAAAGCCTTCGACTTCACATTGAAAAACTGTTTTATATCTTTGTTTCTCATGTAACTCCAACGTAACAAAGGTTTTGCCAGAAGAGGAGTCAGGAAGGTAAACTATGAGATTGAAATTTGTCTAGTTTTATTTATAATATTTATAATGATCCACTGTTTATTACTATGTCTAAATAGTGCTGTTGACTCTTGGAATATATATGTTTGTTCTTGTTCTTGTACTGGTGATTTGTGAGCCCATCTTGTTCTTTCAGGTAGTTGAACTCCAGAGTAGATTGTCTGAAGAATCCAAGAAAGCAGACAAATTAGAATTTGAGTACAAGATGCTGAAAGAAAAAGTAGATAGTCTGCAAAAAGAGAAAGATGTATGTATATCAGTATTGCTTTTCTTGTTTTTATTTAACAGAAGTAATGTTATATCTTGAAAATGATGTCATCTATGTGGGACGAATGGGTGAGGACTATGGCAAGTTGAGAATTCTGCTTTGTGCTCGGAAGCAGAGAAAGCAGCAGAATAACTAGCTAGTTAGAGTTAATTAACCATCAAGAACACCTCCAGACCAGGAAGAGAGTGTGAGATTGCCCACAACCACACAGGATTGCTGCTTCTCACAAAGAAAACCAGTGAATTTGTAGCTGTTGGAAGCAAGTTTTGAGCAGTAACGAGCCCTAGGATAAAGATCAAGATCAAGTCGCTTAGTGAGCCTCTGAAGGATATTGGACCTGCAAATTCTTCATTTTCTTAATCACTGTTAATTATTTAATTTACAAATGAAGAGAGTTTTTCTGCTGGAAGAGAAAATAAAGCTTTGGTGAGTCGACTTCTTTCTGTAAGCAAGAGTTGATTAAAGAAAAGCTTATTTACAAGATTTTTGCTAAAAGAAAGCAAAATGCTTAGCAAGAGGTGTCTTAAAGTTTTACAACCGATAGAGAGGACAACTTTAAAACATACAAGATTTCTTATTTTTATTGAATTTATCTTGGGAATACTGAATACAATACTGAATACAATTGAATAAAGAGGATTCCTCTAAGGGAAAGTGGATTGTTTAAATGGAATAAAATTTGAGAGTAATGAGACATTGGGATTGGAAAATACTGAATTGAGTCTGAAAACATCTGAGACTTGCCTTTTGCTTTTAACCTGTAACTGCTGGATGTATGGAAGATGGAGCCTTATCCAGAAATTTTATAGAAGCTGTTGGAAGAGATCAGATATCTGAGAAATTACTATTTGAGAAAAAGTGATATGGAAGAATTGAAAGAAGAATTGAAAGAAGATTGGAAAAAATGAGATTAAGGAATTTAAAGAAGCTGTGAATGCTGCTTGGGGCTGTGGTGCAAGGTGATGATGATAAAACAGAAAGTTTAGAAAGTGAAATTGAAACCATAAGTAAAGGGAAAGGAAAAGATTTTATTTTGGTTTTGTTAAAGAAAGCAGTGAACATTAGTATCGAAGATCAGCCTCAGTTGATGGATGGACTGGCTTTTAAAGTTGAGCAAAAAGTTGAATATTGGGATGATGTTAAGATGAATGTGGATGCTGTGCTGTTTCAAGATAAGTATGTTTAGTAATGGAATGGAATTGAGAAAGATCTATTTGAATGGGAGGGACTGAATTTGTTGGAAGAAATTTTGGGATGAAAAAGAATATTTCTCTCAGAGTGATGTTTATACCTCCGACAATAGCGGTATTGATAACTGATGTACCACTTAAGCAATGGCAAGGGGAAATGGCCAGGTTTGTAAGGTGTGTGTGTGTGGGGGGGGACCAAGAGTCAAATATAAAGTGAATAATAAGTTAAGTGTGTGTTAAAATTAGTTAAGAATTTTGGCCGTAATTAACTGACGGATCAATGGGGAGATATATTGTTAAAGAGATTGACATTGGGATCGTGATTTCTAGTTAGAAAGATATGAATAGTCTGCCCACTGGATCAGCGGACTTGCCATCTGTGGACTTGCCTCTTTTTCTTAATGGCAGCGGGTGCATGCAGCTGCGCTAGCTGGTATGACCACACTGCGCTGCCATTAAGAAACATGGGACTTGAGAATGCATGGATTTTGGTATCTGCGGGGGTCCAGAACAGATCCCCCACGGATACAACTGTATGCATTTATAACTTATCATAAAGAAGTCATCTTTTTATTCTTTTTTTCTTTCTTTTTCTTTTTTCTTTCTTTTTGTGTTCCCTTTCTTTGCTCTTTTAATTCCTGTAAGTTTTATCATATCTTTTTTAAAATTATAGTAATTATTTAAAAAAGAAATTTATGTCATCTTTTAAAATTTTGATGAAATCTCTCTATCCTAATTCCAAGAGTTTTCTAAGCTTTTGAGGAAAATACAAAAGATTCCAGATTTGTCATTCATACTTACTTTTACTTACTTCCTCTCCTACTTAAAGCTTCCATGACCCAGTTCTTAGATTATCTTCTGTCTCTTAAGTATTGCAAATCTTGTTTGATAGTTCTTTGTAGTTCTTTTTTTCTGTTCGTTCCTGGGGAATTCTGTCACCTATATGCCAGTATACATGTAATGTCAGACTCAGGGGAAGGCAGTGGCAAACCTCCTCCGAACAAATCTTGCCAAGAAATCCTTGTCATAGGTTCACTTTAGGGGGTCACCAGAGGTTGGAAACAACTTGAAAGCACACAACAACAATGCACACTATGCACATTGTGTACATAGTACAATGTACTATGTGTACATTGTCCATGTTGTTAGTCTTGTGACAATGTAAGGTGCTCTGACTTGATTATGAGGGATTTCCCCCTTCTGTGCACCACAGTCTACCTCATTCAGCAGAATCCTACAGCTCTCTCTCTCTCTCTCTCCAGCTTCAGCCAAGATCTAGAGAAGTGTATCTCCAAAACAGTATAATTAAATTCATTATATTATTGTTTCTACTGTAACTCAAAGATTAATGGCTCACATTGTATCAATTGCTGAATGGTAAATCAGCACTTAGGTCCATCCTGCTCATGTATTGGATCTACTGTATTTTGGTTTAGCAATTGAATTTAGATTTAGGATAATAATATTTTCATATCTCTGAATCTTTTGTTTTCTCATATAAGATAGATTCCCTGGTTATATCTTATCTTGGATTAATTAAACTAGTTACTATAGAGGGAAGTCCCAACAAAGTTCTGCAGCTTTTGACAGAAGTCCCACAATTGCATAATGTGTAGTTTAATATTGAGATTCTAACGAGTGTATAAGAACTGAATTGGAAATCCTGGATTAATGGACACTTTCATCCATTCAGTTTTTCCTCCCCCCCCCCCCCCCCAGATTTCACAAAACATCTAGGGAGACAAGGTCATAGTACTCTTCTTTACCAAAGTATAGGTATGATCAGTTCTAAACCGTTTGTCACCCCAGTATTACTCTGGGTGCAATAACTTATTAATATCTTATTTCAAAGCAGTGCTACTGTTTCTGTCTCATCCATCATACACATCATGTTGTTGTTTTTTCCTAAGTGTATCACATTACTTAGTTCACTTCCCCTTGTTTTTCTGGAAGTTTTAATGGAATGGAAATGATCTTCTCAGTAACCCACTCGTGACATGCAAGTCACTTCATATCAGATTAAAATGTGTCTTCACTCAAGCTTTTGTGGTCCACTGGCTCTGCCTTTTCTTTGGTCTATTTGCAGTCTGGGCATTTTTCTTTGATTATATCCACTTCTTTTAATTAATCGGGGTTTTAAGTAAAGTGTACCTCACCTTGAGGATGGGTTAGAACTATTTTAAAGAAATAGTTGGCACTGGCACCTGCTTCTTGCTAATCAGAACAATATTGTTTGGTTGAGAGGTTTGTGAAGTAATTGTTTCATACGGGAGATACATACTCAGAATTACATCAGTTGGCATCATGACATCATGACTTCTGCATTATGAACATGACTAATAATCAATATTTGCTTTTTCCTTTCTCTTTAGCGGTTGAGAACGGAAAGAGATTCCCTAAAAGAAACCATTGAAGAAATTCGATATGTGCAAGCACAAGAGGGGCAGCTTACTACTTCAGGTAAAGAAAATGAATTCTATAGTCTCTTTCCTTTAAAATCCTGTGAGGAATGTCAGAGCTACAGGGTCTGAAAAACCACTTCCTCTGCTATTTCAAGAAATGATTTGGTACAGCTGTCTAGGAGCGGATTTAAATAATGATTATGGCTTCCAGCTCAGTGTTTGTTCTGTGTTGTGTGTATGATTCTTTAATTGCATCTGTATTGCTCTTTGCACCTTTTGGCTCATATTGGAACAAATGAATAAAAGAAAACAGCGAAATTACTTTTAATTATCCCAGAGCAGGGGTGGGCAAGGTGTGCCCTTGGGGCATCTCCTGACCTTCTGGCTGATTTTGCAGTTCTTGACCCTTTTAGATTCCCCAGAGTACATTTTTAAGTGGCTCCCTTGGAAACTTCCAAGAACAGTAATTCACAATTTAAACAAGCTACAGGGGCCTCTTGCACTGTTTACAATTTAACCGCATATTGCCCATTTTTCAAAACCAGAGGTGGCTTTTTAAATCTTTTAAAATTATTTTTGGCATTTTTGGCAATCTATATGGCCCTTATGGATATGAGGGGGAGAAAATGTGGCCCTGGACTTGCCACAGTTCCCTGCCCTTTTTACAGAGCAGAGGGTAATTCCTTCCTAGTGTAATAAAAAATAGGGAGACAGACTTCTGATGTCATCAGAAAAGTGAATCCATTGATTCACTTGATTCAGTGGGTTGAAGGGCAGGGTATAACTACTCTAAATAAATAAAACAAAGAAATCTTAGTTATGTACAGTGGGATAAGCCAAAGAGCTATAACCCTGAGATTCATAAATATCTCAGGATATCTGAAGAATTACATTTTGTCTTGTTTCCTTTTAGTTTCAGCTCTTGGCTTTGTAAGTCATAAAATGCTTAACTTAGGGGCAAAACAGACCTCCCCCTTGCGCCGGCTTGGGGGCACTGTCAGAGCACAGTGTTTAGATTCCTCATGCTCTGATGCCAGCATCACACCACCCACCCAACCACATGGTGGGCAGCTTTGTGGCAGTCTGACAGCATGGCGTTTATACACCGCACGCTGTAGCTGTACTGCAAAGCCATGATGGTGGTGGAAAAGCCAACTTTTTGCCAGCTCAAAAAGGAGTGGTAGTGTGGTGTCTGGTTGCTGCGTCCCAACCTGGCGTTCAAAGGAGCAGTGTCAAGCCACCCCTTCAGGGCCACCTGTTTCGGCCTTAAGACTCCATAGATTATAAAGTATATGATATTTACTCACCTTGGAAAACACAATCTCAGTAAACCCAGTTTGGATTATAGTGTACTAAGGTCATATTGGTCATGTTATGTTGTCAGTTGCTTTGGGTCCCATACTAGGAGAAACACAGGTTATAAATTAAATAATTTAAATAAGTCAGCTTTCCACTCTGTGACTTTAGATGGTTGTGTTATGTGGAGTAATATGTTTGAAGGACTTCATTTCTGCTAGACATTTCCTGGCCTGATTAGGTAGATGTTAACAATGTGCAGTAAATTAATGAAATCTGAGTTATTTATTTTAATTATCAAGTGAATTTTCATACATTGGTGAATGTCAGAATAAGGAAGTCAGTGAGGCTAGTCAGCTATGCTTATGGCAAGGTGTGATAAATAAAAATGAATTTTGGTCATTCTAATATGAGCATTAAGCTTCAGTCTTTTTCTGACACTCTCCTTTGGTCTTCTACTAGCTTGAGAATTATTCTTAAATGTCTACAAACATCCAGTTTTTAACACTTAACAATAACAATAAATTTATTTGGAATTCCTAAATCAATGGATGGAGAAATATGGCAGATTTTGAGGTCTCTAAGGAGGTCTCAGCCCTCTAAAATTAACTACACACATACACTCTTCTCGAATAAAACTCAGTTAAGGTGTTCATTGGTATGAATTTGCTGGAACAGAGCAACAGAGGACAAAAGGACTTGGAGATGTTGCTGTGAGTCCAGGTTGACTCAAAGACAGTTAACATCAAGAAACAGTTTTTCTCCAGCTGCTTTAATTGTATAGGGGCAATTTTGCCATGTTTCCCACTCCCCCAACTTGTTTTAAGCCAAAGAGGTGCCATTTTAAACCAGGAATTTGAAAACTGCCAGTTTACTTCCTGGTGGAATTAAAAATTCTCCTTTGCCTAAGTGTTGCTTACACTTTTAAAAACAAACAAACAAACCCCCAAACCCACAGATGTTCTGGTTAGACATAAAAACTTCTGAGTCTCACTGCTTTTGGTAAGCATGGTAAACATGTTCTTTCATTTTTCCCCGCTGAAATCAGTAGTATTTTAATGTGCTTAGCTTTAGTTCAGTCATGGCCTCCTATAGCCCCTATGCTGTCTAAAACATTTTTCTCTCTCTTATTCTCAAAACAGGATTGTTGCCACTGGGAGGTCAGGAATCATCTGACAGTTTAGCAGCAGAAATTGTTACCCCTGAAATCAAGTAAGCGTAAACATATAATCTACTGCCTGGGAATGCACTGTGTTGGTACCAAAATTTACAATTAATATCATGCTCACCTCAGTAAAGTATTTTCCTTTCCTAAGATCTCATAAAATTTCAGACACTCTAATCCAGTGGAGATGTGGCCCCGAGGCAGCTGTCTAAAATACATGTAAAATAGTGTTCGTGCACAGTTTCATTCTCTGTCTACTTTTTAGCCATGATCAAGTCAGTCTTCCCATGGTATTTTAAAACAGAGAAGGAAAAATAATGTAGGGTTTTCTGTTTATCATACATTTTTTCTGGATTTTTGTGTTTAGGGGTTAATATCATTTAAGGATCCTAGAGTCATAGAGTTGTAAGAGGCCCCATGGGCTGTCCAGTCCAACCCCCTGCCATATAAGAACTCTCAATAAAAACACACCCAAAAGATGACTATCCAGCCTCTGTTTAAAAACATCCAAAGAAGGATATTCCTCACTCTCCAAGGGGGTGTATTCCACTGTCAAACAGCTCTTACTGTCAGGAGGTGGAATCTCTTTTCCTGTAGCTTGCATCCATTGTTCTGGGTCCTGTTCTCTGGAGCAGCAGAAAACAAGCTTGCTCCATCTTCAATATGACATCCCTTCAAATATTTAGACAGGGCTATCATATCACCTCTTCCCTTCTCCATACTAAACATACCACCTCCCTAAGCCTCTTCTCATAAGGCATGGTTTCCAGACCCTTCCCCATTTTCGTCACCCTCCTCTGGACATGCTCCAGCATTCTTTTTGAATTGTGGTGCCCAGAACTGGACGCAGGATTCCAGGTGAGGGTTGACCAAAGCAGAATAGAGTGGTACTATGACTTCCCTCATTCTAGACAATATACTTCTATTGATGCAGGCTGGAATAGCATTGGCCTTTTTTGGCTGCCACATCACACCATTGACTCATGTTCAACTTGTGATCTACTAGGACTCCTAGATCCCTTTCACATGTCGTCTTGTTAAGCGAGGTGTCCCCCATCCTATATCTATATATTTCATTTTTTCACCTGGTGCAGTACCTTACATTTCTCTGTGCTGAAATTCATTTTGTTAGCTTTGACCCATTTTGTTAGCTTTTCTGATTTATTAAGGTCATTTTGAATTTTCATCCTGTTCCTGGGGTATTAGCTATTCCTCCTAATTTCCTGTCATCTACAAGTCTGATAAGCATGCCTCCTATTCTCTCATCTAAGTCATTTATAAAGATGCTGAGTAGCACTGGGACCAGGAGAGAATCCTGTGGCACCCCACTGGTCACTTCTTTCCAGGATGAAGAGGAGCCATTGCTAAGCACCCTTTGGGTTTGGCCAGTCAACCAGTTACAAATCCACATAACAGTTGCATTGTCTACCCCACATTTTACTAGTTTGTTTGCAAGAATGTCATGGTAGCCCTTGTCTTACTGAAATCAAGATATGTAATATCCACAGTGTTCCCTTTATCTACCAAGGTGGTAATTTTTTTAAAGAGATCAGATTAAAATGGGGAAAGCCCCTAAAAAGGATGTGCTTGGAAAATGTAGTTTCTAGGGGAGAAAAACCAGATTGGAGTCCACTACAGCTTAAAATGAAGTACATTGATTTGAGGGTCCTTTCACATGCATAATTATTTATTCTATGATTCCACCTCAACAGTTATGGTGTCATCTCTTTATAATCTTGGGAATTGTAGGTTTCGTGAGGCACTTTGGATTCTCCGCCAGAGTCCGAGTGACCAGATGCCATAAATCTAAAATGAGGACAAGAAACACAAAATGTAGTACCTTCAAGAAAAATGTAGGATATGATCAAATAAAAGCTAAAAGATAACCATAGAAATATAAATTTATTCTTCTGTGGTCAGAAGTTCTTTTCTTACATTTTTAAAGAAAGTTTTGTATATTTCTGTATGTACGCTTTTATAAAGAACTAGAAGGGTCCATGAACTGGACTTTACCTTAGGGAGTGAATTCCTCTCCCCTTTATCTTGACACATGAGTTACCCTCTCATAGTGCATACTTAGAAAACTTTTTAAATATGTCTTCCGTTATGTTTTTATTGTTTTCTATTCAGTTTTATTTGAGAGGACTTCCTGATTGCTCAACAAGGATTGCATTTGGTGCCTTATGGTTAATTGAATATTTCATTATTTAAGGTCCACTGTACTCAAATGGTTTATGTGTTAGGCAAAATGTTAAATCTTTTAAAAAAAATTAATTAAAATTATTTTAAAAAACACTTTAATTCCAGCCAGGACTTTAAACACCCAGTTGGTTATAGGAGGATTAAAATATTCTTCATGCTTTGGTTGATAATAGCAGTATTATTTATAGCTCATGATAGATACTTTATAATGGTCCTTAATGTGATCTTCTAGGGAAAAACTTATTCGTCTTCAACATGAAAACAAGATGCTAAAGCTTAACCAAGAAGGATCTGATAATGAGAAGATTGCCTTGTTGCAGAGCCTTTTGGATGATGCCAATCTTAGAAAGAATGAACTAGAGACAGAAAATAGGTAGGAAAGGTTTTTTTTTTTTCCTTCTCAACATGGTACCTAGTGGACCTCATTCCATCTGTCTGTCAGCACCGTTTGCTTTTTGGCAAACAATGTAAGCTCTGCTTCAGGTAAAAAGAAACAAACTACTTTAAGGCATGCTATAATCTTCTGTATCTTTCACAGATCACATGACATGAAAAATGTGTTTGTTTCTTCCAGCAAATTCCACATTGTTTGTTTTAAGGGAAGACAAAAGTACCTATGGTAACATCATAACATTTGAATGGGAGTATACCAACAGTGAAGACTTTGAAGGGAGGCCATTGTGTCTGCAAATATTTGTGAACCTGTTTAGGTACCATAGCTAACAATCCCTGGCATGTGGCTTTACACGTTTGCAGATATTTATGTCTTTCCTTCAAAGGTTGTCTGTTTGTTAGGGGACTATGGAGTTCACATTTAGCCTTCACCTGTGTTTTTACTGTGTAATGGCCCCTTCAGTTGAATAAAGTAGGTCTATAACCCTACTGTATCTTCTGTATTTTCTAATCTAGTTCCAAAATTCTGTGAACTAACATATCAGTTCCATTTTCTACTGTCTATTCTTCAAAATACTGCTATACCCAGTGAAACTGTATTCTTAATTTAGCATTCCAGAAAGCCTTTTTACCATAAGATTCATCCCAAGCTGCTCAAATGGATGGTTTATGGGAGGGCTAACTTACTCTGTGGCACTTAGCCCTCCATGTGTGCTATCTGCCCTGGTCCAAGCCTCAGAGGGAGAGAAGAACTACTGGATCTCATCCCTTTCCCCACCACCATTCCCTTCTCCTTTCGTGTCATGTCTTTTTAGAATGTAAGCCTGCAGGCAGGGAACCATCTAATTAAAAATAATAATTGTAAGCCGCTCTGATAGCCTTTATGGCTGAAGAGCAGGGTATAAATACCATAAATAAATAAATAATACTTTAGGTGGGATTCTGCAGAGGTGAGAGTTCAATAGAATTTTAATGCTGTGGTGGTGGAGATTCTCCCTTTATTGTCTAAACTGGTGGAATTTTCATTTGCTAGGTTGATGTTTCCCCTTTCTGTAGTGAATTTGCTATAGCACAAGTTTGTAATGTGTGGTATTCAACAATTATTGGAACTTGTGATATTTAAAGTTTGCAGACTTGGAAATCCTTCTTGGAAAGACCTTGTTTTCTCTTATAGATCTGCATTTGATTGGGAAAAGGGAAAGAGCATTTTCTGTGGCCTTGCCAAAGATTTAGACTCCCTTGTCTCTTCCTTGTTGGTCTTGTGAAGCAGTATTGACTTTTATATATAGGAAAGCTTTAGGCATTTTTGAAACAGCACTGTATTTCTTCGCCTTCCCATAATTGTCTCTTGTCACTGACATTTTCTGCTTTTCCTGTCTTTAATAGTTTACTGTGTTAGTTTTTTTTAAAAAAATCTGTTACATCCCTTGCAATATACTTGAAAAGGCTGAATATAAGTAAATAGTAAATAAATAAATATTGTGCCTCTTGTTTGAATGGTACCTAATTTAGACACATAGTGGCTTATTTGTATTTATATAAAACTTGCAAAATTCTATATCTGTAAAATTAAGCTTTGGGGACTGAAATAAGTAGTAATTTAAAGGTAACATGTTCATTATTTACAGGCTTGTAAATCAGAGACTGCTTGAAGTACAATCTCAAGTTGAAGAATTGCAGAAATCATTACAGGAGCAAGGTTCTAAAGCAGAAGATGTAAGCAGAAATAAAAATATAATCTTTTTTTTTACAATTTTCCTATAAATTCTGATTCCTTCTATTCTAATACTAACTATGCTTTTTTTCCTGCCAAGTTTCATACTTTCACTTGTAAAAGTATAACAATAGTTCACATTATTTTTTAGTGACAATAGCTTTTTCCCAAAATGAATGTTCCTGGAAAATGAAAGATTAAATCATGCACTCAGGTCTTCATTTTATTTGTATCCCACCTTTCTTCCAATTTGGGGCCCAAGTCAGCCAGTGCTACTATTTCCCTTAATGATATAAAAATAATCAAAGGAGTACTATAGTGGTGCAGCAGATCTGTAGGTGGTAAAATGACCATCTTCTGAATAGCTAGTAACCTATTTGATGTAAAGACTAGTATTTTGACATGCAGCATACTTGGCATAATACCTCTGTTGTCTGTGTGCCTTGGAACATCTCTGAGACTGTATGGTGTGAAGGGGTACTATTGGCTAACCTGTTAGGATTACTATCATTCTTGTATCATGAACTGTACTCAGCAAGTCCACCCCAAGCATTAGAATGAGGGTAGATGTAGTGGATGCCAAGAGTATCAATTCCACCACTGGTTTGAGGAGAAATGAACAGAGAATATTGAATTAGACAGTCCTTTTCCCTTCCAAGAAGGTGATTAAAGCAAATGGGACTGATCATCTGTTTTGTGAATACGCTATGCAGAAGCACCATGGGCACCCAGAAGTGATGAAGAATATAAACCTCCCTCCTGTTTTTTTGTCCTGGACGTACCATGTATAGACAGATATAATTTGAAAAATTAATGCCCAACCACGCCCCCCCCCCCAATCTGGATCAGTTTACACATGGGCCAGAGTTATACCTCTGCCCACCATAGCACTGCTTCTAGCATTTCTTAATGCCTACTCCAAAAAATGGTGGTGGCAGCAGTGGCGGGAGCTCTTTGGCATTTACTTGCTGTGACAGGAAGAGTAGAGGAGATGGGCACTTCTTCCAGGCTCTCTTACCATGGACTAAGCTCCAAGAGTCTGAGATCATAGTCTGTTCTGGTAGACACTGCAGCAAGCCATCACACTCTCTGGTGGCTCTTTGGGGGCTTTTCCACTGTGGTGGGGAGAACACAGGGTAGGTGCCTGCTTCTTTCAGCCTTTCTTGGCACCAACTAACTTCTGAGAGCTTAGTCCATGCTGGGAGAGCATGAAGAAAACCCCACCTCCTCTGCTGTGTTTACTGCAACAAGAAAAGCTCTTTGCCAGCTGCTCTGGGGGCTTCCCTGCTTCAGCAGATAGAGCAGTAGTAGTCAGGAAAAGCTGAAAAAAGCCCCGATCTGCTCTGATTTCCCTAGTGCTGCAGTAGTACCTCTTGGTGCTTCCTGCCAGGATGGGGAGATTAGAGGAGGTTGGGAGAATCTGGAAAAAGTCCCAATCCCCTCTGCTCTCCCCACTATGGTGGCAGTTTTTTGACACTTCCCTTCTGGGGCAGGGAAAGTAGATGGGCTTCTTTTAGGTTCTTCATAGATGGACTGAGTTCTTGCCTTAAAGGAAGCACTGACCCCTTCTACACTGCCTGACAAACTTTTGCATTGCCTGGATGGGAAAATGATGGCAGCAACCTGGAGTGGCTGGGCCCCTGAGGTGGTGCTGCTGCTTTTCCCTCTCTGCAGAATGGATCCAAGGGGTGCTGTGCTGACCGCAAAAGTTTTAGCCCCAGATTATATCAAAATCTATAATTTTTGCCCTCAAACCTGCCTGCAATTTATACATGAAGTTGACTTATAACAAGTATATATAGTTACATGGACATATTTTGGGGTGTATGTACTGTACAAGCAATCACTGTTGATTGTAATATTTAGAGGCTGTCATTTAATAATAATGTATAATGCAAATAAGAATTTGGTGATCTGAGTCAAACAGGCTGTATTCTGTTCATTGGTATCAGTGTTAGGATAGGTGTACACCAACCAAACTTAACTACTTTTGGTAGCTTTTCCATATATTCATATCAAAATCCTATCCTGATTGTCGCAGGAAACTGTAATGTTGCCAGGCCATATGCTTACAATGATTACAACCTTCCTGTTTTGAAATTCTAGGCTAAGGTTGTGTATTTTATTTTAAACATTATCTTGTTTATAGCATTTGTACATTTGCCATAGCTTTTTGCAGCTCTCTAGATGATGAGGCAGAAGGAAGAAATTCTAGAGAGCATAGAAAGAAGAAAATGTGCATGCTTTGTGAGAATGCCTTGCTTTAAATGTTTCCCTCAGAAAAATTCTAAATAGTTTCTTCTGTTGGCTGCTGTTTTGCTTCGTACTAATCTGTCGCCTTTGTCTCTTGGCATGGGTTTCTGCTCAAGGCTATTGTGAGTATGGCTTCCTATTTACTTTACCCTGTTCTGAATCAATCGGTACCCATTTGTGGCTCTGACTTTTTCAGAGACATTTAAATGGATAAAGTTTTAGTTATTATTCATGTTATATTTTCACATACTATGTGCGATCCATTTGTTTAGCAAATGGTTGGGGACACAAATGTGCCAACTATTTGTTTTTTTAGTGTTGTCCTTGTCGCAGTGTTTCAGGCAGGTTGGTTGCACACTCCCTTAAAAATAGGTGAAGTCATTTACTAGGACTGTTTCAATGCTATACATTTTTTTCTGTAGTTAATACCTTGTAATCCTTTTATTAATCCTTTTTCTGTTTTCTTATTCTTTTATTATTTCATTTATATGCTGCCTTTCTCCTGGAAAGGGACCCAAAGGGCCTCACAGATATTTTCATAAAATGACTTATAACAGTGCTGAACTTCACATTGTTTGTCTATTTATTTACAGTTGGCCCTCCTTATCCGTGGTTTTTTTAATCCATGGATTTGAGCATACACAGCTTGAAAATATTCCCAAAAAGTATAAATTCCAAATAGCAAACCTTGATTTTCCATTTTATATATGGAACATCATTTTGTTGTGCCATTATATTTAATGGGACTTGAGCATACACGGATTTTGTTATCCATAGAGGGGCCTGGAACCAAACCCCAGCGGATAACAAGAGCCCACTGTATTTATCTGGATGTTCTCACAAATTAAACAAAAATTATGATATAAACTTTAAACCTGTATCTATATTGCCAGTCAGGGTGGGGCTTGTCTTCATTGCTTATGAGCCCCAGATTCCCCCTGGGCTTACTGTGTACTTTTTATATAATGCAGGCCCCAAACTGCAGATTGGGTCTGGGCTGTTTACATAATAACCAGACCCAATTCAGTGTTTCCACCCCTTGTCCTGCATTAAAAAGACCTTTTGCTCTGGGTTTTCTGGAAAACCTGGAACAAAACGTGGTGACAGTGGATGGTTACCTGCAGGCATGAGTTGTTTTGAGGTCAGAATAAGGCTTGGCACCTCATTCTGACCTCAGAGAGACTCACACCCTTGGTGGCAACAATGGCCATCTGGCTGGGACTGTGTAAGAAGGCAGCCACCCATCGTTCACTGAAAACCCACAGCAGGTAAGAGGTGATTTGGGGGGAATTTGGGGCCAGCATCTCCCAGGGTCAGCCCAGAGTATTTAGGCAAATATAAACAAGCCCTTGGATTCATAGGTTTCATATCATATTAACATCCAGAATCAATGCACCTTTGTATAGAAATTGCCACAGAACCAATATTCAGATAGCTGTGTATGAGGAAAACATGCATGCAGGTTTTCCCTCAAGGATTCATTTTGTGGGGGAGGTTACTAGTCATTGTGTGCTGCTGTAACAAAAAAGCCTGTATGTGAATGTTGCATATAGTAATGTATAAGTTTTTTATGATCAGTTCTCATATAGGGATTGTGTAATGTGTGAAGCAGGCTTTGGATAAAAATGTTCAGAGACTTTGGAAGTCTTTTTAGCAAGTGCCATGTCTTACACTTAAGTACAGATTTTAAAAACTAAACCTCCTTTCCCTTTGTTGTGAGCTGTTACCATTACCTGAGTAATGCTACCATTACTGTACTTCTAAAGACATAAATGTAGGAACAGGGAACATGTGATTCTCCAGCTATAATTGGCCTGCAAGTCTATCAGCTCTTTTCAGCACATCAGAATAACGGGAGTTGCATAATAGCAACACCTCAGGGGTCACATGTTACCCCCTCCATGGAATATAAGATTCCCCCACCCTAAAAGGTGGGTTAGTAAAGATGCACAGATGGTCCAGTATAAGTAAGGCCTTCTTTAGAAACTGGAATGTAGAACAGGCTTCAAATGAAATTCCTGAAGATGTGCAGATGAACGTTATTTAAGTGTATTTAAGAAATAAAATAAACTACAGAGATTTTTAGAATGGAATGTTTTCTAAACTTTAAAACTTTTACTTCTTCGTATTTAAACAATGCAAAATATTTATTAAATATAAGATACAATATAATAGGTTATATTAATATTTATATTATTAAGTAATATATGCACTATAATATGTATGCCATACGTTATTTACACATAATAGTATCTTCTAATGCAGCATGTAATGCTCATACTGTAATTTATAAATCATGAAAAATATACATTTACAAATATCTACAGTAATTCCCTATGGCTGTTCTTAAAGGAAAACTACTTTGGAAAAGAGTAGAGACAGGGGACGTGCTTAACATTTTCTGTACATAAAGTTTCAGATGAATATTTATCCTTGCAAACAAATGTGGCATAGCATGGGAGGAAAGCAACTGGTTTTGTTTTGTTTTGTTTTGTTTTCCTTCTACCTGTGTGAGAGAGAGGGAAGGAGAAAGGGAGGGAAAGGATTAAGCACTTCATTCTCTCTGCAAACACCATGTCTTATATCTTCAGATCTTCTGAAAAGTGGTAACTGGGTCTTTTTGCATGCATTTCTTTGGAACTTTTTATTCCATCCTTAGCATTATCAGCCTATACCAGTATGAATGTTCCAAATAATACCTTTTTTTCCTTCCATTTCTAGTCAGTAATTCTGAAAAAGAAGCTTGATGAACATCTGTAAGTATTAAAATCTTCCCCACTGTTTTCATAACAATAATTATATATGAATGCCTTAAATAAACAAACAATAATTGGAATGAACAAACTGAGGCTGTTTAACACATTGTGGCATAAAAGAGCCTGAAAACAACTTATTAGAAGCCATGCTTGAACTGCAATTTTAAACATTTTTATTGAGAATGTAGGGTTTTTAAAATTGAGAATACTGTATACTAGTTCTTTGATTCCTATTTTCTGGTAAGTCTTTTTGAATTTCACCTTCATTTTCACCTAGGAATTGGACATAATATATATTTTAATACTGTAGTTAGATATTATTTTAAAATTGTCATTTCCTTTTCATTAGAAGTAATCAACAAATACTAGTAGTGTTCTGCTGATTAAACAATAGTACCTTTCTACGAGATCAGTATGAGAGCCAGTGTGGTGAAGGCACACTATAACAAAAAGAACTTCTCATACTGTGGATTTAACATTTTTTTCACAGTGAAAAACTACATGAAGCTAATAATGAGCTCCAAAAGAAACGAGCCATCATTGAAGATTTAGAGCCTCGATACAATAATAGCTGTGAGTAGTTTTCTGTTTTATATCTGAAAATATAATCATCTGGTAATTGCAGAAGCATTTAATTTTTAAATAACTAGCATAGTTGCCAGTTTGAAGCTCTGTATTTTGTTGTGCATGTGTGTCAAGAATCAACCTGCAGCACTAAATTAAGGATCTTGGGGTCAAATTGTCTCTAGTTAAAAACCTATTTTAACTAGAAAAGTGAAATATTTTGGTATAGTTAACCTCTATCTCAGTCACATTGTGTGACCACTTATTACCTGATGACAGTTAATGTCTAAGTAATAGTTTAGGTGGCTGGGCAAATACAAGGTTCTGAAGAAATCCATGGAGCAAACTTCTAAACTCTGGGTGATTGATGTAAATATGTCTTTAGTTGTGAAAGGTACTCAGAAGTAGTAGGTTTAATCCATTGTCTAAAGAAATCAGTTAAAAAGCTCTCACTGATATTTGAGCAGATGCGATTCATTCCAGTCCTTAGAGTTCCTTCTTGTTACTGCATGATTTCAAACCAGGGATTCTCCTACTGCAAAAGTTTTTAAATTCTGTTACAAAATACTGACACTTCTGTACAAAATAATCTGAATTAAAACATTGGCAGTATCCTGAAATACGGAATTTTCTCTTTATAAAGCACTCAGAATAGAAGAACTGCAAGAAGCTTTACGTAAAAAAGAAGAAGAAATGAAGCAAATGGAGGAACGATACAAAAAATACTTGGAAAAAGCTAAAAGTGTAAGTAATTTGCACTCTGCATTTTGCTGGGGCTGACAGTTGTCCTCCATCTGCAGCCCCATAAATTGTTCAGATTATAATAATATAATGTGAGCTGCAGCTTTCAGTGGGACTATATGCTTGACTATATGCCTTTGTTAATTCTGATTTGTGGTAAAAATTGAGAGTGGATTATGTGCTTTTTCTCCTCTTGCCACATTTAGAAATGAATATTTGAAGTATGTGATCCTGCCCGTTTCTACCTGGGATGTTCCATGTCCCTGGATTTTGAATCTGCTAAGCAAATTATTTCAGTCTTTAAGTCTTAAGGGAGATCTGACATTTAAAAAAAAAAGCACAGAAGCTCATGACATTGTCATTTACTTCCATATGCAGTGAAGAAAGGAATATACAAATTAGGCCTAGCAAGGGAGCTTGCAAGTCCAGGACCACTGTGTTGTATTTTGAATGTTGAAACTTGACTTCAGGTCAATTTAGCTGTGAAGTTGATGATTTATTTATGAGTAGCCAATGCTAGAAATAAATGAAAGTACCACATTTATGTCCTGTTCAGAACTTCCTAAGGTCTTCTACTTCACTATTTTGAAGAAATTGCAAATGAGTGAATTACTGGTAGCCATCTGTGACCTTAGTGCTCTGTAAAAAAAACAACACAATCCACATTTTTGAAAAGAAAACTGTTCCAAAGGCATGAGATATAATACAAATACAAAAAGAAAAAAAGGAAGACAGATAGTCCAGATACATATAATCTGAATATACAAAACCAAAAGTGTTAAATTAAACTGTCATTGCAAAGGCTTTAGAAAACACAACAAAACAAAAAAATTTAAACTTAGATTGAGAACAATAATTGAAAAAGCTGTTGGCAGATATTTAGGGAGACAGTTCCAGGAGCATGGGGCAACAAGAGCCAAAGACTGAGCCCAAACTGAGGAGAAAAGAGTAGCACTTCCATATTCCTGTACTTTATTAAGGTCAGCATAGAACACATGTTTTGCACAAAGAAGATCCCAGGATCTATTCTTGCCATCAGGCTGTGAGAAGGGATGTCATCTGGCAGAGCTGGGAAAGACTGTTGGCTGCCTAATATCCTGAAGAATTGCTGCTAATATTGGGCAGTCAGCATCAGTGCCAGCTTTCTTGTCAGCATCACCACAATTATCACACTTTCTCCCCAAAAATTGAGACTCAAAATTGTTTATAAATTAAAACAAATACAGTATACCAGTAGCTAAAACATTCTCAGTGTTTTCATTCACATTAACTTTACTAATTCATTTATTAAATTTATATCCCACCTTTCTCTGAGAGTGGGATTCAAGGCACCCTACAATACTTTTAAAAAGATCCAGTTAAAACATTAATTTACAAAAGTTAAAAAGAAATGGTATACCACTATTATTAAAAGCTTGATTAAAAGCAAGGAAAAACATTTAAAACATAGTTTCAGTAAAACATGCAGAGAGAGAAAGAGAGTGCACACCACTTTACACACTCTGCAGCCCTGTAATACAGCCTCACTACAGCCTCTATTAAAGAAGATGGAAACCTGTCTTGCTGCAGTGAGGCATTCATTACTCCCCGTAGCAATCTCCCTCAGGCTGCTTTCAACAGACAAGGAAAGGTATAGGGCTGCTGCGCATGTGGTGACTCGGTTAATATAATTGTAAGAATTCTAAGAACATTTTGAACAAACCATTAAAAATAACAAAAAGCTATTTAAAATAGTTAAAATCAGTACACCACTCTATTAAAAGTCCTTCCTTTGAAAACATTCTGTTCTCAAAATCCTTTTAGATTAAAAAGAAAAGTCTGCCTGCCAACAGAAGGACAGCAAGGAGATGGCCATTTTAGACTGGCTAGAGAGGGATTTGGAGGGCCTGGATGTTAATGCACTACTTAAATAAATACTCTGACCTGTTATAAGGAAGCTTCTTCATATGTTACTAGTTAGAGTTGTATACTTAGTGTATGCCTCTTGCTCCTTACAGGTTATCCGTACCTTAGATCCCAAGCAGAACCAGGGGTCTGCACCTGAAATTCAGGCACTAAAGAATCAACTACAAGAACGTGAAAGGATGTTCCATTCTTTAGAGGTAATTTCAGTGCAATCCTGTGCAGATACAGTATTTAGAAATATGCCCTACTGATTTTCAGTGGGGCTTTCAGATAAGCATGCACAAGATTGCCTTATTGATATTCATTCAGTCTGTAAAAGTTGTTCTTGGGCATCAGTTCACTCCATTCATCTGAGGAAGTAGAATTGAGACTACAAAAGCTCATGCTACAACTTACTTTTGTACAGTTAAGGCTAAACAGACTGGACAAAGGGCCAGCATCGGGGTGGAGTGGGAGCGTGGTGGCTGCAAGACACATGCCCCAACTCCACCCCCAGGCTGCCCTCATGCCGACCGCACAGTGAGTGGTATCACAGCATGCCTTTGGCACTGCATCCAGAAGATGCAAGGAGTGCCAGAAAGTGCCAAGGCAGCAAAGATGCCCTTTTTCTGGCTCCAAAAGGAGCGGCATTTTTCTGCTTCTTTTGGGGCCGGAAAAACTCAGGATCGGGACCATGGCATGCGGTTGCCGTGGCCCCAGTATGGCTTTGAAAGGGGCAGCAGGATACCACTCCAAGGAGGCAGTCTGTTTTGCCCCTTAGTGTCACAGGTGCTGCAGTAGTCCTTTCCATCCTTATTAATAGTTAGCTTGTGCTTTTGAAGGTCTGTTGTTGGGCTGAACTTTTCATTGTTCCTGTTAATTTGTACATACAGTAAGCAGACTTAAGGTAAACACAGGCAATCTGATAACATGTGACCAGTCTCCATCTTGTGACCACTAATTACATATATGCTTCATCTTTAATTTAGTCAAACAGGGAATTGGGCGTTTGCAGTTTCCAGTTCCAGCTTAAGTTCCCACAGCAAAAAGAATGCAAATTTTGTGCACTTAACCATGCAACACTGGATAAGAGCCTGAAGTATGCATGTAAAATAATCAAACGCACTTGCTATGCTTTTCTTAATCAGAAAGAATATGAAAAAACCAAGAGTCAAAGAGAAATGGAGGAGAAATACATTGTCAGTGCCTGGTACAATATGGTAAGTGAGCTAGCAAACCTTAAAATATTACTTGAGTCTGTAATTTTTTTCCAGAACAAATGTAACTTTGAAACTTAAGAGATAGTGAATATACAGGAGATTGATGTGAATAGTTTTCTGAGAGCTCAGTAGACAATTATGTCAAAACCTTGGTTAGCCTTTAAAATAAGGAAATGGCTTGGGCAATTAACTCAATTGCTACTGAGTGTTCTCTCTCAATTAATAAAATCAAACAAGCTCCCTACTTTCTGTTCTTTTTGTTTTTTAATAAAACTCAAATCTTTCCCACCATAATTGATATGCCCAGTCTCCTGTATTCCATCCTTGGACAAGGTGCTAGAGCATAGATTTCTAATGTCTCTGAATAGATGGATAGCTTAATCTTTTTCACTCTGGGTTCAGGCTTTAGTCACCTTGGTAAGTGGTCTGTGGTGGGAACTGGATGAGGGCATGTGTCACTGTTGGTTCTGCTGGACATCTCAGCAGCTTTTGATACCATTGACTATGGTATCTTTCTGGATCACCTTGCTGAGACGGGATTTGGAGTCACAGTTTTGCTGTAGCTCTGGTCCCACCTGGTGAGGCAAGCTCACAAGGTAGTGTTGTGGCATTCTGGTTCAATACTCTGGCACTGACATGTGCGATTCTTTGGCGTTTTCTCTTGTGCCACGTGAAACCACTTATAGAAGTCATCCAAAGTTTTGGGGTTTGGAGCTAGTAGGCTGCTGATGTCGGCCACTGGTGCTTCTGCTTTGCATCTAAAGCAGACATGGGAAGCTGTTCCATTTTTTGAACCAGTGCTTTATGTCAGTTAACTGGCTGAATGAGGCTGAATAAACTGAAACTTCATCAAAATGTGCTCTTGATGAGTTCAGGGGCAAATCATGGCATAGAGATTCAATCTGTCTAGTTTGTTCATAGACATCTGGCTTCAGCATTTATCTCTCAATCTGGATGTCTAGGTCTCAGTGATAGCCAACAATAAATCTGCATTGCTTTGGGCAGCACATCAACTATGCTTGTTCTTGGAGATTTTTAAACATGCCATGGTTACAAGTTACCTCTGTTGTATCCCATTTGGGCTACTGCAACATACTCTGCCTCTAAGAAGTCTGTAGAAATACCAGCTCTTCTAGAATGCTGCTAATAGACAGTTGCCAAGGGTCATTTACCACAGCTTCATGTTTGCTGATACATTTAAATAACTTGGGGCCAGTAATTTTAAAGACTACATTCTTTCACACAAGTTCACCTGATTTTCAGATCTTCAAGGGAGACCCATTTTTGGTCCTGCTGCCATTGGAATCACATTTGTTAGGAGTGGTAGGGAGGGCCTTCTCACTACCCTCTTTCCCCAAAAATAAGACATCCCCATAAAATAAGACTTAGTAGAGGTTTTGATGAATTGCTAAATATAAGGCCTTCCCTGAAAGTAAGACCTAACAAAGTTTTTGTATATAGATATATATACAGTATATAATAAATGTTCAATTTTTTTTTTTGGTTCAACAATAAATGTGAATTCATGGAAAAATAAGACATCCCCTAAAATAAGACCTAGCACATCTTTGGGAGCAAAAATTAATATAAGACACTGTCTTATTTTCAGGAAAACATGGTAGCCTCTCCTAGATTCTCAAATTCTTTGCCAGCAAAGATTGATTGACCATCTCTCTCTTTGGCCTTTGTTTATTGAACAGTTTGGGTGTTGCTAGTTCTTTTTTTATTATTAAATTAATTTTTCATTATAATTGCATGCCTGTTTCAGTTGAATTTGAGTTATTAGTAATCTTTAATGTCATTTTATCAGAAAGGTGGAATATAAAAATTTCTAAGGGTTCAGAACTTCCCTGGATTACTAAAGTTGTTTTCTAATTCTTGGGAAAAGGTGATTTGTTTTACTGTGTACAATTACTGAGGATAGGCCTTTGCTCTAAGCTAGGTGACAGAAGGGATCGTGTAGGATATAGCAATATAAAATAGGGGAAGCAGAGGGAATATAATATGTGACATTCGTCTGTTGTTCTTGGAGGACTGGCATCTGAAAATCTTCCCATTCTCTAAGTTTGTTGACCCAAACATTAGGCTAGCCTCATGTCTCAGAATGTTACTTGCCCACAATCAGGCCATCCAATTTGTGTTGAAGCATGCCTGTCCCGGCATTGATGAATGGAAGATTTCTTAGAACAAAGGGAGGGGGGGGGGGAAGGAAAGAAAATGTACAGATGTGTAAGTAAAAGGATTGGAATAACTGATGTGGTAAAACATATCTGATCCAAAAAGGACTAGTTGTCTTGTCAGGCCTAGCAACACCTTCAGGCCTGGCCTCAAGTAGAAGAGCCCTCTCTCCATGCAACACCATCTGACCCAGGATGGAGTGAAAGGACAGGCCTAATAATAATAATGATAACAATAAAGTTTATTTATAACCCGCTTCTCTAATGAAATACTCGGAGCGGGGTACAACAAGAATTAAAAATACAGAGTAAAACAACAATTATCTCTCTTCTCACCCGCCTCCCCCCCTTAAAATTAAATTAAACCAGGGCTAGCAACACCATCAGGCCTGGCCTCAAGTTGAAGTGCCCTCCCTCCATGGCAACACCATCTGGCTTAGGAGGGAGTGAAAGGACTGGCCAAACTCCATCAGGCCTGTCCTAGATTATGAAGCAGACCCCTCCCTCCAGTCCATCTGCCTTGGTTCAGGCCTCAGAGGGAGAGAAGAACTTTTGGATCTCATCCCCTTCCCCACTACCATTCCCTTCTCCTTTTGTGTCATGTCTTTTTAGATTGTAAGCCTGAGGACAGGGAACCATCTAATTAAAATAATAATTGTAAGCTGCTCTGATAGCTTTTAGGGCTGAAGAGCGGGATATACATAAATAAATAAATGTAATTATAAACAAATTGAAAAGGTACTTTCAGGAGAGCAGTTGCCAACTTAACAATTTTAAGATAAAAAATGGTTTATAGCTCAGTTGGCCTGACTGAAACAGGCATTATGTAGGTGTTCCTTTGGGAGTCATTGCTCAGAAGGGTGGCCTGGCCATTGCTCTTTGCTTGTCAGTTGGCCAAATCCACATTTACCCTAGCTCTTCAGCAGGGCAAAAAAAAAAAGCACTAACAACAAATCAGAAATGTGTAGCCATCTACTTCCTATTTGTTTTTTTAGGTTTGGGTTTTTGGGGGATTCATGGGGACAATATGACCTCTGTAATACAGAAAGCATAACATTTGGAAGCCTTCAGGAACAGAAAAACACTATTTCCACATATTTTTCCAGCTCATGTGGGGAACGTGGGGGAACACAGGTCACAAAAGAATGGGCCTGAAGAGGTGCCTGGGTGCTCACAATGCTGTGTGCTCACAAACCCTAACATGTGATGGCACTGCCGCCATTCCCAAATGCCGTTTAGATGGTGTTCGTAATGGCGGCGGCGCAGCTGCGGAGCTGCTAGATGCAGCTCCGCAGTTGCACCGACAGAAAGGCGCCGAATGGCGCCTTTTCTGTAAATCGCGCTGCAACTCCAGCGCAAAAAAGGAGCGCGGTTTGCCCGCTCCTTTTTTGCTGCGGAGCTTCACCACTGCATCTAGCTGCTGCGGTGAAGCTCTGCAGCAAAAAAAAAGTGGCACCAAACTGCCCTTTTTGGGCAATCTGTATCGCCCCATAGATTCTCAGAGATAATACAAATGACGTACTTCGAATTCTTGAAACGTGCTTCATAATTGTGCCCACCTTTATTTGTAAGGATGATGACTCATCCCAGTGAAAAGAGCTGAGTAAAGTAAGCCTAATATATGTTGTTTTTTTCCCTCTTCACAGGGGATGACTCTTCATAAAAAAGCAGCAGAGGACAGACTTGCTAGTACAGGTTCAGGACAGTCCTTCCTGGCTAGACAAAGGCAAGCCACCAGCACAAGGAGACCATATCCTGGCCATGTCCAGCCAGCTACAGCGAGGTAGAGGCAGACCTTGCCTTGCCTTTTGAAAGGAAGCCATCCTGGGATCAAGACCTTCTTCTGTTACAAGTTAAACGTTTCAGGAAACTTAGCCAGCATCCTTTCTCTATCTGTCCTTACAGTTAACTTCTCATTTCAGGAAGGGTTTTTTTAAAAAGAAAAGTTTTTCAGTGTTTTAAATTCCCTTCGGTCTTATTTTTGGAGTCTTCCTTTTGCCTTTTAATGTGCCAAAATGTTGGAAAACACCTAGTGAAGTGCAGAAATGGAATCCTCTCCTCCTCTGCTCCATTCATATGAATTGTCATCTTTCACCTTAAATCTGAGGATGGCTAGGAAGCAGATTTAAAATGTTCTGTCAATGATTGAGGTTGCCATTCTTTCCAAGGCTGCCACTGTATAAAGGGAATTACTCTCCTTTTCTTTCTTACTCCTGTCTGAACTGTTTAAATTATGTAATGCAATTTGCAACTTGATAATTGTGAAATGTATTAATTGCAAAGGTCTGGATGCTGGCTGAGGTTGCACATACCTGATTCAGCGTGATCACAGGTTTGCCTTGAATTGTGGTTACTTTTTATTTTAGCTTTAATTTAGAGAGGCAGGCTTTTTTGTCTTCATTTGCCCACATCTCTCTCTCTCTCTCTTAGTTTAAACTTCTGCAGGTTTAAACCGTTTGAAGATCTGCTTCCATTCTTGGTATGGTCTATGATGGAAAGTTGCAACCATTTTTTCATGGCTAGTGTTTCTTTTCCTCCTCCTATTGCACCCTAACCAAGTCAAGAACTAGGCAGCCATCCCTTTCCTTGACCCATAACTTTAACACACACCTCCAACTGCTAGAAAATCTTTGGATATGTGGCGATAGGTAGTATTCTACTCAGTATATAGCCACATCCTACAAACAAGAAGAAGTATAACATGAGCAGCCTTGCAGAAAATGGTTTTCTGATTCCGTCCACTGAGATATCAGGTTGATTTTGGTCAAACATTTTAATGGATGCTGTCTTTAGGTTGCTGGCTACCACTGAAGACTTTTTTTTTATATAGGTCAGTAAGGAGGACTCTGTTAATTGCCTTTCAGATGATATCAGTGCCTCCAGGCAAACTGATTCTGACATGAGAACCTGTTGTCTCTTTGTGCCAAATCTTTATGCTTATCAGTGCAATTTCAGATCTCTCTCATGAAGCAAGGCTAGCATTTCCCTTCAGGTTCTAGTCTTGCCAAGTATTGAGCTCCATGTTCTGAATCATTAATGTCTGAGAAGTGTGGGATTAATCAAGATATTTCCATATGGATTCACTGTTAACAGTAACTGTTAACAATTGTTGGAAAACTGTCATATTTAAAAATATTTTTTTGTATGTCTAACTTTCCAGAAAACTTGTATATCCTTCCAAATGTAGATCATGTTGACTTTTAGAAATTATTCCAAAAGCCTTTTAAGGGGAAAGGTTAGAAGAGATGCCTTTCACTTGGAAGTGTATCTGGAATGTGTTTATTATATTTAGATGTAAAATGTTTAATTTCTCACATTATTTTTTTTTGCAAGAATGCACATTACTACTAGTTAATTTTTAAAAAGTAATCTTGTCCTTACTCACCATTACCTTAGCACATAAAAGGAGCTGTTGATTCCAGTCATTTGAAAAGCAGTGATTAAAGTAAAATGTGTAACTTTTGGCCCTCTGTAGTGTGGTTTGAGTGTTTGATGAGGTAGGCCACCTTTGCCCCAGCATGCAGATGAATAATAATTTTTTTTAATCCTAAAAATAATTCACTTGGTAATTTGGCATTTCCCTCCTGCAGCAATAAATTAAGAGCAAGAGGCTGAGAAGACTGAAAGTGTCTGAGTGTACACTAGCATTAGTGTTAGATGGACATCCTGTCCTTATATTTAAATTGGATTGGTTATCAAGAAGTTTGCAGAGGAACAGCTGCTAATCTTAACCATCATCTACAAATATCTTCTTCTTGTTCTTCTTTAAATGCATCGAAGGTGTGGTGGGAATTTTCTGATCCCAATACATTTTCCAGTGATCAATTGGTAGAAATTTCAATTTTCTCCAAATGGGCCAACCTACTGACAACGAGAACGTTTCAGTTCTGCTTCTGAAACAAAAAAAAGCAGTAGTTTTGTTTTCTTATTTTTTGAACCCATCTGTTTTTGTTTTGTTTTTTTAAATGAGAAAACTCTGTACATAGCAAATGGGTGAACTTTGGGAAAATGGTTTGCAACCGTTCTGGTATAAAGCTGCAGAATGCCTACATTGTAGGCTACTTGTGTGTAGATCCAGCAACAAAATATGACATAAAGACATATATATACTTTTCTGGATTTCTTTTCAGTGTTGGCTGGCAATTGTTTTGTTTGCTTTCCATGTCTTATTTTTATTTATCATTCTTCTGTGTTTCTCACCTAGTATGTAAGCAGATCATTCTTCTACTTTGGCTTGCTAATTGCATACATTGAAGTGGTAGGGGATCTTATTACAACATCTAGCATTGTAAAATGTCAGGGTCTCTCCACTTCAATGCTCCATTCGGTTTTAGTTTTTAGATCATAAAAAGTGTGGAAATCAACTTTCCACATTACCCATTTCAAGAAGAAATCTAGAAAAAGCTAGCTGTATTTTAAAGACCTAGTAAAATTAATAGGAAGTTACTTGTTACTAAATTAAGTGCCATTAATATCCAATTATTGGGATGGTGGTGCTTTTCTTTCAGTTTTGATTTTTGGCAAAGACAGAGAGGAAAAACTTTCAGAAAGGTTATTCTTGGGTGGAATGGAAACAATCCATGGATACTTAGGTCTACAGATTTTATAAGGAGTTCCACAACATTTTTTCCCAATAGAGCAATTGTTCCCATCCTTTGATATTCCAGATGTTTTGGATTTAGCTCCCAGAATTCCTGAGTGTTGGCAAAGTTGAATAGGGCTTCTGGAAAACCAAAGCTTGGGGAGCACTGTGATAGAGCATTGCTAGTGGCTTGTTTGTATCTTTGGCAAAAGTTTGCATTTTGACAAGGATGGCCAAGTCTGTCTAGTTTGATTTCACTTCTTATTTCTTATGTCCATACTAGTGTTTGTTTGTTTACTTAATCTGTACAAAAATGTGTACAGATTTTGAGACATGCACTCCGAAGAGAAGGCATTTTTTTAAAGCATGCTGTGTGCACTTTTGCAAATGTATACATTTGCTTTGTTTCTTGACTGAATAAAATATTTCCATATTTTCCCTCAGCTATATGCATCACAAACAAAATCTGTAGATTTCAGTGGCAAACCAGATTCTGATCTGTTTTTAGGCTTGAGACATGTAGATTTGGTAAATTAACTTGGAAGTGCAAACCCAACAATTTTTTCACCCATCCTTAGTTCTAACTGTAAGTTAAAATAGGCCAGGCAAGTGCAATGGCTAGTGTTGTAAAAGTAGATAATTTCTTATTTTTTTCTGACTTGAATATATAGAAGCAAAATCTCTCAGCAGGACTAGATATGTGTAAAGGTATCCCTTCAGTTGAATAGAATTGTTGTTTATACAGATATTGCCTACTTGCCCTCATTGGTCTCTTGTAGTTTGCATTTGTCTGTATGACAACTGGCTCATTACTCCTGTACTTAGGCAAAGTAAATTTACATTGTGTATGTTAGCTTTTGGAGAACAAAATTTACTGAAACCCTAAAATATGGTAACTTTAAAGTTCTGTAAACATTCCTTTCTGCTCTTTAGAATTTTCCTTTCCTGCTTTCATTTGTCTCCCATTTCACTACTTTGGTAAATGTGATTGTTTTGGCCCACTGAATAAGATCTTTAATAAGTTAAATGGAAATTAACACACTTAACCTCCAGACTATGTACCTCTACTGGGTCGCTCTGCTTCCACCAGAATTGGCAACCCATTTTCACCCTGCAGCCATTTTTGACCACTAAAGACAGACTCTGAAATATGTAGGATTTTTTGATGATGTGAAAACCAATTGGGGGGGGGGGGGGGTGAAGCAAGAAAGTGACTCCCAATTCCACTGGTGTTGATCACAGAAATATAATGGCATCACTAACTATGGTGTCACCCGGTGCAGGAAGGTTGCACATTTCCCCCTCTGCTTCTTCTGCCCCGGTTTCTTCCCTAGGAGGAAGCCAAGGGACAGAGCACCTGGCAAAGATGCATATGCATCCCCCCTGCTCTAAATGGCAAGGAGGGCCCAACCAGGTGTCACCCTTCTTTTGAGTGTCACCCAGTGCGGTCCATATTTTCTGTACCCTCTTTCCTTGAGACCACCATAGACATAGAATTTGGCCATGATTTGGAAATTAACAGCGTATTTATGAAATCAAAACCATCAAGGCTGCAATCCTGCATTGGGGGACAAAGCTACAAGATGGATTACAATACTCTCCTGTCCAATCCTTCCTGAAAGCCACCTTTTCTCAGCTGTTTTGCCTCAAACCTGGCCATTTCCACGTCAGTGGGGGAAAGGAGAGACCAGCAGACAAGCATCCAGGTATTTTCCTACAGCTGAGAAAAGGTGGATGTAGCTCAGAGTGTGAGGTCTGTGATACATTCAGCTGCTGCAACAACCAAAAATTTGAGTTGCGGTGACATAAATCTGATGTGCATGTGTGTGTGCCTTCAAGTCACCTGTTGACTTATGCAAAGTCCATGAATTTCATAGGGTTTTCTTAGGCAAGAAATACTCAGGTGGTTTTTCCACTTCCTTCCTCTGAAATCTAGCCTACAGCACCTGGTATTCATAGGACATCGTAATTGACCAACGTAATATCATCTGATAGTATTTTACATGTTGCTAGCACACTAAAAGTGATATTTCTAAATGTGTTATTTACTATGCCCTATATGGTCAATTTGATCTACATCTTTTCCCTATGTGAGGGAAAAGGCAGAACAGAAATGAAATCAAATCAAAAAGATTTAATTAGGTGGAGGATAATCTTAAATCTTTTTGTTCTTGGATCAGATGATATTAAAAAGAATAATTTACTTTGAATTAATATTTGCAGCATGCCATTACCCATGTTTTGTCTGACTATGAGGCTGGAATAGGAGCACCCAGCACATAAGGCTATATCTTGTCCCCGTGTATTGTCACATGCAAGTACGCCAAATTTGTGGGCAGATTGTATGTCCCACCTTTTTCCTTGCAAAGAGAGTTGGCAGAATTGTGATGGATGCTCTGTTTCGGCCTGATTTTATTTATTAAGAGTTTCAGCCAACATTTATCTCATGATGTTCTTCAGGTTCCCTACTTAGTAGTGTTAACCTCTTTGTTAACACAGGTGGTTTCTAAATATGAGATTGTGGGTTGAAGCCCAACTTGACCTGTAAGGTGGTATGGTCCCATACATTGATTTTCTGACATGGATCAAGTTGAACCATGGTAGTCTCTTTGTATCCCATTTTGAGAGGAAGGCAAGATACAAATCCAGTTTGCGTGTGTACGCGCACGCACATACTGGTAAAATAAATATTAGTCTATTGAAGCTTGTCTCCATATTTCAGTTGCCATGCTGGTGTGTTGTGCTGCATCAGGGTAACAAAATTTATTCTCAAAATACAGCAAATGTCAATTTGATCTAGATCTTATAAAACTTTTATCTGGGCAGGTCATTCGCTTGAGATAAAGGCTTGAAAGCAGCTAGAAGAGGCAGCCTTTGTTGGTATTGATGTGGGAGAAGCACAACATGGGCCACAGGACATTTTAACATTCTACTCGAATGTGATTTTTAACCTTTTCTGCCTCTTCAAGATACAGTGGGCCTTTGGTATCCACTGGAGTTTGATTCCAGGACCTGTCTTGGATACCAAAATCTGTGGATGCTCAAGTCCCATTAAATACAGCGGCATAGTAAAATGGTATCTCTTATATAAAATGGCAAATCAAGATTTGCTTTAAATATATATATATAATTTTAAATGTGTGAATTGTTGAATCCATGGATAAAAATTTTGGGAATATGGAGAGCTGACCAGAATTCTTTTGGTACATTAAAGCAGGTTTGAAAAATTTTACTTGTAAAAATACCCTCCCAGCAATCAGGCAAGAAGATTTAAATTGGATGGCCCCTTTGCTACCTGGTGTAGGTGCATATAGTTATCCAGGCTATAAAATATTACATGGCCTGATCATTTATGGGAATTTATTTGCAAAGTTGTTTTCAATTCTTAGTGCATTAATTTACATTGCTTGAAAGTTTTCCATTACCATCAGAAATCTACAGTTTATAAAATTTGCTGATTGGTAGCTAGAATCCATAGATTGTAGAGATTTGCTAAACAGCATATAATGGGGCTTTCTAGATTGGCAGGAAAGTGTGACATGAAGTTGCCTTTACCTTAATGCTTAGCAGCTACACTGCAAGCCCCAGGTGTGCATTTAAAAGGTACAGGGCAGCTAGACTGAGGGGTGTGGGAACGATTTATCTGAAGTCTTTTCTGTGGCTCAGCAGCTACATGGGAAGCTGTCAGAATGCTACAAACACGGGTGGAGCAGCTGCACCAGCAGCAATGAACGCAACTTTTAGCTGTGCTGAAACTTTAATTAGCTGCGCAGTTCCCAGCTGGCAGCCTGCTGGGAATTGTACAACTGTGCAGGTTTGCCTGCTGGGAACTGCGCAGTTGCGCAGTTGCGCAGGTTTCCCGGCTGCCGGCTGGGAACTGTGCAACTGCGCAGTTCGCAGCCGGCAAGAGGAAAAAAATTAAAGTTTCAGCATCATTCCGGTTTCTCTGCTTTTTTAAACTGTGGAGTTGCACTGGTGCATCATGAATGAACCCCTTTATTTTGTGAATGAATTGACATGTTATGCGCAGTAGAATAACAGTTACAGCATCCCAGAGTCCCTACTGCGCATGTCTAGGGTTTGGATTAGGGCTGGAGCTAGGGTTTGGGAGCTTTTAAAAACTGCGCAGTTAAACCCCAGCTTTTACACCTGCAGGGCATTGAGCGTTTTAATTAGAAGTGAACTCCACACCACGCATGCTCCCAACCCACGATCTATTATCATCCACACCTGTATCGCTGCCTATAAATGGGCACTTTAAAGATACAGCGGCCCCTTTAACTGTGCAACTACACCGCAGCCTTTAGATGGAGCTGCGCTGTTCCGCAGTTTTAAAAAAAGAAGCTGGGAAAACCAGCACCTTTTTAAAGGCGCTTCTTCTCTCCTAAAACGCAAAAAAAAGCGTTTTCATGGCACACTTTCCCTTTTTTTCATCTAAAGGCTAGAGTTTCATGCAGCCATCAACACACTTCTTTTTGCCAATCTAGAATTGGCCTATGGTTCTGAACAGGATGTTGTTATTTGTTCTTTCTTTCTTTCTTTCTTTCTTTCTTATCTAAACAGCAATGAATGCAACTTTTCATCTCCCTTGAATTTTAACCTGCAGTGATGTGTTTTTCTTCCCTGTCAAATTGTTTATAAAACAAGGGCTGTTCAGCCCATGCCTTATTTTCTGAAGAAGTATAAGGTGTCATTGCAAAACTCCTGGGCACCCGTCTAAGAGAGGAGTTGCTAGCAAAGAAACTTAGGTCTGGTGCAACCTTGCTGTCTTTCCTTTTTCCCTTCCAAAGTAATAAATCTCCTAGCCTTCCTCAGGCAGCAAAGTACTGAGTCTTCATATCCAGAAATTTTTAGAAAAAGGTGTTGGGTGGGTTGTGAAAGCTCCTATAGCACTTAATAGTTTAACTTGTATTGCTGCTGCTATTACCCTCCTCACACATTTTCCCCAACAACAGTATTAACATGCAAGCCTTGTAACAATTTCTGTTTGCTAAACTAGGAACATGTAAACTCAACATGTTTTATTAATGCACCTTTGTTTACTGCTATGATTTTAAAAGTGCACTAGAGGAGCCATGTTGTTCAATGCTATGTATGTATGTATGTATTCTCCCCCCCCCCAAGTCCAGAAAGATTTTTTCTTTTAGAGAAACAGATAGAGAGTCGTGCCTGACCCCTGCCGCTTTTTAATTTTTTTAAAATGCCAAGCCTTGACACCTATGCAATATTTTATTTATTGATGTTGCATAATGTCTTAATGTGTATACATTCTTTTTTGCATTTTCCCCATCTCCTCTAACAGACTTGTACATTGCCTTTAGCCTTTTCTTTTCCACCTTTATATATGTATACAAGCAGCTCTTAAAAGAACATAAATGGAGATCACTAATACAAAAGGAGCGTTCTTCCTTGACTTCAGTGTTATACCTAGTATCTTTTTACATTACTATTTGGGTTATCCATATTTATCTCCTCTTCCTCATCCCTATTAATTTCCTTTCAGATTGCACTAATGCGTCTTTCTTTACATTATGAAATATTGCTATTATTCATATACAATATGTTGACAGTATAATTTGGAATGCTTTGTACTGCCTTTTACAAAATTTAAAGCTGCTCTTTTTCCGTTATACTCTTTATGTATCTGCTTGTGCTGTGTTAAGGCAGATGTAGGTTTTGTGTTAAGGCAGATGTAGGAAATGTGGCTCTATGATAGACAACTTGAAGATATATTGTTTTGTGAACGTGTTTGTATCATTACTGTTATGTTTCCCTCTCCACAATGTTAGGGAGGAGCATTTTAAAACCACTGGCCATCAACTAGTTGTGAGAGGACTGCAGTGAGAGAGAGCTGGAAGGTAGCAAGCCAGCCTTCGTCCCGAATCCTTCCAAAATGGCAGTCAGTCCCATTGTCACAACCACCACACTTACAACCTCTGTGTGCCCTTGCCACTGTAGTGGCAGCTGAGATTGCTCTGGAGAGGCAAGGGGGACAAGTCTGGATTTTCCATGGGAGACCTGGCTTCTACTTTTAAGCCATAGGAATCATACTGAGGCTGGGGAATCTTTGGCCTGATAGTTGTTGAACTGCCCTGACAACTCCTGCAAGCCTGGTCGAGAGCGAGAAGAAACTAGAGCTGTACATTTTCAGGACCTGGAGAGCCACAGGTTCTCCATCCTTACACCACAAACTCAAATGAGAATGAAGGAACTAGAACGAAACACTGTTGTTTGATTAGCAGACCTTTTCTAGTGAAACCCTACACTTTTGGTCATGCAGTCAAGTACCTTTGCCTGTCTTGAACAGGTAACAGGTGGGGCAGGAGGAGAATATAGTTGGCAGGTTGAAAGTTTTTGCTCTTGTTGCAGGGAAACAGCAGAGTGGATGACCTAGGCCATGGCTGAATGGGAGTTTCCTCCTTTTGCGCACTAGCAAGTGTCTAACTCTAGATAGGTTTCTTGTAACCCAGGTTTGATTATTTAAAAAAACTCCTTTTTCTCCTTGCAGAATCAATTCTTAGCCCAGTGTCACTCCTGTCCCTGATGTAGGGCTTGCAGCGGCGATAGGCTCATTCTCCTCATGAGGAAAGCATTCATGAGAAAGAGAAGGCAGAGGCACTGGGGGGAGAGACCAGGTGTTACTCCTCTTCTGGGGTGTCACCCGGTGCTGTCTGTAACCCCCACACCAGCACGAATGCTGCTTTGAGATAGCACTGAGCAGCTCTGAGCGAATCCCTCACTGCTGTGCAGATCGGACTGTTGCAAAAATCTTTGCCCCATTCCCCTACATGCCTTGCCTAGCTGCAAGGAAGTGGGAGGAAGGAGCAAGGCCAGGGCAGGTCTCAGTTGTGGTTCTGCTGCTAGCTCAGGTTGAAAGTAGAGTCAGGGATAATAGCCATTGCTGCTTAGAGTGTAGGGATACCTCTTTATGGAGACGTTTACTTTTGGGAGAAGGTTGCTAGTGGGAGATCTGGGTAGAGGTTGGCTCAGTTACATCTATGCATTGGGCAGCTATATTTGGTTGGACTTGGTAACCGGAAAAGGTTAGTCTTGTAGATTTTGGCATTCAGCATTGAAACATCCAGCTGCCTTTCTGGTTTGCTTGGCTGTGTCATGTGAAGTCCCAGACTCTCACAGTGGGGTAGGGGGTGGAGGTGGGGAGATGTCTGGTGCCTTCATTATTTCCAGGCTACCTCCAATTTCAAAATAACAAAAACAACCCCACATCTTGGCCTCCCCTGCCTAAATATTTCTGTTAGTTGTTGGCAAGGCATTGCGTTGTGGCTGTCTCGTGTGGCTGTGCTGGAAGTTTTTGGTGCGCGCCTGCCTGAGTGGAGCACATGCGGCCTGGTGTCAGAGTTGCCTGAGGTTGGGGGCTTTTTATGTCCTCCTGCCCAAACATTGTAGACCGCTAGGTGGAGTAGAAGAATGCAAGATTGTGGCTTACAATGTGCAGTAGGTGATGTTGGCCGTCTTCGAAGGTTTAGGTTTTGTTTTTAGCATCACTGTCATGTGGTGCAACTTTCTGAGATGCTAAGCATGTTTTCAACATATCAATTACTGTCTGTAGTATTCAGTTCCTTCCCCCCTTCATTTTGCAAGAGCAACTTGTTTGACTGTCCTCAACTAGGTGTTGATTGGTTACCAAAATTACTGTTTGTGAAATTGCCAGTGATATTTTTTTTTCCTGTAAGAGCATAAATTCCTAAGAATACCAAATATTATCCCCCTACTCCTTGCATATAATTTCTTACCATATCACCATGGTAGAGATTTTAATACTTATTTGTATATACACAAAAGAAGGTAATAATGGTTTTAGGTTTAGACATTTTGGTTTTTCCTCCCCAGTTTAAAAGATAATAATGCTTCCGAGGCGACAAAACTAGTGTACAGTTGTTAAACAAGTTGTAAATAAAGGCTTATTATAAAATTGGTGGTTGATTTTTATTACACAGTTTGCACTCATGCTGCCTTTCTTCTCATGCATGCAGAAGGATCTCCCATTTTTCCTCACAACAGCCTTGCAAAGAAGTCTGAAAAGCAGTCAGCTTTCCAGGGCCACTGGAAAGGTTTCAGGGCCAAGAAACTTGAATCCTGGTCTCCATATACAAGCGTGACCCTTTCTGCTATGCTTTAATACATCTTCCAAGCTGAACTTGTTTCCATGCTCACTGCCTCTTACAGAGCATCAGCGATCGATGAAAAAAGATGCATCTTTAAAAATGCATTTTTAATGGAAAGTTGGCGGGAACTGCAGTGTTTCTAATTTTGCCTTGGTTAATGCAAACTTTAGTCCACACGCTTCAAAATGTGGATGCCTTAATACGTTAGCACCCCTAGTTTGAGTATTTATGTATTCACAAAATGTTCATTCACTTTTTTAAAAAGTAAAATAGTAAGCAGTTGCAAACCAGAAGCTGCAAATGGCCATCTCTGTATCTTTCTGCCTGTGAAAGATCTCAAAAGCAAAAAGTGAAAATACGTTTGGTTGTCCCAGTATGTGAACCATGTTCATTTAGGTTTACTCCAAAGAAAAGAACCTAATGTAACCTGTTTTTTACTTATCGTATGCTCAAATAAGACCCTTTCATTACAAAACCTTTCATTGGAGGCAGGGAATCTGCCTAATAGCAAATAAAATAAAATAAAATGTAGTATTGCAGGCTTCCTAATTCCATCTTGCATTCACCTTCCTCATTGAATTAGTTTCTCTTAATTGGAAAATACCTTTTACAGCAGGCTCTGTGGTAAATTTACTTGAAAGGGAAGTATGCAAATCTAATCTGATTACTATTTTACAACAATTTTGCAAAATCTTTCCTGTTCCTCTGGTGGGCCAGGGTTGGATGGCAGGTTACTTTTGAGTATGTTGCTGCTTTATATTAAAAAATCTTGTGTAACTTTCATGAACTTCTCAACAAATTCTGCCAGGAAAACCCCGATAGGTTAGCCTTTGGGTTGACACTAAAGGGACACATGTTTATTGTAACAGATTCTAGTAAAATTTGTTACAAGTATTAACCAAATAGAAATTACACAGATTTTAAAAATATTTAAAGTGTTTAGACCTAAATCTTCAAAAATTGTATGTAGAACTTCTTTTTTCTTCCAACACCTTAGTGATTTTTCAGCAAAGTATTACACTGGCCCAGAATTTGTTAATAGTGGTAAAGATCTGCTCTACATATTACTTAACAATAAAATTTAGGTATCATGTTAGCAAGAAGCAATCTAGACACTTACAAAACTTGGGAGGCAGCATCCAGAGAATGTCTAAATCCATACCTTTCTGTTAGTTTGTGCTGCCCAAGTACACTGAAACGCTTCCTTCCCATCACCTCTAGTGACCATAGCCACTGCAGTCCAGGTCCAACAGCTAGGCCAGTTGGAAACCCAAAAGTATCAGCACATTTCCCTGTCCTTTGTATACAACCTTCCAGCAGTCCCATTTCTGCATAAAAAACACTGGTGTTAAATTGCTCAAGATCAGGACTTAGAAAATTGGGAACTGTTGTGGCTTACAGCATTCCTGACATACAATTCCAAGTTACTCTCATCTTATAGTATCTGTGTCTTGCCAAAAGCAGCAGGCGCATTCATGTGCTCAGGTGAACATGGCATATGGATCGTTTGCAAAGAGATGCACTATGGATGCAGATTTATTGGCAGACTTACTCCCCCTCCATGAGTCAACAAATAGGCCTAAACAGCACCTGATACTAGCCTGCAATATAGTGCGTTCTTCAGCACAAAATGTTGGTTTAGGCCCACTCCCATGAACCATCCATTTATTGTCCCATTCAGAGATTAGGTGAGTGGAGACTATAAGGAGCTTTGGGATGATGAGTATTAGGACTATTTGAAATGCTCTCCCTTGGGGAGGCTTACCCATTGTCTTATGTTTCTGGCTTTTCTAACAGATGAATTCCGTTTTAGACTGCTACTGTGATGGGTTGTCTGCTTTTATTCTTAATCACAGTGTTACATGTCATTTCATCATTTTGGGCGTTTGTTTGCTCATTATTAACTTTAAAACCTTAAGGAGAAAGGAAGACGGGAATGTGGCCACCACCTTTAAGACTGGCTGGTTATTTTAGCATGGGCCTTCGTGGATATAAACTCACTTTGTCCAATGCATTTATAATCATGTATAAGTCTAGGAATTATAGTTAACAAAATGACCCCCCATGAGTCGACTTATTCACGGGTCAATGTAAGAACTGTACTTTAATTCTTATTAATAAAAGAAACCACCTCTTGGTGAAAGGCAAGAATATAATCCATCCTGGGGAAGCACTGAACACCCCCCCCCCAGCCTTTAGGGTAAAGACAGTTATGCTTGCTAAAATTTTGTAAGTTCTTGGGCACTGTTCTCCTTTGCTTTATCCTTTAGATCTTTGGTTATATGCCTCTAAATTTTACCCTCGACTTACCCACAGATCGTATCAAACTCTATAATTTTGGCCCCCAAACCTGCCCTCAACTTATACATGAGGTTGACTTATAGCTGAGTATATACAGTTTAAGTTTTAATGGTGCTGCCAGTTCTTTATGCTGTGAGACTAACACGGCTACTTCTTTGAAAACTACTGTGAACCTTATGAACCACAGCTGCTAATGAACACTTCCTAATATCAATACAGTAGAGTCTTGATCATCCGACATAAACTGGACCGGCTGATAGCTGGATAACCGAAAATGTTGGATAATCCGGAAGGTCCAAGAAAAGACTTGAAATCACTATGAATTGCAAATGTATTGAAGTTTTACTGCAATAACAGTAAAAGTAAATGTAAAGGAATCACTGATCAACATTGTGATGTATAGTATAAACAATTCAGTCCCCCGAAAATTTAAAGAAATCACAGAAAATTTAAAGAAATCACAGCAGCTGCGACGTTGGATAATCCAGAATGTTGGCTAACCGAAGGTTGGATAATCGAGACTGTACTGTACTGATGTCTCATTTCTTCAGGTTAGAACTGCAGCTAGGTTATCCCCCCCCCTTTTTTTTTCCACAGTGTAGAAATAAACTTTTAAAATTAAAGGAACATGGAATGGGCCCTGAATGTCTCCAGTGTGAATGCCATTAAAACCACTGAAGTGAATACCTGGAATCACTTGGTCCGGATAACACACCAACAACAAAGAAGAATCAAGTGAACAACAGTCTTGAAAATGCTTTATTGAACTGTGTGTCTTATTGTAATGTGCAGGTGTGTTTGAAAAGACTACAGTTTGAAAACTGGTTTTGTAAATCCTCAACAATTAAAAAAAAAAACCTCTACCAGGGTTTAACTCCCCAAATAACCAGAGGGTTGGTGAAGAATCCCCCCCCCTTTCAAACATTCTGTTGCAGAGACTAAAAAGAAAAAAATAAATCTAGTCCTGTATTTTATATAGAAATTAATGGAGTCAAATTAAAAGCTGCAGGTGGGTTTTTAAACCATTGTAGATTATCATCATCCATGTCAAAGTTCTATTAAAACCCCACTCTGCAGTTCAAAGTCTGAAATTTTATTCCAAGATGCTTGCAATGTGGCAGAAGTGGAAGGGTACAGAGGGAAAAGGAGTGAAGAGAGTGAGAACCAGAGAGAAACATGATTATGGTCTAAAATCTAGTTTAGATTGAATCAGAAGCTGTGTGCAATTTTGTCTTTATAGTCTAACTTTACATTCCCTTCCCCCCCAACCCCCCAAAAAACAAAACCCCTCCTGTCCCTGCCTTGGGGCTATTATGAAAGTCTATGCACAAAAACACTGTACATTTTTATACATACAGGATTAAGAGTATAGGCATGTAGGTGGCATGATTCAATTAAAAGGCTTTTTTTTTTTTTACTTTTTATGCCAGAAAAAAAAATCAAGAAGAAATAATAAATAAAAAGGTGCTAGAGTTATCATTAAGAATGCAGCTGTAATATACTGACAAGTCTGGGAAGTCACCTTCTCAAGCTCTCCTGATACTGACAAGTCTCTGCAAACTAGGAAGCAAATACATAAATAACTCAAACATATGATTGAGACTGTGAAGGTTTTAAAAACTAAGACAACATAATCCAGATTAATTTTTGTTTTCTTTTAAGACAATGAATAAATGAAGCATCTACACCTGAATAAAACATGTTTTAACAGTTTGAAATTGTTTTTTTTTAAACAACCACAAAAAAGAAAAAAAATCTTTAAACAATGTCGAACAAGTATTTTGATTATAGGGCACACAAAAGCCCCTTTGCCAGAAGGTTTTGGCAGTGGCCTTACTTTTGTGTCTCCTAGAGATGCATAAAAAAGCAGGCTGAAACTACATGAATGTGCGATGATGGTTAAAGAGAGCAACATAAGGGCCACACTGAGCATAACACCACACCCTGGAAACGACAAACTGTCCCACTGCAGAGCTTGTTGCATGATGTGCTCACAGCACATACAAAAAGGTGGTTCAGACAGACATTATTCAAAAGCTACTTGATGGCCACACGCTGCTAAGTAAAGACTAACTTCTTTTTGTCTTGTAACCTTTGAATAATTGGAAAGCTTTTTGGGGGGGGAAGAGGGAATTGTTTATAGTTTTATCCTTGTATTTAATTTTTTTTAAATGACAAGGTCACTAAAACTCATGCACGCTGCAAAAAACCTCATGCAGTAAAGGTAAACCATCCAAGCAGTTTTTATTCATTAATATTCATAAATACACACAGCAGCTTCATTAGAGATTTCATTTTTTTTCCTCTTCAGTTTGAATGTGGAGTATTAGGAGAGCCTTTTTGCATGTCAAAAGTACAGGGCACAGAGGAGTCCCCTCTGCACTGAAACCTACATTTACCTGCTAGAAGTAAAAATTATTTTTAAGTGGAAATGATTATCATATATATCTTTTTTTTTCTCTCTTCCTTTGAATGTACACAATGTAACAAGAGTGACAGACCTGAAATTACAATCACCAAAACAAACCCAAGATAGTTGTTGTCCACTTTCATTGGCAAATACAGCACAGAGGACATTGTCTGCGAAGTGGGATGTCATCAAAGAGGAGGTGGAGGAGGCTCATTTCCTTTATTACTCTCTTTTAAATTTAGATTTTCTAAAGCAACATCTAAAGGCATAATATCTACACAGCCCATAGCACCAAAATCAGCAACCTCCCCACGCTCGTCCTCATCAGAGGAGGAGCTTTCTTCCCGCATCAAAGTGGACAGCAGAAGCTCTTGGACAAACAGGCTGCGGTCGGCCCGTTCACTCTCCATTGACTGACGCTCGACTTCAGACATCTTGGGATCATTCAACCTACACAGGAAGGAAAGATGGAAGAGAATGTAGCTAAATATATATATATAAAGGAAAAGGACATTGTCCACACAGTTGTTCCAGGATTCATCATTCTATAAGAAATGGGGGATTCCAGATCACACTGCTAAATTTTTGCATTTGCTCCATACACGTGTTACTAGTGACAACATTAACAAAGTTACCAGAAGTCAATATGCTATTCCCATGACTGAAAGTTGTATTATTTTTAAGAGAGAAGGCCATAATTACAAATTCCTTGTTTGTATACAATAAGGGGAGCACTGCTGCTGATCTCTACTGCACCAATGCTACATACCTGCTACCCAATCAATACCCTTCCAAAACAAATGCTATAAATATGACTTTGGCAAATGCATGTATAAATGGGAAGGATCACAGGTTAAGACACATGCTATGCAAACGCAACACCTCAGTTAAAAGGGCTTCAGTAGATAATGTTAAGGCCGATAGCTCTGTCATACATGAGACAGCCACCACTGAGTTAAATTAAAAGTATTGTTTTGACTCAGAGTAAGATCTACATAAATGCACCAAGCACTGTTACCTTCCCACCTATTTATGGTACCTATTTATCTACTTGCTTTTGTATGCTTTCAAACTGCTAGGCTGACAGAAGCTGGGACTAGTGATGGGGGTTACCCTATAATGTAGCACTCGGGCCTCAAACTGTCAACCTTCCGATCTTCCAGTTGCTAGCATTTGCGGGGTCTTAACCACTAAGCCACTGCATCCCTACCTGTCCTTGATTTGTCCAAAATATTCCGGTGAAACAATTTTGACATTTTGACCTTGAAAGCTGTTTTTGTTGGTGGCATACACAGAAAATTGCTGAAAATGATACAGTGGACCCTTGCTATCGGCCGGGGTTTGGTTGCAGGACTACCCGTGGATATCAAAATCCATAGATGCTCAAGCTCCATTAAATACAATGGCATAGTAAAATAGGTGTCCGTTACATCAAATGGCAAAATCAAGGTTTGTTTTTTGGAATTTACAATTTTTAAAAATGTTTTCAAGCCTTGGTTAGTTAAACCCAGTTAAACAGTTAGTTAAACAGAGGGTTCACTGTACATCTGTAGCACCTTACGGACTGATTATGGCACAATTTTTCACATTCTAAAGTCCATTTCAACATACATGTGTGCAAGCTTAAAAACTGCAGGCAGCCAGGTCATGGGGCAATGAAGTGCAAAAACTCGTGTTTGTGTTCATTAAAGTTGGCCTGGCAGTTGCTATTCTTCAAGAAATAATTGTTAAAGGACAATTGCTGCATTCAAACACAAATCTCAGTTGGCAAGCACCATCCCCATCAACCATTCCTAGGCCTGCTAAGTTCATTTATTCCTGTTTTAGGACAGAAAAACACTTGTCTCAGCTCAATATTAAAACTTCTCAAAAAGCTCTATTTCAGCAGTTTTCAAGAATGTCCTGGAACACCAAAACTGAGCTCTCTGCCCTATATAGAATCAAGAAGGGCACTGGCAAGAACAAAGAGGGAACAAGTAATGTATTGGTTCCCACCTGACCTCAACAGGACTTCTTCTTTCTTTCTTTCCTCCACCCACCTCTCACCTTAAATAAATCTTGAAGGAATGCAAGGGTTGCACATGAGGAGAAGGAACTGCCCCCATATAGTTCTGCTGATAGAGCTGCTTCCATCAGCAGATGTACACTGATGGATCCTGCTGAAAATATGCTATCTAACACACATGTGAGCTATTGGGAGAGATCATACATGTAGTATTCTATATGACCTATACCACATATTCTATATTCATATATGACTGGAATACGTAGTTGATTTGATTTGCTATACTGATGTAAAATAACCCAGTTTGAGTGCTGGACTAGGACTTTGGGAGACCAGGGTTCTAATCCCTGCTGGGCCAAGAAAAACTCACTGGGTGATCTTGTCTCAGCAAAAATCTTGCCAAGAAAACTCCTGGATACATTCAGCTACGGGTTACCATAAATCCGAAATGACTAAAAGGCCCACACTACGTTACTTTCAACTCCACATACCACATTAGTCTTTCTTTTAGGCCCTCCTGGCTATTTAAGGCAATGAACAAATAATCTACAGTTGGTCATGTTTAAAGTCCACCACTGATATTATTCACACAAATTAGTCGCAGCTAACTTTTCAGCAAGTCTAAGCATGGCTGTTTTGCTCAAACCTAATGGAAATCTTTATCATCACTTCACATGGTCAAAGGCTCACTGACCTTTTCAGTAAATGAATGAAAACCTTGGGAAGATGTCAGAAAATGTTTCAGAAAAGGTGCAGGACAATCCATATACATGAAAACCCTTTATTAGTTACCTGGTCATGTCACTGAAGTGCTGTTATACACATTCCTTCTTTAATCCATTATTACACACATAATATTTCTACCTTAAAAGACATTAAAAATATGATCAAAAGTGATCAAAACCCAGAACTAATTTCAATTATACACCACTGGCAGGCCTGTTAGTGTTTCTGAAAACAGCATTAAATTAAATGAATTCACATTGCTCCATTAATTTGCAGATTTAGACATATGAATGAAATAGTGGCTGTTCCACCTCTCTTTGGAACATAAGCTAGCGGTTTCTACATAGTAGGTGGAAATAGTAAAAGAAAATGCATACCGACTACACACCTGAGCTACATCAGCACCATTGAAGGAGGTGAATGAAATGTTGCTTGTGAGAAGCAGCAGCATGATATCAGAACATGCAGACTGTAAATGCCTGAATTAAAAAATAAAAACAAACCAAGAGCACCAAGCGGGACCAGCCCTTTAGATCGAGTTACCTTGTAAGGAGGAACTGAGAGTTTTGGATAGCCTGCTGACTGTTTTCTGCATTAGACGTGTTGGTTGTTGCTGTAGATTGTGTAATAGTGGTGGTGACGCTGCTAGTGTTGGTGCGCCTTGTCGCGTTCCGCGCAGTCTCCAGTTGTTGTCGTGCTGCCTGTGCATGCTGTCGCTCTAACTGCAGTTGCATCTGCAGCTGCTGTAACTGAGATGCAGAAGGGCCAGAGGAATTGAGCTGTCCCCCTGCAGAACGCCTCACGCCAGACAACTGAGATAAAAGCTCTGTCAACATTGAAAAAAGAACCAGGCATTATGGTGAAATCCAGTATCACAAACTCAGCACTCTGAAAAGCTACTTCTCTTTACCACAATAAATTCTTCCTAGAATTCTCTTTTGCTAGCTTCTAACTTGATTGTTCTTGCTTGTCTAAAAGTCATTTCTGACTTATACCAACCCCAAGGTAAACTTGTCACAGTGTTTTCTTGGTAGAATTTGTTCGTATAGATCTTGCCCTTGCCTTCTTCTGAGACTGAGAGTGGATGGGAATTCAAAGTCTGGTCTCCCAGTGTCCTAGTCCAATTCCCAAACCACTATACTATATAGATCTCTCTAATTTTACTAGTATTTTAGAAAACAGGCACAAGTCTCAACACTGCTTTAGGACCCCAGGGCCATATAGCATAACATGTTGTGAGAACACAACACTGAATTATGCAGGAAAAAATACGGTAATCAGACTTTTTGAACTAGCTACAAACTTACCATAAAGTCTTATGAAATTTCCAATTTAAAAGGGAATCTTATAGCTGTTTCAGAAAGTCCCATTACTTTAGGGACAATCAACTCAAATAGATCAGTACTGTCACAGCTAATTATCACTGATAAAAATATGAATATTCATGAAGGTTATACTTTCTGCAGAGTAGTTGGCTCTCCACATTTTCAGCTTTGACTTTTGCAGATTAAGTGGTCCCCCGGGTTACGAAAGTAATCCGTTCCGGATTACCTTTCGTAACCCGAAAATTTTCGTAACCCGGGGGACCCCCAGGCCTCGGAGGGGAAGGGACGGCTTTCCCGCGGGTCCACGGGAAGGCCGTCCCTTCTCCTCCGAGGCCCTGGCAGGTGGAGGAGAAGGGACGGAAGGCCGTCCTTTCTCCTCCGAAGCCTGGCCTCGGAGGAGAAGGGACGAAAGGCCGTCCCTTTTCCTCTGAAGGAAAAGGGACCAAAGGCGGCCCCTTGTCCTCCGAAGCCTGGCTTCGGAAGAAAAGTGACCAAAGGCCGTCCCTTTTCCTCCAAAGGAAAAGAGACCAAAGGCCGCCCCTTTTCCCCCGAGCCTGGCTTCGGAGGAAAAGGGACCAAAGGTGGCCCCTTTTCCTCCGAAGGAAAAGGGACCAAAGGCGGCCCCTTGTCCTCCGAAGCCTGGCTTCGGAGGAAAAGGGACCAAAGGCGGCCCCTTTTCCTCCGAAGGAAAAGGGACCAAAGGCGGCCCCTTGTCCTCCGAAGCCTGGCTTCGGAGGAAAAGGGACCAAAGGCCGTCCCTTTTCCTCCGAAGGAAAAGGGACCAAAGGCCATCCCTTTTCCCCCGAGCCTGGCTTTGGAGGAAAAGAGACCAAAGGCGGCCCCTTTTCCTCCGAAGGAAAAGGGACCAAAGGCGGCCCCTTGTCCTCCGAAGCCTGGCTTCGGAGGAAAAGGGACGTCCCTTTTTTTCGTATCCCGAGGGATCCTTCGGATCCCGGGGGATACAATCGTGGTCCCGCCGGTTTCGTATCCCGGGGTTTTCTTAACCCGGGGGATTCGTATCCCGGGGGACCACTGTATGTGGTTTTGATGAATATGTTCTCTCTAGGAATCTCTAAGTCCTCCAGTGCAACTCTAAAACAAGTTGACCACTCTAGGCATTTGTAGGTGCTCCAGCATGATTCTTTGATCAACTTCTGGCAGATGTTAACCACAGAGTTGAACTGGAAGACCTGGAGATTCCTAGAGGGGTGTTCTCTCAGGTACAAAGATACGGTAAGTGTTTTTTTTTTTTTATTATTTGCGGGTTTTCCCTAACCCCAGCGAATGTGAAGGGACCACTGTACTCTAAACAAGGGTGGAGATTATGTAGCCCTCCAGATGTCCCTGGACAGCAATTCCCATGATCCCTAGGCAGCATAGGCAATGGTGGAGATGAAGGGAGTTGCAGTTCCACACAATCTGAAGGGATGTAAGTTTCCCATTCCTGTTCCAGAAGAAACATATGAAATTAAAGTACAAACATTCCTAGTTTTAGCAAATCAGAATGCACTATGCTTGAATCATAGAAACAAAGCTATGCATCAATACTTATTAATCTTACCGGCTATAGGATCCATTGCTTCCCTATTGCTTGGAGAATACGAACTCTGCGAAGATGAAAACCCACCAGTGGAACTGCTAGTAAAGTGCATGTTTGATCTACGTGCGCGAGGGCCACCCAAGCCCCGGCCTGGGTGAAACATTCTACGTACATGCCGAACACCGCTGGATTCATCCTAACCAATAAGTTAAGGAGAAGTCTCAATGTGAAAGGTGAAACTATTGCACACAGGGAAACCGCAGGGACTTAAAACAATAGATGCATTTGGATCAGTAGTAAATGTTATACAGTATATACAATTTCTTGAGTTCATTTTTAGCTCCAAATTTAGAATGACAAGGTTCAAGGCAGACCTACAAATTGCAGAACTAGCATGAAAAACCCAGCCCATGATGCCCATTTGTTAGAGTCACAAGAAGCAGCCTTGTAGACATTCAGACTCTGCTTTCCGTATAAGCTGGTATCAAATACAAGTTGAAGTTTGAATTCACTGTTTTGTGATACTTGAGTTCTGTTTGTGAATACCCTGAAAAGGGGTTCAAACATAACCCCATTAATAAGTAAGGGTCATGAAATTACTGTAATCATTGTTAAAACTGATTTTTTTAGTTCAATAGCATTTCAGTGTCAACTCTGTAATAAAATTACCCCACATCATCCAGAGGGTTGAGTGCTAGGCATAATGAACATAGCAATATACATTGTTCAATGGAATATATTACCAAACAGATCCGCAGTCTATTGGCATTTATTCCCTTATTTCCATAGCATGGGTATCCCCACTAAGTGTAGTGAGGCTTATTGTTAAGAGAAGCAACCATTTTCCAAGTTTTTAAACCAAAATAAAATAACCTGTACTGGAAGGTTGAGTCTCCCTTATATGGAATTCCAAAATCTGAAATATTCTAACTCCAAAACTCTTTTCATGGGTGGCTCAGATAGTGGCTTCTTTACTTTCAATGTACATAAATCATCATCATCATCATCATCATCATCATCCAGCTCTTTACCCAGAACTGGGACCCAGAGCAGCTTCACAAAAAATTAAATTATTACAATGTTAAAATAGATAGCTATTAAAAGAATAAAATACATTCTAAAAAGATAAAACTGTATAAAACACTATAGAATAAAACAATATCACAAGCTAGTCCTTTACAAACATTCCATTTCAAAAGCCTGTTTGAACAGATAGGTCTTAGCTTGCCAGCAGAAGACCAACAAGGAGGGAGCCATTCCGATCTCCCTGGGAAGGGAGTTCCAGAGTCTGGGGCAGCCACGAAAAAGGCCCTCTCACATCCCCACCAACCATGCTTGAGAGAAGGGCCTCTCCAGGGGACCTCACAGCCCAGGCCAATTCATACATATACATACAGATATGGTCTGCCAAATAGTGTGGACCTGAGCCATATATGGCTTTATAGGTCACAACCAGCACTTTGAATTGTGCCCAGAAACAAACTGGCAGCCAATGGAGCTGTTTCAACAGGGCATTGTGTGGTCTCTCTAACTTCCCCAGTTAACAACTAGCTGAAATTTCTGAACATTCTTCAAGTCATATGCAACTATTCAAACAAAAGGACATATTTTAGAATTAACACATGTAACTATTAAGTACATAAAGCAAAAACTATGCTTAGGAAAGGATATTAAATCTCTAGGAGCTCTATGTTCCAGTGTGAGATGAGCTGCAAAGTCATCTGTAACATGATTGGGATCTCCACCAGGTAATGCTGCACATATTGGACAAATCTGAAATAATAAAAGGCACAAAATCAATTTGAGCGATACTCTTTGACAGCAACAGGTGACCAATGGGAATAAATTCATCTGAGAACACAAACTACTCTCTGCAGGCTATAGTGAGAAATCAGTAGACTTCATTTCATTTCATCCTCCAGTTCATGACGGTGATCAGGGCAGGCCTTAAAATGAATTAGGGGCAGTCAATCCCCAACCACTCAACCATTCACCAGAACTTTCTTCTTGCTACGGTAGCTTATTCTTCCCTACTATCCAGACACAGGGAGGAAGCCACCATGATATGCACACACATCACTGCCTTTTATATAGTGGACTATATCTGGATAAGATGTTTTATAATTGTATAGTTTTTAAAAAAAATTGCATTACTCCATCCTTCACCTGGGTGTGCTCGTGTGTATTTTCAATTGCATGCCTTTGGTAGTGCTGGCTGTTTTTTGTTGTTTTACTTATAAAGCACCATCTACATCTATAATGCTATATAAATAAACAAGCAACAACAGTACAGTAATTCTAAATAAGGAAGACAAGGAGTCAACAATGAACGTTCCATTATTTCTTCATAGCACAGGCCTAATTTCAGGGGCATTTTTTCCAACTTCAGGACAGCACAATAAAGGCATCCCACTCCTTACTAACAGAGCCACTTTCTCATTTTCTATGTTCATCAGAATCTGATGAGAAGGAATGAAATAGGAGTGTCCATCAACTAGCAGAATAGACAATATGAAAAAGTTGACATGAAAATATGAAAAGTGGGAAAGTTTTCCCTTCTCCTCTGCCCATCCCAGATCTGTTCTGGAAGATGGGGGAACCTCTGGGGACTACCTGGAGCAGAAAGGAAAGAAGAATCCCTGCTGCACAAGTGCAATACAACAGATGGAACCCAGACAGAAGATCAATCCAGGCAACTGGGACACATCCTTCTAAATATAGCCTCTGATGTCAGAGGCAGCAAATGGAATAACTTTCCCCATTCTCTTCCAGGTTAAGCAAAGAGACATGCAGCCTTCAGATGGGAAGGTGCCATGAATAAACTACAATTCCTAGGGTTCCCTAGCACTGAGCCAAGGCAGTTAAAGCGGTCTCAAACTGGATTATTTCTGCAGTGTGTTTTTGGACCTCAGTCAGCCTCCTCAAAACTATTGATTGCCTTTAGAAACTAAAATAATTCATTCTGGAGGCAGCACATTTAATCTGCTTCTCCTTTCCAGGAGAAGATGAAAACAGAAGCAAAGTCTTTGTCCCTTCGAATATTACAGGGCTACTTAAGCATGGAAGGTTTTCAGCCAGCCACAGTTCTAGAACTATAGCAGTTTGAATGTTTTGTCTGGTTGGGGGCGGGTGGGGAAGAAACTTGCTAAATGCATCGCAAGTTTTTTTTTTTAAAAGTCCCCCTTTGGGGCTAACATTTATTTTAGTTTCTAAAGCAATCTGAGAACACTAGTGTTAAAATGTGTGTTAAGTTGTATTCCAACATATCTGGGGAGGAACAGTTTTGAGAAGGCTGTCTGAGGTCCAAAACACACTGCAGGAATAACCCTGTTTGAGACTGCTTTAACTGCCCTGGCTCAATGCTAGGGGATCCTAGGAATTGTAGTTTATCATGGCTCCAGAGCTCTCTAACAGAGAAAGCTCAATGTCTCACAAAACTGAAGTCCCCAGTATTCCCTAACATTGAGTCAGGACAGTTAAAGTGGTTTTGCATTTTAGACTACAATCCACAACTTGGCTTGAATCTTCGTTGAAATTAACAACTGCAGAAGAAACTCATAACAAAAGAATAATCTTTCTATGAAATGTTTGGACCTTTGGTGTCTTCTCAGTGCCTTAACAGAGGACATATGTTCACTTAACCACAGATACAGATTAACACTTCAGGTGAAAAAATGCCAATACAGACTACCAGTGAAATTTGGAGCAGTGTTGCTTAAGTATAAATATCCCACTTTATTCATCAACACATCCACAGGGCAAGGAAGGAAGCAAGAAAACTGAAGGATTGTAACAGTCTTTTCATTTTAATTCTGAAGGCTAGAATGAAGTCCACAAAACTCAGGAACTTAAATGCAGTTCCTAAGAAGCCTATGCAGAACCTACCTCAAACTCCTATACCAGATGATCATTTAGTATGTTTTATTTCATTTTCCCCCCTGCAAATGCTCTCCCCACCCCATAGGGCAAACACAAGATAGTTCCCAAGCGATCTCCCAATATCTTAACCCATAACTTCAGCTTCATTAGACTGCAGGCTGCATCAAGTACATGCTTTTTAAACTATAGCCTATGGGGGAAAAACCTGCAGGTACAGTTTTCATTTCATATTTTTAAAAAGCCAGATTTCACATCTGCTACATTTGCCCTGAGCAGCCAAATTCTTTATTCAGTGACTTTTCGGGAATTTGACTGAACTACATGAACTCTACAGATGGAAGCAGCCTGAAGACAAGATTTACTGCTGCATCCTTATTCCCAGGACATCTAACACAGACAAATCCAAAAGGCTGATACTACTTATCTCTGTATAGATAATGTCAAGGAACAAAAAAATATTAGTTTGAGAAGATAAATTTGTAGACCCAGAGAATAATATGTTTATTGATTTGAATGGTCCTAATGCCTAGTTCCTTTTAGTTATTATTTAAATGTTTAATTTGCTTTTAATGATGTTAGCTGCCTGGAAGATTTTTTTAAAATAAAAGTTGTTTTCTACAAATACTAAGCACACTTAAAAACACACTCACACCTCAAAAACCCACAACTGTTTAAAAAGTGGAATCCGCAGAGCTATGCAGAAGGAAGGCACGTATGTCATTCTGTCAGTCTTAGAGAATCCATAAGCCTTTAAACCTTATCCTACCGTAAATTAGAATACTTTAGTACTCCAGAGACATGTTTTGTCACAGAATTCACAAAAAGGTGGATGACATGCATTACTAGCACCTGATTTTAACAAACTCCCAGAGTTTCAGCCATCTACCATGTACAATTTTTAATCCCCCTCCCTGGAAATCTATCATGTTTTGGGGTACATTTTTGTCCCACACCATGGCACGAAAAAAATCATGTTCTGACCACACAGAATTTTGTGGTCAGAACATGATGCAGAAAAAGTAAAGAGTGTATTTGCATAAGAAACAACACTTCCCTCTGCTCAAAGGTGAGACAGCAGCAGTGTAAAGTCATCTGAGCCTGTCATGAAAAGACCAAGATAACAATTTCATGGACAATAACTGAAGTCAAAGAAGTGCAAAGGTAGGCTAAATGATGAACATAAGAAAAATAATGACCTTGGAGGATCTTCATAAATTCAACCTAGATAATGAAGAAATCAAAATAGTTAGATTTCCCATACCCTAGATCAAATATTGAACAGAATGGAGACTGCAGCCAAGAAATGAAAAGACTAGTAATGGGAAGGCAGCTATGAAAGAATTGGAAAAGATCCTAAGAGTAAAGACTTATAACTGCAGAATGGACCACAGAAAACACTGTACTATCTGCTAGAGGTAGCTCTTGTTTATAATTGGCATCTGGCCATCCTGATGAGAACATTTCAATGTGACTGGTGGTCATTTCATAGAGAAGGAAGTGCTGTGTCATCTATCAAGCCATCCAGAGGAGAAAAATCTGCACTGATGAAGCCACCAAAGGGGTAGAACTCAAATCTAACTCACCTTCAGATTGTAACTGCTGTTACAAGATTTGCTGTGAAGTTGGCACTTGCTTTAGCATGAATGGTGTTGAAGGCTGGTTGTAATACCAAGGTGGTTGGTGTCGCAGTACAGGTATAACTTGGTATAGTAAGTTAATGAGGTGCAGTCAGCCCTCCGTATCCACAGATTCAGCCATCCATAAATTCAACCATCCATGGATTGAAAATATTTAAAATATATATATATAAATTCCAAGAAACAAAACTTGCTTTTGCCTTTTTATGTAAGGGACACCACTATATTTAATAGGATTTGAGCATTCATGGGTTTTGGTAACCGCGGGGCCCTGGAATTACCAATGGCCCACTGTAGATGTGTTCTAGGGCATTACTTCTTTGAAAGAAAATGTGCTTCCTGAGATAGAAACAGCATGGAAAGAATAGGGACACATTCCTAAACTACAAGAGAAGCAGTTCAACATGCTTCAGCAAATTTGTTCTCCAAAACTAACAGTTTGCATGTGAAATGAAACAACTGAATCAGATAAGCCTTGTTTATTTTGAACCCTCTAGAGCAGACCTGCACAACTCGACAGTAGGTAGGGGACAAAATTAAAATAGGCTAAACTTCTTTGGGTCACAGAGAGGTTTTAATTAAATATTAAAAGTCCCTTTCTTAAAAACCTTCAGTTCTAAAAGACTTTATAATAAAATTAGTCTTAGCACACAGACACACACAAGTGCCCCTTTCTCTGGCACAACCCTTTATTGTTTGTGTCTCTTCTTGTGCCATTCTGTTGTTGACAAATATGAAGAAAAATGTAAACAGAACAAGCACTGCTTCATTAAGAGTTTTGTTTCCCAATAATTCTGGGTGTATAGAAATACAAAGTGTTTATATGATGATCACCCAGTGAGAATGACACTTACGGGAAGGTGACTTTCAACTTTTTATCCATCACAATAAAAATTGCTGCAAATATTTGACAAGTACAAATCTGAACAAATGTGTACATCAGCTCTAATTTGTAAGGCGGCAATTTAACAGCTTTGCCCTTTTCAGCTCTCTTATTTGTTATTCTCTAAATGCCTTTGCCAAACTTTGATGGATGCCCACAAGTATTCTGCAGGCTATACAGTGTTCTGTACAGCTAAAGAAGGATGTGGCTATCTAATGCCTCTCTCAACAATTTCTAAAAATTGCTACTGGACTGCATCAGGAGCAACTAATGCAGGAATAATACCATAGAGAACAGAACACTTGGCTAAGCACAACTATAAAAACAGTAATACAAACTTGCACAGTGTTTTACATCTATGGAACATTACTGCCATCCAGTGGAGTTAATCAGAAATGTATCACTACTGATCAGCATTGCTGCAAGATTTAAATGGTAAATTAGTCAATTCAAGTATTTAGCTGAATAATCAAGAAGAACAAATTTTATCCGATAGAGGTTCCATTTAAGAGCACAAATGTGTGTTTGTGTGTGTCTTAGACTATTCTGACATGCCTTTATTATAATTTTATACATTTTTTTCTATTAAATAAAAGGGAAAAACCTAAAGAACAAAAGTTCAGAAAAAAATTAACATCCAGAAACGCCAACAAAATCTCTAGTGATGCTTAAAGAAAGACAAGTTTTATTTGGCATAAAATTTTATAAACTACAGCCCACTTTTACCAACTTGTTTAAAGAGGCATGGGATTTGTTGTATCTGCTAAAACAAACTAGCATGGCCTCCCTCCTGGAATAATGTCCAGTGTTTAAAGAGAGAACATTCTGTCAAAGATTTTTTATAAAATACTTCCTCACCATGTCTTAACTACTTTACCTGCATACTCAATGTTTGTGTATTTATGTGCTTTCCAAAGTTGCCTGGCGATTTATGATAACCCCATGATTTCACAGGGTTGTCTTAGGCAAGGAAACCTCAAGAGGTGGTTTTGCCTGTTACTTCCTCTGAAACCATGGTGTAATCATTTGAGTGTTGGACTATGACTCTGGAAATCAGGGTTCGAATCCCCGCTCAAGCATAAAAGCCCACCGAGTGACCTTGGGCAAGTCACATTCTCTCAGCTCACAGGATGGCAATGGCATACCCCTTCTGAAGCAAAATGCTAAGAAAACCCTATGATAGTTTCACCTTAGGGTCACCATAAATTAAAAATGACTTGGAGGTATACAACAATAATAACAACCACCTGGAATTCATTGGCGGTCTCTCGCCCAAGTACTAACCAGAGTTGCTTAGCTCCAAGATCAGATGAGATCTGATGCCATGTCAAGCTGGTACCTAGTAATGCCATGGTATCCAATTTTCTTTTCCTGTTTTGCCATCCTATCCTTACTTTAACGATTCTTATCTATTTATTTATTAAAGAATATTTATACCATTTTTTTCATTTCATTTTTTAAATCTCTCACAGCAGTTTACAATAAAAGACTACCAAATTCATTGTGCCATAAGGTTTATATATTTATTTAGCAGTGTGTTATCTTCTAAAGCTGAGGCAGGTAATTCTAACTTTCCAGATGTTTCCCCCATAACTCTCATTAGCCCAAGCCATTATAACCAGTGGTGAGGTATTATGGGAGATGCAGTCCACCACTGCCTGCCCCTGTTATAAAGCATCTTCCAGTTTTCTTTCATATTTATATCCATAAGAAGATAAAGAGACCATTACAGTAAATAAAAATACTACCTTCTTGTTTCCACTTTATATTAAGTTTAGAATTAGTATGACAACCCAAGGAGAGGCAGATTTCAGGATGAAGCGGTCTACTTTAGTTTTTACTAATATAGAGATCAGCCAAACAGATCCAGATACAAATCAATTATCTACTGAATCCCATGAAAGAATGAACACAAACACGCATAAACACACTGTGAATTTATTAGAAGTAAGGGGTTCTAATAGCACTCAAAAATGACCAGGAAAATTAACAATAATCTGGGCAATGGCAACAAATTAGTATTCTAATTTTAGAGATAAGGAACACTTCAGCGGAGAGATACTCAATTAGAACAAGGCAAGCCGTACCAGAGATTTCCCCCCTGAAAATGTTACATTCTCTCTATCAAGTCCTCTTGGAAATCTACTGAAAATTACAAGGGCTCTACCAGTAGATCTGTCTATCTTTTGCCCATTCCTGTTAAAACGTCAGCTTCTGACCACTTGTTGTCTTTTAAAGATTATAATAAGAGGAATCCCTATGTGGTGCCTGCCGGGCTTTCTGCACTTCCTGGTTTTTTTCTGTTTTAACAAACTTTGAGGAAGATTGTCCAGTTGTAAAGAAGAATACTGTCTTCCAACAGCATCTTACTTCCAAGAATGCTTGTGGGTAACATGTGACCACAGAGGCATTCTCAGAAAGTGAAAACGGTGGGCACCTCTAGCCCAGCAATCTATACCCACAAAACAAGTAAAGTGAGGATTAGGGAAGCATCCTGGGCAGATGAAGAGAGGATGGAAGAGAAAAGGCTTCCTTTCCTGTATATGTCTGTGCATACACCTACTGTCTGTTGTCACTTCGGGTTTGTTGGGGCAGAGACGTATTATTTCCTATGGTTGATAGTATAACTTGAGTATCCCTTATATGAGATTGTTGGGGCCATAAGTGTTCCATATTTTAAATTTTTTCAATTCTGGAATACCTGTATTTGCATAATGAGACTGGAAAAGGCTGAGAACCATTTTACAGATCCTCACATCTCTCACCAGCCTCACAAATATGGTATAGGTATGTACTACACTCCTTGTGTTACAGGTCTGAAACTTTTGGATTTTGGAGTACTTCACATTTCAGAATTCCAGATAAGGGATATTCAGCCTGTACCACCTACACCAACGTTCATACAACTGCCTGGACCTAGGTAAGAGTGAATCACTTCTGTGCACAAGCTTCTGATGAGGTGGCACAGTTAGGGATCTCAAAGTTAACAGAGCATAGTAAATCAGTGAACTGGGTTATCTTCTGAATGGCTCCATGCACAAAAACCACAAATGGTCCAAAAAGTTGTTAATAATTATTAAAATAATATATCTTTTATATTAAAATAATATAAAAAATAAGCTTTTGAAACACTCAAAAGACTCACTATAATATTCTTCTAGATGCAGCAAAATTTTGGCATGCTGTTCTGAACAATAAATGCAATAAATCTTCTTCAAATATACAATGCTTCGTACACGATCTATATTCTAGAAGAATCAGAAAATCATTCAAAGAGGTTGATAATATCTTTCCTTAATGCAAAAAAAAAAAAAAAAAAAAAAGGCTTGTGCCCATGTGTATGTTGATAAGGGAAACAAGTATTTCTCTAGAGATGCAAAGCAGGCTGAATTTAAGTTTTATATTACTATCTGTAGAGAGTGTGAAAAGCAAAACAAAACTGGAAAACAATACTATCAGTGATAACACAATGATTTCTGAGCCTAACCAGGTATTTTTGATATTAATTTAGTATGTTTGAATGGCATTTCAGTTTTTGAAAAATATGACAGGCAGAATTTCAAGCCTCATATAATTTCTTGTCTTGTTGAGAAAGAAGGCTGGTGCTTACCACTTCTGTTGATGTTTCTGCATGTTCTGAAGTAACATGTTCTTGAAGAGATGTTTCCGTATAACCCATTTTTCCACAATAAGGACAAGTAAAAGACTGTGGCTGCTCTACAGAGAAAGCTTCTCCACCATAGTACAAATCTGGAAGGAAAAATAAACAAACAAGTGAGAACTATATTCATAAACAATAATTATCGCTACAAATATTTGAAACATAGAAACATTCTCTCAGCACTTGATGCCCTCCAGATATATGACACTACAAGTCCCGTCATCTGCAGTAAACATGGCCAACATGTTATGGAAGTTGTAATCCCGAGCATGCCTTACAAGGTACCTGGTACCCTAACCCTTTTAAATAGCTGTTAACACAACATTTGGAGTAATGTGTAAGTCAATACACACATAAAATCACTCAGAATACATTTTATGCCAAGACAAATCAAAATGTCCTCTATATACATTTTAACTTCATGTCACTAAACCTTTTGATGTTGCTCAATTCTCTCCATTGCAAGTCCCATATTTTATTCTAATAATGTTTGAAAAACTATTGTAATTTAGGAAAGAAACCAGAAGTGGTATTTAGGTTTTGGATTCTTATTCTGCACAAAATAATCCTAATGATATTAAGCTTAAGGAGGCTAATATGTTAAGACTTTTCTACATCTGCCAGAGTGGAAACCAGGCAAGTGTTAGCAACTATTACAACATCTTGAATACATAACATGTATCCGTACTTCCTCAAGCTCAAGCAATAGTACGCACAGTTTTCTTCTTCTGCTTTTACATATGCTGAGTTCATACAGAGCAACCATATTCAAAAATAACTAAACCAACACATTAAAAAATTACAAGCCTGAAAAACAAAGTAACTGTCCTTTATATTAACAGTACAGCGGCAGTAAAATGTTTATTCCAATTTGTGTAAAAAAAAACAAAACAGTACTTGCTCATCAAAAAAACATTATTTTCTTAACTCCTGCAAATATCCTAAAATGAAATTAATGTCGAGCAGCGACATGCTTGGTGAGCTAAGGCCAAAAAGCAAGGCCATACACACCTTCTACTGGACTCAGCAAGCTAGTTCTGAGGAAATGCACCACAGAATTCCCCGTCACTCACGCTTGTCTTTTAAATGCGCCAAAACCGTTTGTCAGGACCAATATCAACACCACAATCACAGTTAGCCAACAAGTCCCTTAAAGCCTGTTATAACCAAACAGCTTAAATATGGAGTGGGGAGGGGGAGATACCAGCTGCGGTGGAAAGTGCATTTTCCAGACTTTGATTTCTCATTAGCTTACCATGGAATAAGCATTTTGGCTGGCATCCTGTTGAGTATTTACAATGACATAAGCTGAACCTACAACATCCTAAGTTTTGGAATTCACTTTAATAATCATTGCACTCTGCAAAGGCCAAAAGGGCCTCCCAGCCCATTTTAGAAGCCTGGCATAACAATTTCTGAAGTGTTTGGGGAGGGAGGTGGTGAATAAAGACACATCGAGACTTATCACACTAGGGTCAATTCACTGCCAATAATGGGATAATTGTGGGATGGTTCTGGAATTGGTGTGATAATCTCAATCCACTCCTTTCCCCACAGCAAGGCACTTTGCAACAAGCAGTTGCGACAGAACCCTGCAGTACTCCATCACTGCAGCTACATCTCCTGACTTAGGATCTTGGCCTATGTCTATAATTGTTTAGAAAGCTGAAGAATCCTGACCTGTTAATAACAGTGCTGGCTCCAATACAAGAAAGGCTGAGTAAAAAAGGCAAGTACTGTACAGCAATTCCTTCCCAAAAGAGCAATCTTCCTCAGAGCTTGCTATACACAAAGAACTAAGAGCTAAAAACTAAAAACGAACGATGTTTTTAGAGTCAAAGACTACTACAAGGTCTCACAGAAAACATTAAGAAATAAGACAGTACTTCAGGAATGTGTCTGCTTCTCATTAGATCACTAGCATTTGTGCTGTTTTAAGGATGACACATAAGCAACAGTTAAGGACTAACTTACGTATGTTTCAAGGCAAAGTATAATAAAGACCAAACATCACAATACGTATTCAGGCTTAAAGTAACCCTGCAGCATCTTGTTTTCCCTTTCCTTTCCTCCCCACGTCCTTCTCTCTTTCTTCCCTCCCAAACAAACAATTTTATAGGAAAGGTGAGGGGAAGAAAACTGAAAGAGAAAGAAGGAGACAGGATGACTACTCACAAACTGCTATGATTTTATTTGGCAAGGAGTGCACCTAATCTTGGTCTGTGGGGAAAAATTGCTGGGTTTGAAAAAGTTAGGCTGGTTTTGCAATTTGCACTTAAAAACCAGTTGTGAAAGAATATGCTATGGTGCTTCTGTAATGATTATGGTATTCCTACAGGTATCTGGTTGGCTCTTCTAGAAACTGAAAAACACAATAAACAGGCTTTTTGGTTTGATCCAGACAGGCTTTTCCTACATATCTAAAAAGAAAAAAGGGGAGAGACAAGTTTTTTTCCCCAAATTTTTTCTAAATGAAAATATCCTGCTATGTGAAACATCTCTTCCTTGTGTTTTCCTACCATGTGCAGGCAGATTCTCATGGGAGGAGGTATTCCCACAAAAGATTTCACCATGTACATTACAGAGATGCCTCATTTATACAGAAGACTATGCACACTTGAATACATGCTCAAATAGGAAGAAAGATTGTGTGAGGATTTTATTTTGCATATTGGATAGGCAACTTGACCAAGAAAACGGCTTGAATCCATCTCTTGAAGCATGGAGAGGATCTTTTGGTTCCTCAATGAAAGCCAGAAATGGTTGGGACTGTGTGTTTTATTTAATATGTGGCCCACCTCAATGTATTTGTAAAGATTTAAAACAAAATAAACTTGGTGCGGAAAAGAAAAGCACATGAAATATGCTTACGAAGAGAGAGAACCATGTCACACAATGCTGCCACGGTTAGGACATACACAACCTCCTTAAAGTCTAAGTCATCACTCCAGTTACCCATAGATTGTATTCAGTCTCCCTTAGGCAGGATCAGGGGCCATTTCTACCGGTAATTAATATGAAGTGTCCCACCAAAGGGTTTTACCTCGGAAAAAGCCATCTAACCAAACAGTTAAGACAAGTCACACACAAGAACAGGTACTCGTTTTTCTTATTTCAACCACCTTTAAGGAAGATGGTACTACAATTCATGTCTGAGAAAACGAAAAAGACCCACTTTCAAGACAAACTGAAGTAATGGGTGGAAAAACAATGTAACCAACAACAATCGCATGACACAACCACCTTTAGCATATAGAATATATAAACTGAAGAAATTCCAGCAGAATTGTTTTCCTGCTATAATAAATAAGTCCAAAGAAATTATTATTTCACAGAAATTTCATTGTTTTGCTACCCACACCTATTTCCAATAACCAGTGAGGTACACTGAAGGCTTAAAGAGAGGATGCATACTAGCCCCTATAAAACAGACAGAATGAGCTCTCTTCTAATTTACAGTCCTATCTGGCTTGTTGTTGTGTGTCTTCATGTCATTTCAGACTTATGGCAACCCTATTATGGGGTTTTCTTGGCAAGATTGGTTCAGAGGAGGTTTGCCATTCCCTACTCCTGAGGCCGAGAGCATGTGGCTGGCCCAAGATCACCCAGTGGGTTTCATAGCTGAGACAGGAATCAAACCCTGACCTTCCAGACCAGAATTGTAGTCCAGCACTCAAACCTCTACGCCTCAAACCACTATGGCTTAGTCACCTGGAAAAGATTCTCATTTGCATGGGACAGATGACAAATGACTTTCTTCTAGCCTGCACTACTCACATTGCTAAAAAGACCAAAAAGAACAAGAGTACACTCTTAAAATAACAGTTTAACAAGGAAGAAGGATGGAAAGAATTCTGACAGTACTTCATACACTACAAATAACTCTGATTTAGTGTACAGCGCTTTTACAACGTGAAATATTTGAATATAAGGATTCTATCACTCAATTTAACAACAAAAACAAGGGCGCATACAAAGCCTGTGATGAGTCATATTTACTCTCCCAAACAGGAAAAAAAATAGAAGCTTTGTCTATTATTGTTGTTGTTGTTATTATTCTGAGAGATTTTTTTAGCACTAGGATTTCAGATTTAACTCTCTGTTGATGTTGTTGTGTTGTTCCTGTCTTACGGAAGCCTAAGGCAAAATACCACATGGTTTTCTTGGTAAGGTTTGTTCAGAAGGAGTTTTTGCCTTTGCTTTCTTCTGAGGCTGAGAGTGTGACTTGCCCAGGGTCACCAGTGGGTTTCCATGACTGAGCAAGGATTTGAACCCTGGTGTCCAGAGTTGGTGTCCAACACTCAAATCTGAACACAACGCTGACTCTACTGACTTTAAATACAAATTAGAACATGAACAGGCAGGGGTCTCCTCCGTATTAACCAATCAAAAATAATTTCTGGCTTCAATATGTTAAAATTTAGACTCACTGATGGTTCACTGATGTCAAAAGGAAAACAGATTTCAAAGACAATAGTATAGAAAACAACAAGTTTGCGAGTTGAAATCATGAACTGAAGTATTAAATTTCAAACTGTTCTAATGGGTGGACTTCCTGCAGTCCACAAGTTGCATATATGCCTCAAGGCCCTTTGGGCAGAAAGCCATAAACTTTTCTACGCTGTATTTTTAAATTCTACATATTCCATTGTATTCTGTTCAAGAGCTCCCTATTGGCATTCACGATCCTTCACATTGCTCTGATGAGATATGGAGCTGCTCACCTGAAGTATGATTTCAAAAGTTTCAGGTGACTGGCCAATACTTTTTATTATCATTTATAAGGTATTTAACTGATTTCAGCTGATATATTGCTAGTGCTGTTTGTTTTATGCTGTTTAAAACCTTCAACTTTAACAATATACATTCACATTATTCCATGTTTCTTTTGTAAGGTAAGTTGAAGAAAAAATTAAAAACTGAACAAACCTTTTAAATAAATACTTAAGTTCCTAGTATCATGAAGATTTGTTGCCTCAAAGGAGGCAGTTTCAAATCCACTTTTTAACTTGTGATAGAATTGTTTGTGCCCCTCACTGCAACATTAAAAATCCCTTCTTTTAGAATGAAATGCAAACCAATGTAGATATGTCAAGAGCCTGAGAAAGGCTCTGCATATTCAGGTGTCCCACAGACAAACTGCACATTTTAGGAATACTGTAGAAACACAATAGCAGATTAGTGGAACTCAGCATTATATGTTTTGTTACACAAAATGTTTTGCAGTACTAAAGAAAATGGACTGCATAAGTTTTAGAAAACTAAAAGTAGAGCAAGACATAACTGGCCTCCAGTAAGCAAGTTAGTTCCAGAGACCCTGGGGCCTGATTCAAGCAAAAACATATTTTTATATTTTATGAGCATTCATTGCTATTTGCACTCCATTTCATACTTACACCAACACTATAAACAAGCTCAATAGTACAATCCCTAGAGTGAAGATGTGAGGATGACTGTCATTATAATCTAACTTTTACAGGACTGTTGCAGAGAGGATATGGGAAGAGCAGTTTGCCAAAAAGTCATCTAGTGAATTAATGAATGTTGTAGGATTTGGACAAGTTGCCTTCTGGCTTTAACGCTCCTTGTTCTTGGCCACTGCTCTCTCACATTGTGCATTTCTGCAGAGACAACACCATTCTTGTCAGGTCAGGGCTCTATGGATATGTTGTACATATCTTGTGTGGATTCTACTTTCCTGTTGGATGGGTGCATGGTATGGGGACTATGCTGTCTCACCCATGATTACAGATATTACAAATGCTTTGTGGAACCATGACATGCAGCAACTACCACACTCCCAGTCTGGATCGAGCAAAATAAAAGGTAGAGTTCCTTTATTTCATTTTTATCCCATTTTATCTCCACAACAACCTAGGCTCAGAGAAGCTAACTTACCCAGTGTCACTGACTCACTAAATGGCTGTGTGGAGATACCAACTTGGCTCTCCTTCACACTTAATCCAAGATTGTAAACATTCACCACCCTCACAGATTCTTCCTTCTCACAAGTGACATAGGACACATGCAAGGGAAAACTACTGATCAAACTTCCTACAGCAAACAAATCTCCACTTTATGAATATGGAAAGGATGAGTAAACACAGTACGCAAAATAAGGAATATAGAAGACAAACTCAGATTGTGACTAGATAGGAAGAAGGACATTATAATGTGTGCTGGTGAAGAAACTGTTGGCTTGGCTTCCTCTGTTAAACCAAAGAAAAAGATGATGCATAAACCATACTGTACTATTCTGTTTTTGACAGAATTAGACTCATTTATGTAGTGAATGGTGTTCCTTTCTTACAATGTAAGCTTCTATATTTGCGTGGAGAAATAGAATGCCTGCTAATTGTTGAAGTTCAAACTGGATTTCAGAACAAAATCTTGTCACGAAAGAATCATCTCCGTCACACGACTGGGATGTAGTAACTATTACAGTTATACAAACATTGTTTCTCCTATATATACATAACTATGTATATACATAACTGTATGTTTACACAAATACAAATATGCCTACATACATAAATACAAACAAAATCCTCACACGACAACAGCCTTCAGTAATTTTACGTAATATTCATTTGTGCCACATCTTTCACATATCATCAACAGAAATAAAGCAACTGATATTAACAGAAACATTTTAGTAATAAGGATAAGGTAACACCACATAGGATAGACAAGAATCATAAAATCAGAAAGCCTGCTTGGTCCAGTGGAGGATCTCTAGTATTTATCTAATCCTGCCAGGTAACAATGTGGTCCAAAATGTTCATGTGTACCTTCAAGTCACCTGTCAATTTATGGCGATTCCATGAATTTAAAAGGTTTTACACAGTCAAAGAATACTCAAAGGTAATTTCTATTGCTTTCCTCTAAAATATAGCCTACAGCAATTGGTACCTACTGGAAGTCTCCCATCCACATGATAATCAGGGCTGACTCTGCTTAGCTTCTCAGATCAGATTGGATCTGATGCCTTCAGGGTATTGTAAAGGTTTCAGTACTTTCATGCTAACAAGTAACTAAGGAAATCCCACAGCAATCTCTGGTCTTCTTTGGAAAAACGACAATCATTTTTTGAAATGTACTGTTTTGTCAATTCATTGGTTTTGCTTTGCTCTCTCATAACCTTACACATTGAATCAACTTTTACCCTTAACTTTCTACTTTTACCTGCCACACATGGCTGGGGAGTAGGAGTAAAGGTCTTTACAGGAGTAGGAGCAGGATAAGGAGTAACAAAATATATTTGTTACTCCTTATTCCTGTTATTATATTGTACGTGCAAACACCAAAAACAAAGTTATTATATTGCACTGGGGAAGAGAGACACATACACAAAAACACACGTGCCAGCCTTGCAAAGCAACTGGGGCTTTTTCCCAGGGCGGGGAGTAGGAGTAATGAGTTAAGAGGTTTTTACAGGAGTAGGAGTAGGAGTAACATTAAGAAAAATATCTTACTCTGGAATAACTCCCCCCCCCCCCCCATCATCACTGTTCTCCAGCCCTGCTCTCCACATACCTTTTAGATCTTTTTGAAAATTAAAACAAAATCACCATTCAAGAATAAGAAGACAGGAAGGAAAATAAGTCCATAATGTTTGCATTTTTAAGTAGGCACAGTGCTTTTCAAATGATTTCATCTTCTTACAAAATTATCTTCTCTCTCTTTCCATCTTTCCAAGCATACTGACTCAGAATTCTGAGTTCAGCCACGCTTAATTCCAACTAAATTCCTTCAAATAGGCACCTTAATCCATAGCCCACCCAAAAATAATTTAATTTTTAAAAAAAGTCTCTGCAGCACTGATTTGTTTGCCTAGGTGTTCAAATTAATACAGTCTTATCCCAAAACTAAATGGAGATAAGCAAAAGAAAGTAAAAAACATCAGATTTAACCATGCTCACTACAAATTAACAAGATTAGTTTGATAAAAGTCCCAAATTATATCCTGCAAATTCATGGCACAGGCAACATTACTACAGAAACACAAGAATCACTTACCAAAATCTACCCTTGTTAATATGCACTGCATTGGATGGTCAGTTGTATGCCTTGTTGTCGTTGCACCACTTTCATAACAAGATGCACACAGATCGTAATCGTAGCAAATTAAACACTTGTATCTGCGACCTCGAAAATTTCCTTTTAAACATGCATCGCAGCTGACACCTGTAACCAAACAAAAGTTCATTAGCTACAAATTATACAACATTTCTGTGAGAAGCTTGGCAATACATGCAACTTTTTAATGGGTTTAACTGCAATTTTAATCTTTTGTGCTGTTAGCTATCTAGAATTACTAATGAAAATGAAAACAATTTAAACTGAATGAAAAAACAATCAAATTTCAATGTCACTATCATATACTTTTTTAAAAAAAATAAGCCAAAGTTTTGACTTGTTTAATCATATAACCTCATAGTCCCCTATGGGTCTGATTCATTTTTAACTTACTATTTTAAGATGCACTCTCCTACAACATTATGATTTTTTAAAAAACCCAAAACAATCACTGCATCAGGACAACTGCATCTGGTTCCTATGAGAAATTTTATTCTAGGTATTATATGTACGTTACATGGACCGACCAAGAAAGCCAGAATATACCCCTCATGTGTAAACCCTTAACACTTGCAGAAACATGTTGGCTGTTAGTTTACATTTTTAAAAGTAGAACAGACTTAAAGCTATTTACAATTGCTTCATACGTCACCGGCAAAATGTCAATGCTGTATTATTACCCTTACCAAAGACATAGTACTGTTTTCCACTAATATAATATGAAGTTGCCTGTGCTATTAAAAACAGTACTATGTGCCTTGCTTTGATTTAGTTAGTGGAATGAGGCAGGTCCTGAAAGAACAGAACTATTAAGGAGGGCAATTCTGGCACCCTGAAAAAAAATATGAACCATTTAGCCACATAAGAAATGCATTTGTAAATTAAACTAATCTGAAAATTAAATTAAATGTGAACTAAATGCATTTGTAGTGTGCATAAGCACATGTACAAAGAGACCAACTGTATATGCTTTTCTGGGATTTTTTCTGCTACTCTGAACTAAAACTGTAAAACTGTAAAATTCTTCTATTATGTTTAAGAAAACTAAAATTAAACTCTGAATAATATCATGTGATCAATTGCTGAGTTCTATAATTTAAAACGTCTAGCAAATTTTTGTACTTCTATGCTTCCTTTTGGCCCGTCCTAATTTTTTTTTTATCATCCAGCCTAATGAAGAGTTTTAGAAAACTTTAGAGGTTGCACACTTTTGTGGAATTGCACTGCTGCATGCAGATTTCAGATTTTGCTTTATTTTTATGGAGCAACATGGCCACCTTTATCTTTTCAAACCAAGAAACGCATTTCATGGTAACTTTATCAATTGGGGGGGGGGGGAGATAAATAAATAATAACAAGTAGTTGAACTGAAATATTTGACAGTGGTGAAATCAGTAAAATGTATTTATAATGTGACAGAATGTACATTGTCCATGTATTCAAGAATAACCTCACTGAGTTTAAAGAGAATTGTCTGGTCTAAACATGTTTCATACTGCAATGCAGGTAACATCTAAATGCAAAGCTTAGAATTACTACTACTACTACTACTACTACTACTACAGGAATACAGAGAAGTATTTTAAGACATGACTATTCAATAGCACAAGTTTTAACTACATTATATAGATGAGGCATGGTGGGAGTCCTTGAACATTGTTAAACATAATTATTTTAGCATGGATGAAGCGCTATGTGCATAAAATATGTGTGCTCCAAAGGAATAATTATCTGAAAAATATTATAACCTTGATTTCAGATTTGGCAACTATTGTACCTCTTCCAACTGCCCAATTTGTCACGTTCGTAATGAGATTTATAAAATAATGAATTTCCAAACCTGGGAAAGTGACTGCAGAAAAATACAGTAGCAGAAAACTGTCCCCTCCTCAACTCTTGACTCATACACAAGCTGCACTACATTAGGTCTTGTTATCCAAGTAGTAACAAATTACCCAATAATCAAGATGTCAGATAACCTGCAGTATAGCCCATTTTAATGGGTGTTAATGTAAGCCATTTAGAGCTTTTTGGCAGTTCATCATTCCAGAATACACCCTTCTAGAACTCTGAACAAGTGCCCATTGCCTCTTGTAAAGTTTCTCCAATCCAGGTAAGTAAAGTATTTTCAACAAAACAAGCAAACTAACATTTCCATCTTGTTTGCATAACAGAAATTTTATAGCACTATAGCAATAGCAAGTATATTTCTATACTGTATGAACTAGCACTCCCTAAGCAGTTTACAATATGTTTTTATTCATATGTCAGACAGAAATTCCAGAACCACAACTCTTTATGTGACTGCTTTGAAAGAAGTTTAAAAGGGTTCTAATTATTTCAAATTCATGTTTCTTATTTCCAAGAATACTATGTCATAATTTCAACATAATTTACTGTACTCATGAACTGCTACACTATGCTATGCAGAGCTTCAAAAGTTGGAATTTAACACAAATATAATGAGTATCTCACTCTAAATCACTTTAATCGACTTCACAAGATCAGTAGCTGGTTCTACGTTGGCTACCTTTGGATGCAAAGTTAAGATACATCTTACCATTATGGGAACAAGTAAAAAGTCTTAGATTTACATTCCCCCAGCCCCCACCTCTAGCTTGTTGTTCTGTGCCTTCAAGTAACTTCCAATTTATAGTAACCCTAAAGTGAACCTATCATGGAGTTTTCTTGGCAAAATTTGTTCAGAGGAGGTTTGCCATTGCCTTCCCCTGAGGCTGAGAGTGTGTGCCTTGCCCAAGATCACCCAGTATGTTCATGGCCGAATTGGGAATCAACCCCTCATCTCCAGATTTGCAGTACAACAGTCAACACTACATCATGCTGCCTCTCATCCTTTTGCTTAGTTGTAAAGATATCATAAACTTTTACTTCCCCTTTACATTAACCAGTATAACATGTCATTCAGAATTGAAAATCTGCTTAATTTTACCTATGATTAATAGAAACCAAGAAAGCTGTATAAACTACCATTTAAAACTACCATTTAAAACTGAGTTGTTCCCACTGACAATAGATAAGATCAACCAGGACTGGAAAACATCCTACAAACATTGTCAACCTAAAATGAAAAGCAAAAGATTCTACATTTTTCCTCACATAGGAGGATTGGGAGGGGGGGGGGTATAGGAACATGACGCCTGCCTCACCTTTTTGTAAAGTTAAATTTTGGTTTTGCACTATGGCTACACCAAACACTAACATGAAAAGGGTGAAACCAGGCAGCAGCACAGCAAAGCTCTAGCACAGGTGCTCCCCTAATAAAGGCTGCAGAGGAAGCAACAGCTCTGGTGGAATTAATATGGGTCACTCCGGGAAAAGTGTGTGCTTCGGCAGAGGAGCAGCCATTTCAAAACAAAACTGTACAGTTGCTGGCACTGCTCCATTGCACGCTGATCTGTGGGAGAAAACTGGAATCCCTTTCCTAGGCCACTGATAAGAGATACAATTAGAGACCCATTTCGCCCCATGAAAAAAAAAGTGAAAGGCTGCTAAACAGAGCTATTTTCAGAAAAGAGGAGGGGGTACAAAGGCTGCTAAACCCAAGTCCTGGTTGAAGCTGCTTTGGGCAAGAAGGAGCTATCGAAGTACAGTGGGACCTTGTCATCTGCTGGGGTTTGGTTCCAGGATCCTCCATGGATAACAAAATCCATGGATGCTCAAGTCCCATTAAACATAATGGGAGAGTGAAATGGTGTGCCTTATATAAAATGGAAAATCATGGTTTGCTACAGTATTTGGAATTTATACTTTTTTTTTGAATATTTTCAAACCGTGGATGCTTGAATCCATGGATAAAAAAATCTGTGGATAAGGAAGGCCAACTGTATACCACTGCAGATGTTAACACAAAAGGTCAGAGCAGAGCACACACTGCTCACCTGCCTTCCACATTGCTGCAATAGCCTCCACTCTCCCACCCAAGGGTAACCTTGAAAAGGCAGGAGACAAAGGTCATTGGCTGCAAGAGGTTCAAACATCTTATCAGAGACTCCAAGTGTTCAATGGTTTAGAAACTGGTGTATGAAGGTTAATAAAATAGATAAAAGTGGGACTGAGATAAATACAGTAGGCCTTGGTATCTGCTGGGGTTTGGTTCAAGGACCCACCATGGGTAAAACAAAAGCCATGGATGCTCTGGCCCTTCAGATGTTTTGGACTTCACTTCCCAGGATCCCACACCATTGGCCAAGATGGCTGAGGCTTCTGGGAGCTGAAGTACAATCACCTGAATAACCAGAGTTAGGGAACCACTAGACCATGCTGCCATGGCATTTATCAGAAAGGAGGAACTGAATGAGAAAGGGAGAGCTGCACTTCCTTGAGGTATGAAACCACCACAGATCTTACTATCAGAAACAATGCTCTCTGTAGGTGCAGAGCTCATATGATATTGCACAGAGACCATGAAGAACAATTTGTTCCTGAAATGCTTTGCATTTATATATCACTTTGTTTCTTACAGATATTATCACAACAAACCATTAGAACAACCCTGTAGGCCACATGAGTAACACAAATGAGCGAGGAAAGTTGATGCTGAGAGACTATGGCAGCTGGCTGTGCAGCGCTTATAACAGGCATGCATCATATCATTTTCTTTCAGACTACCTGGCTAAACAACAGTAATGAGGAGATCTTCCTTCCTGGCATTTCCAGTCCTAGTAAATTATTGATAAGAGAATATGTATCACGGGCAACTCAGCAGAACAGCATTCCAAAGCAAAGTCACATCGACGCTTTCAGCTAATATCTCTTGTCAATAGCAGGCTTCAAGATGGTTTGTCAGGCAATAAAAGCAGCTCTTCTGCCATTTTAGCACACCGAAACAATATTTAGGGCTGCTCTAGAACCACATGTCCTTGAATTTCAACCTAGGTTATTTCCCCCTTCCCCCACCTTTTTATCTCCCAACAGAGTTCAAAGACAAATAGAAAAGGGAAAAAAGGGGGATGGGGAGACAAAAATATGAGACTGCCACTGGAGGACACAGCATCAAGATAAACATGACTTATTCTAAATTTATCTTTATTCAAACTTTTAGCATTGTTTTTAAAACGCCTTGCATTTCTTGAAATGAACCAGAAATGCTAAAATAATTAAAAGCAATAGTTACATAGCGGTGATTATACATGACAGGGCTTTCTTTGTACCAGCCCCTCAGCTGTGGAACTTCCTCCCAAGGGTAGCTGGCTCCATTGCTTTTGAGCGTCTAGCAACCAGTTACGACAGTATTCTTTCATATGGCATTTGGTCTGTAAAACCAGAGCTGACTTCTCTGGCTGATGTAACTGTGCATGGATTTTTAAATGTTTTTAAATAATATTTAATCCATCTATATTTAACATTTTAAATAACATGTTTAACTTTTGTGTATCACCTCAGTGCGTGTCCAAAGGAAAGCAACTAAGATGGTGAAGGGTCTGGAAACTGTGCCCTATGAGGAATGCCTTAGGGAGCCGGGGATGTTTAGCCTGGAGAAGAGAAGGTTAAGAGGTTATATGATAGCCCTGTTTAAATATTTGAGGGGATGTCATATTAAGGAGGGAGCAAGCTTGTTTTCTGCTGCTCCAGAGACTAGAATGCGGAACAATGGATGCAAACTGGAGGAGAAGAGATTCCACCTCAACATTAGGAGGAACTTCCTGACAGTAAGGGCTGTTCGACAGTGGAACACACCCCCTCGGAGGGTGGTGGAGTCTCCTTTCTTAGAGGTCTTTAAACAGAGGCTGGATGGCCATCTGTCAGGGATACCTTGACTGAGAATTCCTGCATGGCAGGGGGTTGGACTGGTTGGCCCTTGTGGTCTCTTCCAACTCTATGATTCTAAATGTATAGGCATCAAGTTTTATACAAAGACAAAAGATAGAAGACAAGCATTCTTACCACCAAAACCTGCAGGAGGTATAAGACAAAACAAACATCACAGAATTTAAATTTTGAAATCAGAGATTACCAATAACCATTTATTTTCACAGAATTATTTAGCAGAACCACATGCAAGAACTCCTTCTTTCATTAATTCCGTTTTTGAAAGTGAAACCACCACAACCACAAGTTGTAAAATGAACATTTTGCTGCAGACCCCAGAGGATCTATCTATCTGTACCAATTCAAGTAGAGTACAGAGCCTGACCTAAACAGTTGACCCTTTGGATCCACAGGGTTTCAGTTCCAGGACCATCCTCAGATACAGGGGGGAAATGTGAATAATTCTGCTCCATATGATTGAATTTGTTGATTCAAAGCCCGTGGATCAAAAGGGCCAACTGTAAAAATTAATACCAATTCTTCTCTTGTGTAGCCAAACCTACACCAACCACACAGAAAAAGAACTGTTGACAGACTCAGAAATTTTGTGGTTTACAAAACTTAATAAAGAGAGAGAGGGAGGGAGGATAAAGACCAATTGCTCCATAACAACTAGGTACTATGGCATATTTTCAGTATTTTGTATTCCTTTCTTAATGACCTCAAGCTTGAAATTCACATTTTTGCAGCCACCGCTTACTCAGTTAACCTTTTCATCAAACTATATGCAACCCTAAGATCCTTTTCCTAGTCAGCCATTGCCTGATCGGAACACTTTAGCATATATCATCTCCCCAATGGCTATCATTTTACACTTCACAACTCTCCACTAACTCCAGATAGTTCAAGAAAAAGTTTAAAAGCATCGGTATTCATTTGTACCCTCATGGGACTCTACTGCAAAACTGGAAACTGAGTCCTACTTTCTATCTTCTCTTTAACCGATTACTAATCAATAATAATGTGTAATATGGAATGAAAGCAGCTGATATGAGGGCTATCCCTGCTATATAGGCCTTACATCAGTGGTCCCCAAACTGTGCTCTTTAAGAGAATTTGGACTTCATCTCCCAGAATCCCAGACTACTGGCTGAGACTTCTGGGAGCGGAAGTCCAAAATCTCTTAAAGGGCATAGTTGGAGAACCACTGCTTTACATGTTAAGGAGTTGCCTCCATAAAAATATTAATAATGATGTTTATTGCTATTTCCTGCCTCTCCCTTCAGATCGAGGCAGGATTCCAACAAAGTATTAAAATACAACACCAAAGTCAAAATACAGTCTAAACATCTTAAAAACATCAATTAAAATTAACAGCAATTCAGTCCTTAGCCTAATCTGTTGCTGGCATTTTTCCATTATTGATCTGATTTTAAGTAATCATTCCTAGTCCGTTAAAGCAAGTCAGGTGGGTAGGCCCGCCGGAAGAGATCCGTCTTAAGTGTTTTCTTAAAAGCACAACAGAGAATGCCCTATGGAAAGTTGACATCAGTCATGTGTTAGTAGATTCTAACAAATTCTTCCCTGATGTTCTGAGGGTGCAGGGCAGATTGTGTAGGGAGAGGCGTTCCTTCACGAGAAAATAGAAATAGAAATTATTATTATTATTATGGTCTTGCAGTGGAGTGGACACCTGCTAGACAGAAACTTGATTAATGGTAACAGGGCAGTCAAAAGCAACATTTAGAAGGTTACAATCCCTACCTTAATTTGGCAGCTCAGGCTAAGCTCATTGTGTGCAAAGGCAATTTATGTCTGTTTTATTGTTATTCCTGCTTTTCTTTGTTGTGATGACATATTTTGGAGCTTTTATTGTTTTCATTAAATCTTAATAAAATTATATTAACCTGAGCTGGGAGGATAGGTCCACAACATGCAGTTATCTCTGTACCTATATTCCTGATTGCTGAAACAAATCCTCAAGGGAAATCAAGCTGCCTCCATCCCCACTGCATTTACAATAAAAAGCCAAAACTATTATTTTGTCATGCCAGTAGCTTTTAAAACAGATTTTGGTCTCTTTTACATCACACTGTGTTTCTGTGTTATATTGTGGTTTTATTATACAGTACTTTAGGGGCCATAGTTTCCACAAAAATAACTTATAAATACTGTACTTGTACTGTTTGACAACTATACATTTTGGTTTAACGGCAACGTTTTTATGCCTTCTTGGTATTCAGAAAGATAAAAGGTGGCTTTAAAGAGTTTCAATATATAAATCTCTTTTTCAGGCTCTGATTAAATGAATAATTTGTTATAATTGAGATAGCACTCCAAAACCATCATAAGCAAGAGAAGGCCTGATGGTGTTATAGGCTTCTTATTTGTTTATGTGGGCTTACAAAATTTCATCAATGAAGATAACAATGTCCTATCTCTTACATACTCAGTACATCATTTTTTTGGTCTAGAAAGTTTCAAGTGGTCCATCTCTGACCTCAGTTTGAAACCTTGTTCCAATTTAAAATTAACTGTATCATAATTGATCTTAAATCATTTATGTTGGAAACGTTTTAAAAACTGTATAAATTGTGCATGCTTAGGTTCTCATTTTGTTCCAAAATGAATAGAAGCCCCCCAAGATGAATCATTATAAATTTGGTTTTATCTTTTTTCTATTTGTATGTAACCTGAAACACAAAACTCCTGAATTATTGCCTTAGTATTTATTAGCAAAACAATAGTACCCTTCAGATATATCATGGGCATAAAGTGAATTGAAACTTACAAAGAAGTTGAAATTATACTTTATGGCTTGAATCCTATTGTTTAGTCTCTACAAGAGTAGAACCACTTACTCAACATCTGAATGGTGTATCAACAGATAAATTCAATGGATGTACTCTAGCTGGGGCTAAGAGGATTCAAACCACATAAATCTTACAATCTGATTTGAATGCCTTTTAACTAATGCCCAAAACACACTGCAGAAATAATCCAGTTTGAGATCGCTTTAACTGCTCTGGCTAAGTGCAAGGGAATCCTGAGAATTGTAGTTGACTGTGGCACAGAAAAGGCCAAATGTCCCAGAAAACTACAGTTCCCAGAGTTCCCTATAATTGAGACAGGACAGTTAAAGTGGTCTCAGACTGGATTATTTCTGCAGGGTATTTTGGACCTCAGTATACATTTTCTTGTAACATGGCTCATCCAGCTTGCCGGACTGCTTAAAAGAGAGGTAACAGACATAGGGATCCACAATCATAGTGCCTAATTGTTTAAATCAGTTCTGTATTCAAAGAATAAATATTACTTTTTCTTAGCATTGGTATGAATTGAACAGCAGAAAAACAAAAATGTAATAAGTTATTCCTTGATGTAATACTGAATTAATTGATCACTGCAACAGTCTTCTAGTAGTAATACTACACATTAGGTATAAATCCAGTCCACAAATATAATGAAATGTTCCATTGGTTACAACACTGATAGATGGAAAACATCAATTGAACTCAGTTGGTTAAACTGGAAGAGTTCACTGCTAAATCCTATCACTTATTTCAAAACTGTAGCTTTCTGAAGGAAAAATTCCTGACTGTCTGTTTAATGATAAGAGGTATTATGGAAATATGAATTACAAGAAAAGCCTGGAGAAATAATTTATGACTGTCTCAAATGAAGTATTCCTGCATGGCAGGGGGTTGCACTGGATGGCCCTTCTGGTCTCTTCCAGCTCTATGATTCTAATTGAAGAAGGTGCCTGGCTAAGCAATGCCACAGACCAGAAGCCACCTGATGTGCCATAATCACAATGCAAAATAGGGTGTGCATTCAACAGAAGAGGAGGAAAGGTAACAGTATTTGTTGTTGTGTGCCTTCAAGTCATTTCTGCCTTTTGGTGACCTTAAGGGCATAACTATTGTGTGGTTTGCTTGGCAAGATTTGTTCAGAGTGGGTTTGCTATTGCCTCCCCCTGAGGCTGAGAGAGTATGACTTGCCCAAGGTCATCCAGGGCCAAGTGGGGATTCAAACCCTGGTCTCCAGAGTCATAGTCCAACGTTCAAACCACTACATCATGCTAACTCTCAAGTTATCATATAGCAACAGGATTTGTACTGAGCATGGACTTAACGTCTAAAATGGAGGGGGAGAAGTGCATCAGCATTGCAAAATATTGGACATGACAGCAAAAAATATTTGTAGAAAATACTGCACATTGACAGTGCACACACAGACACACACATACATCTCTGATACTATGTTGTTGGAAAATATGAACTGATGTCTCTAGACAAACTGCTAAGTAGGGGCCACTGCAATTCTGAACAGATTCTGAAGAAAATAGCATAGAAGAAGTAATGCAATTTTCTTCTTTGTAGGCGAGGCAGAAATCAAGTGCACACAGAGACACCACGACTTTCAGTGAGGCAGCTAAGAATTGCACCTCACCCATTAAAATGGCCTTCTATGCAGGAAAATGCAGCACAGAAGTCCCTACAGGGAACTGAGAAAGTTGATGAAGGACAAGCAATTACACCATGAGCATTCTTAGCATCCACATTTGCTGTGAAGGAAGGACTTTATGGTTTCCTTTCTTAGTAACCTGCTTGTCACAGTCAGATCATATCCTGTTCATCTTTTAAAAAATACTGGTGACTTTTGCATACTCTGCAAGACTGAGGGATTTCTATCAGAGCTCCACCCCACTCCGACTAATGGAATCTGATAGATTACTGAAGACTCTTCATTTCCGCCCCCCCCCCTTTTCTTTTCATGCGTCTTAGTCATGGTCAAAATGGAGCACACTTTGGAATTCCTCCTGGGCAGAAGGTTGAAATGTAGGACACGTCCTGGAAAAGGAAGACATCCAGTCACCCTCTATCAGAAGCACTGCTAGCACCCTCTCCTGCTTAACTGACTCTGTTCGTCCCTTTGGCGTGCATCTGAGCTGGTGGTGATAGTATGGAAAGCTGAGAAACTGTTTGAAGACAAATAGCAGAATATTGCAGGGAGAGTCTGACTTAGTGTTGATCTTGCTGTAAGGCAGCAGTGAGGACAAAGGCATCTTCACCACCATCGGCACTAAAAACACACAATGCCATTCAGCAAAACTTCTCTGTATTGTTTGTTTATCTGCAACCTGTCTTAGCGAGAGATGAAGGAAACCTTGACAGCATGTTGTGACATATCTGCAAGGCAATTTATAAAAGCACTTGCATCATCACAATTTAGCTGACAGCGTTGGATTAAGTCAGTCACTAGGGGTGTCTACATGACTTTTGATGGGTGGACGTTAGATACTAGGGTTTGAAAACATGAACAAGAGGCTTGATTGAATCCACCAGACCATCATTGTGTTAAACCCTCAAATTTTATGAAGACAAAATGAAGTGGCACAGTTTTACACATCTTCAGGGTTCGTATTTTATGTTCTGTTCTTAAACGTGTCTTAGATCCTCTTTAGGTATGCAATCCTAGTATTGAACTCTCTCACCCAAACATACACACACACACACTGTTTGTTTAACTTTGCAGCACTTCAACTAAGCCAGTAATTCTACACAAAATTCTACACTAAAATGGGAAACTGTATTTCCCAACTGAACACAGAATCAATACCCTTAGCCTTTACAAGTACAGGTTGCTTACCTGTAACTGTGTTTCTTCGAGTGGTCATCTGTGCCCTCACACAATAGGGTTTGCGCCTGCGCAGAAGCTCCATTCGGAATGCTGAAAAGCTGAGCAGATTGGCGGGAGCCCCGCCCCTCCCATTCCCTGAGCATGCCCAATCCCGCCAATCTAGCTCCTCCTTCAGTTCAAGTCCGCCGCAAAAAGGCAGGGACCTGACCGAGGGGAGGTAGGGCGGGATTTGTGTGAGGGCACAGATGACCACTCGAAGAAACACAGTTACAGGTAAGCAACCTGTACTTCTTCTTCGTGGTCTCTGTGCCTCACACAATAGGGTGACTGAAAAGCTTACCTATGGAGGTGGGAAGGTCACTGCAAGATCGATGAAAGAACAGCACGACCAAAACTGGCATCTCTCCGGGACCTGCAGTCCAGCCGGTAATGCTTCACAAACGTGGATGGTTGAGACCACGTGGCCGCCTTGCAAACCTCTGGCAGTGGAACACCTCTGAGGAAGGCAGCAGATGAAGCCGTAGCCCTGGTGGAATGGGCACGAACACCAACCGGGAGAGGGCGTTTAGCCAGTTCATAGGCCAAAGAAATGGTTTGAGCAATCCACTTTGCAAACCGTTGTGATGAAACTGGATAAAAATTAGGAAGCACAATCTCCTGGGAGAGGTGAAACTGAGAAACCACTTTAGGGAGGAAGGAAATGTCCGGTCTGAGGACCACCTTGTCCCTGTGAAAGGTCAAGTAAGGCTCATCTGAGCATAGGGCCGTCAGTTCAGAAGCACGTCTGGCTGAAGTTATGGCCACAAGAAAGGACACTTTCAGTGTCAGCAGTCTCAAGGAAGCAGAGCCCAAAGGCTCAAATGGAGGTCTCGTAAGCTGTGTAAGCACTAGAGAGAGAGACCAGGCCGGAGCCAGTGGTGGCAACAGTGGATAAAGGTGATGCAGTCCTTTGAAAAACCTCTTTAAGGTGGGTGACGTGAAGAGGCGAGCTGATCGTGAGCCGGGTGGCTGGCTGGCTACAATAGCTGACAGGTAGACCTTGAGGGAAGAAAAGGCCAGGCCTTGATCCTTGAGGTGCAACAGAAAATGCAAAACAGTACTAAGGCTCACAGGTGAGGAAGGTTCAGACCTAGCCTCCGCAAAGGCACAGAAACGCTTCCACTTATATGCATAGGATCTCTTGGTGGAGTCCTTTCTCGAGGCAGACAGGACCCTGAGCAAGTCAGGAGACTCTATGGCTGGATCCTCCACACCGTCATCCGTAGATTGACCAAGTCCGGGTGCAGGACCGCTCCATTGGAGTGGGACAACAGGTCTGGCCACTTCGGCAGGTGGAAGTATTGGCCCTTGGCTAAATGAAGAAGAGGAGTGAACCAGGGTTGCCTGGGCCAGAACGGGGTCAACAGTATGGCGTTGGACCGGTCCCTGGCCATCTTAGCCACCGTCCTGGAGATCAGAGGAAAGGGGGGAAATGCATACAGGAGGTCTCGACTCCAACTGCAAAGGAAGGCGTCCCCCAAGGATCCTCGTCCTTTGCCAGCTCTGGTGTAGAATGCCTGGCACTGGGCGTTCTCCGGTGTGGCAAACAGGTCCACTGAGGGAATTCCCCAACGAGATGTCAGGAGGTTGAAGGCTGGGCTCGACAGAGTCCATTCGTGCTGCAGCACCTTGTCCCTGCTGAGGGAGTCTGCCAGCACATTGTCCTTTCCTGCCAAGTGAATGGCCACTGGGTGAATGGATCGGTGGTGGCACCACGTCCACAGCTGCTGGGAGAGACGCAAGAGGACTGGAGAGTGAGTTCCTCCCTGCTTGTTGATGTACCAGACAGTGGTTGTGTTGTCTGATACTACCTGCACAACTCTGTGGAGGAGATGATTTTCGAATGCCCTGAAGGCTTTGATGACTGCCAACAGTTCCAAGGCATTTATGTGCAGTTCTGCCTCCTGTGCAGACCACTGTCCCTGCACACACAAGCCGTTGAGATGTGCGCCCCATCCTGACATGGACGCGTCTGTAGTGACCATCCTGGACGGTTCTGGCGTCTGGAAGGGCATCCCCTTGAGGATGTTGGAGGGAGACATCCACCACCTGAGAGAGTCTCTGACATGAGGTGGCAACAAGAGTCTCTTGGATGGATTGTCCCTCAAGTGATCGAAGACAGCCAGGAACCAAGCTTGGAGAGGCCTGAGCCTGAGACGAGCCAGGTAGGTCACCGCTGTAGTTGAGGCCAGGTGGCCTAGCAGTCTCTGAATGTCCTTTGCAGACGGACGGTGAGAATGAAGGACAGACCGCAGCTGTTCCCAGAGGGCCTCCGCCCGTCTGGTGGGAAGGTAGGCTCGACCCATCACAGAGTCCAGGGACGTGCCTATATAGTCTATCACCCTCGCAGGGTGGAGAATGGATTTTGGCAGGTTGACTTTGAGTCCCAGGTCTGCTAGTAGATCCAGAGTATACTGGACGTCTCTGTGCAGTTGTGTCTTGGAGGACGACACCAGAAGCCAGTCGTCGAGGTAAGGGAAAATCTTTATTCCTTGAAGACGAAGGTGAGAGATGACCACCGCCATGCACTTTGTGAACACTCGAGGAGCGGTAGAGAGGCCGAAAGGAAGAACGGTATATTGATAGAGATCTCCATCTATAGCGAAACGGAGATACTTCCAATGTTGAGGCTGATGTGGAAGTAAGCATCCTTTAGGTCTATGGATGCAAACCAGTCCCCTTGGTGCAGGAATGGCAAGATGGATTGGAGAGTCACCATCTTGAACTTGCGAATCGTGATGTATGAGTTGACGCCTCTCAGATCCAAGATGGGACGGAGACCTCCTCCTCTCTTCGGAACTGTGAAGTACCTGGAGTAGAAGCCTTGGTGTTTGAAGCACGGTGGAACACGTTGAATGGCTCCTTTGTCGAGAAGGGAGGAAATCTCCTCCAGAAGAGGAGGAGAGGAGGGAGTGGAACAGAAAACGCCATTTGGTGGAATACTTGAGAACTCTATGGCGTATCCCAGGCGGATGATGGTAAGCACCCAGGAGTCCGTGGTGATCTTGGACCAGTTCTCGTAAAAATGGCGAAGTCTGGGGACTGAGGAAAGGGAGACTGGCAAACAAAAATAGGGTGTCGCCTCCAAGAGCCCGTCAAAAGTGCGACTTGGAGGATGGCTTTCTAGAAGGCTGTTGCTGCTGACGTTGCCGGCCTTGCCTTTGCTGTTGCTGCTGTTGCTGCTGCTGTTGAGGCTGTCTGTAAGGCCTCCTGTTGTAAGGCTGGGTCCTATAAGTGGAGGACGGAGCCGAACGAGAGCGGGTGAAACCAGGGTCGTATGGCCTTTGGCGCCAGACACGACTGGATGAGGGCTTGCTAGGTGTCAGCCCAAGCCTCTTCCCGTTCAGACGAGCCTTGGCCATGGTGTCCAGGGATTCGTCAGTCTTAGCGGCGAATAGACCTTCACCATCAAAAGGAAGATCTTCAATCTTGGACTTAGCTTCCTCGGAGAGAGAGGTAGACCTCAACCAGGCGAAACGGCGGAGTGCCACTGCACCGGCCATCACTTTCGCAGAACAGTCCACTACATGTCTAGCTGAGTGCACTTCCTGAGCAATGAGGGAGAGTGCCTCAGCATAGAATTCCTGAGCTGCCTCTTGTTGTGCCTGAGGCAAGTAAGGAATGAAAGCAGCCACACGGTCCCACAAAAACTTCTGATAGCCGGCCATGCAACCTTGCATATTGGCGACCTTTGCTGCCAGCACTGCAGAGGAATAGAAACGTCGACCAAAGATGTCCATCCTTCTGCCATCTTTGTCCACGGGGGCAGAATGGGACTTGCCTGTAGACTTGCAAGTAGATTCCACCACCAGAGAGTTGGGAGCTGGGTGGGTGAACAAGAATGGCGCCGTATCCGACTGTACCCGATACAAGGAGTCAAGCTTCTTAGAAGCGGGTGGCGTCGAGGCCGGCTTGGTCCAAGAGGCCACCATAATGTCCGAGAAAGAAGGCAAGAATGGAATGACCGCTGGTTGCTGGGGACGTACCACGAGGCCATCGATGGGGTCCCTAGGGGGCTGGGCCGTCTGCGCCGTCTGGAGGCCTACTGCCCTAGCCATCCTGTCGACAATTCCAGTAAAGAGATGGAGGTCTTCGACAGGCGAGCCCGGTGTTTGGTCCTCAACTTCCTCATTGGGAGAGGAAATGGCAGGCTGTGGGGAGTCAGTACGGTTGTCCGTCTCTCCCGTAGACTCCTCCGTAGACTGGGAGGCTGGCAACTGCGGATCCACATAGGGCTGTGTTGGCACCGTACAGAAGGTCGACGTCGATGCATCCGCGTAGCTGATCGGAGCGGAGACTATCGACGTCGAAGTAGTAGTGGTAGCTGAGGCCGAGACGGTCATAATGGCGCTCGATTCCGGAGGTTTCGACACCGTAGCTGTCGAGGCCGGCGGAGGTGATATGGCCCTGTATTCGGTCCGGGACCAAGAGGGGGAGTGAGATCGAGATCGAGATCGTGAGAAGTCTCCGACATGGAGGTCACGAACATGGTACCGATCCCGGTATGAAGGAGAGTAGGAGCGGTAGGACGGATGGCGCTCTCTCCAATATGATTCAGCCCGATGTCGCGCCAAAAAGGAGGCCGACGAGTGGGGCGAGTCGAAGTAGTGCTCCTCAAATGGTTCCGGAGACTTCCGGGGTGGAGGAGATGGGAACCGCAGCCTGTAAATACGCTCCGAAGAGGCTAGGATTTCCTTCGGTGGTACAGAGGTCGGAGCCGAAATAGGCGAAACAGTAGAGGCCGAGGTCGAGACCGTCCCCGTAGGGGCGAGGACCTGGGTGGATGCAGGCTGAAATGCGGGTTCCAGAGTCTCCGGCGCCGAGTCTAGTACAGTGACCGGGGCCGGGACTGAGAGGTCAATGGCCGAAGGCTGTCTAAGGAAAGACATGGCCAGGTCTGCCTGGGCAGCCGCCGAGGCAACCGAAGTGAGGACCTCCTTATGCTTATGCTTTTTTGCTTTCGGCTTCTCCAGCTCGATGGGAGGAGGCCGCTTCTTGTGCTCCCTGTGTTGCCCTTCAGGGTGAGGCATAGTAGTCGTGGCCGAGGCCGGCGCCGAGGAGGGTTCCGTCGGGGTCGAAGTCGACGTCGACATCGAGGTCGGTTTTTTGATTTTCGGAATCCTCGGGAACTTAGAGATTGGAAGACGTCCTAAAGGGTCCGTGGACGGATCTGAGGAGTGGGAGACGGAGAGGGCCTTTTCCCACAAGTGGGCCTTGAGCCGGTCTGCTCGTTGGCGGAGCGTGGCGGGATTAAAAGCCTTGCAATGCTTGCATTTCTCCGGGATGTGGGAACTGCCTAGGCAGAAAATGCACTTCGAGTGTCCATCCACAACCGGGATTTTACCGCCACAGTCGGAACATTTCTTGAACGGGGCGGCCATAAGAGGCCGGTCCGATCGCGAGGGGCCCGTCCGGGCCAAAACCCTCGAGTTCCGACAAAAAAGGGGCAGCTCAAGGAAAAAACAGGAGAAAACGAAAAAGAACAAAAATAAAGTAAAATAAAGAAATAAAAGAAAATAGAGTCTAGCTACTCAGCTTTCATCGCGATGAAGAGCACTCCGAAGGAGATGTTACTCTTGCGGCAGACGAAAGAGAACTGAAGGAGGAGCTAGATTGGCGGGATTGGGCATGCTCAGGGAATGGGAGGGGCGGGGCTCCCGCCAATCTGCTCAGCTTTTCAGCATTCCGAATGGAGCTTCTGCGCAGGCGCAAACCCTATTGTGTGAGGCACAGAGACCACGAAGAAGAAACACAGTTACAGGTCTCATGTAAGATAAAAACAGCAACAAGGTAAAACTGCATTATTTTTAGACATACTTCTGCTTGATCTCAAAACACTCCTTAAATGAAAATACACTGCAGAGATGCAATCCAAGGAATGTATTTATTGTTCTCTTGTATGTTTCATCCTTCTGAACACACAAAAACCGCATGTCTTTTTTTTTACCTTTCATGTCAAGACAACTGCAAGTTAACTCCCACTGCAAAGCTGTCAACATTTTCTCACTTGCTTCTTCTGCTTAATCATGAGCTTCCTAAATATCTTGATGAACAGTATATGCCTATTTTGTCCTTATATTCAGGTATTTCTCCGGCTCCATCAGGTGATTTACCAATAAATCTTTGGAAAAAGGGATCTGACACTAGATATCAAGTATATCCAACTGAAATAACTGTAAATTCTCCCTATGTTTACCACAACTTCATTTCCCTCTGCTTTTCCTCTTGGCTCCCTTGTGTCTACTCAAGCTTATAAGACCACGGGACAGGGACCTGTCCTCACATTCTTTTTAAAAGCAGCCAAAAATACTAATAATCCTATACCAGTGATAGTAACTTGTTGTGACTCTTCACTAGCATTGCCTGCTTATGACAAAGAAATCAGTTTTAAGGACTCTTATCTTGAGTGAACACTAACTGATTTTATAAAAACCTGAGTGTTCAAGAAGAAAGTGATCAGAACCCCAACAAATTCATAATTTACCATCACTACAAAATGAAGCTTCCACTCTATACATACAGGTTGAGTCTCCCTTATCAGATCTTGAGAGCTGGGACCCAAGTCTAAACATGAAATTCATTTATGTTTCATGTACACCTTATACACGTAGCCTAAAGCTAATTTTATATGCAATAATTTTGTTCATGAAACAATATTTGGAACCATTAGAAAGCAAAGGTGTCACTATCTCAGCCTCCTATGTCACCATTTGAATTTTGGAGAATTTCAGATTTCTGAATACTGAACATGTATATAATCCAAATAACTAAATTAACTCAGAAATCCTAGCTGCTTTTTAAAAAAATTCTACAATGGGACATCTTGTATCTACAATCTTAACACAAATAATTTTAAAAACTCAAAGTTTAAGTACCAGTATATAAAGAATGACTTATTAAAACATACAGTTTTTTAACTAAAATAGTAGCCCACTTTTAAAATCTTTACACAAATGCAAAGCAATTAATTTTCTGAGAGGTTTTGAGATGAGAAAGCCTCTGCTACTGATTGGCTAAAATGCCCACAGGTGACAGAGCATCTTTAGCTGTTACTGGCTGAGCTGCTGAAATGCAAAAGAAATGGATGAGGAACCTAAAGAAAGAATGGCTGAAAGGCCTAGAAAAGAAATAGTCCAGTCAAAATACAGAAGTCCAAAACACACTGCAGAAATAATCCAGTTTGAGACTGCTTTAACTGCCCTGGCTCAGTGCTAGGGAATCCTGGGAATTGTAGTTTATTGTGGCATCAGAGCTCTCAGATAGAAAAGGCTAAATGCCTCACAAAAGTACAGTTCCCAGAACTACCCAGCCTTGAGGCAGGGCAGTTAAAGCGGTTTCAAACTAGATTACATCTGAAGTATGGTTTGGACCAGAGCCAAGAAAACAGGGCCCTCGGAAGGGTTAGAAAGTAATATAATGCAGAAGAAAAAGATGAAAACCTGAGACCAAAGTGGGACAGCACACAGGACCATGAACAGCAGTGAAGAAGGACATACTTTTATTACAAGCATCTCTTTGGATTGCTTCTATCAATATTGTCTTCCTCAATATGTAAAGTACTTCCATTTATTTTGTTTTTTAAAGGTTAAGATTTGCTTCCACAGTGGTAGAATTCATAGCCATGTTACCCGGAGGAATCAGTGTGCAAAGGAATCTTGTACCACCTTCGAAACTAATTGAAAGAAGCTGGTAGCATGAGCTTTCATAGGCTTCAGTCTATTTCCTCAGATACACCCCATGCACTGAGGTCTACAAAATCTCATGTTACCAGCTTCTTTCTTTCAGTTAGTCTCAAAGGTGCTACAAAATCTCTTTGCACACTCATTTGCATCCACAGTTTTCTACAGATCTTGCAGCCTCCCACAGACTGCACCAGAAACAGGTTCCACTTGAAACTGGATTGCCATACTGTTATCTGTTCTTTGCAACAAACAGAACAGCAAGAAGCTTAACTGAATTTTAGACAGAACTATAGCTTGCATCTCCAAATTTTGAACATGGAAGTGAGGAATCTATTTTCAAAAAAATGAGGTATTTGAAAAACATTAACAATACTCATGACAGATCAGACCAAAAAGACTTATCTAGTCCAAAATTATGTCTGCACGCTGGCCAGATTCCTATGGCAAGTCCATGAGGCAGACATGAGTACACCAGACGCCTTCTGTTCATGTTTACCAGCAACCACTGTACGGAAAAAATATTGCCTCTGAGAATAAATATAAACTACAGCTATTATAATTAATAACTTCTAATAGCCTTACTCTACAGGAAGCTAATTTTCTTTTAAAGTTGTCCAAGTTGCTAGCCATCACTGCATCCTGTGATAATGAATTCCATTTGGAAACTGCTCCATCGCTTTGATCATTTTATTTGCACTATTCTGTCCTTTTCCAACTCAACAACATCCACTTCATGGTGATTTGCTAAATCATACAGTTGAAGGATTTGGGGGGGGGGGAGGAGGATAAGAATGACAATCTAGGTTTTCTGGCAAGTTTCCCTGCTGAAGAAATTTTGTTCCAGAAAAGAAAACCTGGGCAAAATATTCATATTTTAAAACAGATTATTTCAATGTAGCATGTAATAATTATGCCTCCAAAACCTTCTGTCAAATTACAAAGAAATTCCATGTATATCTATTTGAAAGGAAGTCTCGGTGAGTTCAGTGATATTTATTCCAAAGTAAGTGTGTACAGAATTGCAGCTTCAATATGGGGGTTGGGGGAGAGGAATCCCAATTTTGAAATACCAATATTTGGAGCATTCCATTCCAGTTTGTGCTGCATTTGGCTCACTAATAGTTTCTCTTGTCAATCAAGCTCAGCACTGCATTGCCCACACACTGTTTATAAACATAGTCACAGTATTCTTAGCAGCTCCCACCATCTAGTTTTATTGCATGAGTCAATGTATTGTATTTTCACACCAATACACAACAGGTAGCTACCTAAGAGTACTATCTTCCCAGTACAGGCTGGATTGTGGAGAAAACACTGAGTTTGGAAGCTTCTCTATCTTGATTTTGTCATATCCAAAATATGTACAAAGCAATGTCGTTTATTACCAGTGTGTTTCCTTCCTTCCAGCTATGGAATGCTTGTGCACTTTTCCCTTAGAAGAAAAATGTTTAAATGTAAACTTTCCCTACCATGTAACTTTACTTTTGAAATCAGATATAAAAAACAAGATTAACAGCAGGCCACATTTATAGTATGGAAGTACTGTAGGAACAGCAATACCGTATGTTCAAGAAGCATACAGTCAGCCTTCCACATCTGTGGCTTTGTCTTTTGCAGCTTTATTTGAAAATCTGATCAATACATTCCCTTTAGGTCCTCCAGTGCATCTCTGCCAGAAGATGACCAAAGTGTTGTGCTACAAATTCCTGGAGAAAACAGTTCTCTAGGCATTTGTAGGTCCTCCAACATAATTCTGTGGTCAAATTCTGGCAGATGTTGGCCATAGAGTTGCACTGCAGGATCTGGAGATTCCTAAAGAGATGTTCTCTCAGGTAAAAAGAATAGTGTTCTTTTATTTGCAGTTTCTCCACATTCACAGGGGTCCTTCACCCCTAACCCCAGTGAATGTGGCGGGACCACTGTAGTTTCATCAAGCTCTCTCAGCTCCAAACAGCAAATATTTTAATTACTGTAGGTGGCATGCCTTTCAATATTATTATACTTTTATCCGACCGGTCCTTCACAGAGCCCAAGATCCTCTCTTTATCAACACAACAACTTCCTGAAATAGATTAAATGAAAGCACAGTCAACTCATTCCTGAAAATGAATCAGAATTCCACAGAATCCTGGTTACTTCTCACAACCTACATGCAATCCCAGTGTTTCTGATCACTCCTAATTTCTTTCTTGCAAGAGCAGAAGTAGTTTAACAAGACAGAAACTCACCAACAAGGAAATGCTTAGCATTTTGTCTGAAGTGAACTCCTGGCTTGTTTGCTTCAGAAGTCAAGAACCAGAAATCAACGACAAACCCTGGGTTCAAAGTCACCAGTAACCTTATCAGCTCAGCAGGGATCTGAACCAGGATCTTCCTCATTTACATTTCACTCTAACTGCTTTATCACACTGATTTTCCAGGATGGTATTCTTAAAAACTCCTGAGAGCTTATTCAAGTGTAGAAATACTGGACAACTGAAGTAATTTTTCAACAGCGAAGAAGTGCTGGGGAAGAAACTGTATCCTCATTGTGACTAAGCATCTGTTTCCAACATTTTGTCTCTAGTTCTGTAGTAAAGTAAATGCAATTTCATGCCACCAGGGGAAGGGCAAAACCAAGAACAATATATAAAATGAGCGATGTTATCTAGAACTGCCATTCCTTCACTTGCCAAAGAAAAATATGTGGTCCCTTCTCCAAAGTTCAAAGGCCACATTTAATGGCCACGGTGGTGGACGGTGCATGTCATTGCAAAAATAATCCAGTTTGAGACTGCTTTAACTGCCCTGGCTCAGTGCGAGGGAATCCTGGGAATTGTAGTTTATTGTAGCAGAGAAGATCTCTGATAGAGAAAGCTAAATGTCTCACAAAAGTACAATTCCCTAGCATTGAACAAGGGCAGTAAAAGAGGTCTCAAACTGGATTACTTCTGCAGTGTGTTTTGGACCTTAGCTATGTCATGTTTGGAATACTGTAACATACTCTACACAAGACTGTGTTTGATGAGGGTTTGGAAACTTCAGCTAGTTCAAAGAGCTGCAGGCAGAGCGTTATTTGTAGCAGATTACAGGCACGAAGCTACTCGGCTGTTATAACAGCTCCACTGGCTGCCAGGTTATTTGGGGCACAATTCAAAGTGCTGGTTATGACCTATAAAAGCCCTATATAGCCCAGGTCCAGGCTGTCTGGAAGACTGCATCTCCCCATATGACTCTTCCTAGGCTCTAATATCAAGAGAAGCCCTTCTCTCATTCCCACCACCAACCCAAGCACAGTTGGTGCGGACACAATACAGGGACTTCTTAGTTGCCGCTAGATGGACGCTAGAACTCCCAATTGTTTTAATACTGTGAATAATGTTATTCTAATGCTTACTTTCTGTACGCCTTTAGCCATAGTGTTCTTTTAAAATTATAACCTGTCCTGAGCCCCAATTTTGTGATAAAAAGACAAAGTCGAAGTAGTAGTAGTACAAGCAATCAGGATATTAAACCACAATTTGAAGTTGATTTAATGTCCTGGCTTATTCTGAAAATGGTTGAACAACGATTTCTAGGATTGAAAGAACAGTAAACTATGGCTAATGAAAAACTTCCTGTTTTGTTTTTCAGTTTGTACTAAAAATCCACAGTCAAAGGTCCATCTGCATCTCAGCTTAATAAGCAGATATACTGATTATCCAAGCCAAATCTGTAATTCTGGATTGAAATTATTTTTGTGTAGTAAAGTTGAAAATGCTTCAGGAAGATATTACACTTTAAGAAAATTTATTCCTGTATATTACCATAACAGCAACCAGCTATCTATACAAACATTCCAGTACTTCAGCTACTTCAGATTCAGGCTAATTGATATTTGTTATCAGGATGTAAAATGTCTTTCATGTCCTGGCTAAGAGGGGAGCCCTAACTAGCCTAAATAATGATTAACAATAAGGAGAGATTGATCCATAACTATGCAGGTATACCTCAGTTAACAAAATAGATGTATTCCTGAACATTGCTTCTTTAACAGAAACTTTGGTACCAGACGCAGAAATAACATGGACAGAAAAAAAGGCTGGCTTGAACAAGGTTAAGTGTACTTTTTATTCCAAACAAAACAAACAGCTTCATTTATATACCGCTTCATACCGTCTAAGGAGTGTCTAAGCAGTTTACAAATGTAAGGTACTTGCCCCCAACAATCTGGGTACTCATTTTAGCGACCTCAGAAGGATGCAAGCCGGAGTCGAGCTTGAGCCCTTTTTGCTGGTCTTGAACTCGCCACCTTATGGTTTTAAGTGAGTGGCTGCAGTATAGGCATGTAACCACTGTGCCACCAGGGCTCATTCAGAACTAAGCATATGTGAAATGAAAACAACCAGAGCAGATAATCATTGTATGAGTACACAAAAACTTTTGGAGTTTTCTAGATACAGCTTTAAGCCTTCTTCCAAAGTGTATACAAGGATTTTCCCCCTTTCGCTTAACACCCACATTTCTTAAGGTTTCCATTTCATTGGCCAAACTATCTCTCTTAACATCTATGCTTTATAACAGACATGCAAAAAAGCATTTTGCCGCTCTGCTTAGAGAAGGTGATAGTTCCTTTTTTGAGAAGAGTTAAAGTATGTTACATGTGCCCCCTGCTTTTTGAAGACTCACTCTTTCAACTTTTCTAAATTACTACTCTGTACCATGTATTTGATGTGTGATCCACTCTTTCAACCACATGATATACTAAAACGTATCAGTTACATATAGAAGAGAAGGGTAAGGACTTTGCCAGGTCTCTGGTCATAACAACTTGGACTTTAAAAGGGTCGAGTGGGGTGAGAAGGAGGGGAATACAGGAGGAAAGTTGGAGGGGAGGAATTACCACTGTGACAGCACACTGGCTTGAGTCCCAAGGAGATGACACTACAGAAGGAGGAGAGGCGGGAAGAGCAGTACTCATTCATGGAGTATGCACACCTTCAAATATAAACATGCCAAGGGAGAAAAGTGTCTGGTAGGGAGGTGCTGCCACTGGGACATGCAAGAAAGAGTTGTGTGTGTGTGTGTGTGCCTGTGTAGAAGTTTGCAAGGCCAGGAATAGCAAATTCAAGAGAGAGGGAAGGGACAACAGCCAGCATCAAATGTGATGGGTATTCCCCCACCGACAGCACTGGCTGCTGCAACTCTGAGGCCTGGGCAGCAATAGCACCAACAGACAGCAAAAGCAATGCAAGCAAGGAATTACCCCAAACAGCCAACACAGCATGCAGGCAGGAGCAGCACAGAGTCTTGTGTTATCTCTGAGGCACTGCTTGTCCTCACGTTCTCCTTCCCTTGGAGTGTGGGTCTGACTGCTCCTCTCACTCTTTTCATTGTGTAGATTTAAATTTATAATTTTTTAAAAATGTTACACCTACATGCACACAGCTGACCCCTCCACACACACACACACACACACACTCCCAGAATTCCCAAAGTCAAGCTGGCTAACTGCCCTCCAAATCATGCTTCACTTCTCCCAGCCTTCCTGGGGCTACTGTACTTTGCTTTTTAAATCAATCACAGAGCAAGGTTTGGAAGGAGGGTGGCCATTTTCAATCCTGCCCCCACCCAAAAATGGCATGTGGGACTGCGCACTGTTATTTAAAGACAACTTAATCATCATCATCTTTTTTTAAAGGTATGGTGGGCACATATGTTGCCCTACCCCATCACAGCCCTTGTGGACTGGTAGCTGATACAAATATACTTGAAATAAATTTAAATAATAATAATAATACAAAACTGTAAGTCAGAGAGGTCTGCAGGAGTTCAAAGAGGTGAGATTACAGCATGGCCTTCCCATCCACTGAGGCTGTTTTATCCACCCCTGATTTGAAAAATGCACATGCTCAAGCCCCATTATAGCCAATGGGCAGTGATGTGTGCGTGGCCACATCGGTGCAACCATTGACAATAATTGGGCAAGCTATCCATGGATAGCTAGCTCGACACTACAGCAGACCACTAGATATTGCTTTCATTGGTACAGTATTAAACTTTTCTTCAGCATTCAGGCATACAGTTTCAAAAATAAGGATGTGTTGTTGTTTTTAAAATGCTTCTCATTTAATATCTGTATATGTGCACAGTTGTGTGCCAAGTATTTTAAACTTGGTCTGTGGCACTGATTCACAGACTGTGATGGAGCTCTAATGTTTTGCTGACATGGTGGCTTGTAAATATGACCCCAAAGTATCCCCAAAAGGAAGCCACTCACTGTGCAACCACATGATTCAATGCTGTCATCTTGTTTCCTTCAAATCACCTTTTCGCTAAAGGTTGGTAATTCAGCCTCCTGTCAAAAAATCCACTCTAAAATGTGAGGAACTGGATGGTACAAAGCAAGCTGAAACTTCAGTTCTGAGAAGACTGCGGTACTGTAAGCAAGAGAAGCACAAACTATCTTCAGTTGGCCTGATCTTCTTCTGAAAGTTCGGGTTCATATTTGGGTATTCCTTGATCAGGAATTCATGCTAAAGATATGCATGTGGAACTGATGCAGGGCAGAGCTTTTTCCAGCTTCAGCTAATTTCTCACCTACAACCACTCCTGACAGATGTGGACCCTGGGGGATGGGGGAGTCCAGCAACTGCAGCTGGTACAAACTTTGTCAGCTAGACTGCTGGTAGCGCTTACTGTATATACTCATGTATGTCTAGAAATTTAGGTCAAAAAATTGACCCAAAAAGCCTGAGTCGACTTATCCACAGGTCAATGTAAGTACTGCATCTTAACTCTTATTTAAAAGAAGACACCATCCTCTGATGAAAAGCAAGAGTATAGTCTGTCCTGGAAGTATTGACCCTCTTTACTCTCTCATCCATCCAGTCTTAAGAATAAGCACAAAGAGTTATGTCTGATGGACTTTTGGAAGTTATTTGACATTGTTTTGCTTTGCTTCATCCTTTAGATCCTTTCCTATATGCCCCTAAATTTTACCCTCGACTTATCCACGGGTCATAGCAAAATCCATAATTTTGGCCCCAAAACTTGCCCTCGACTTATACATGAGGTCGACTTACAGTCGAGTATATACGGTAGGCATTTTGATCATGCTATTCCTATTCCTAAAATCAATTTAAGATACTAGCATGAACATTTAATGGTGCAAATGTAATTGGTTAATTTGAAGATGGCCCTCTTCTATTCCTCCACACACAGCTCAGAGATTATCTGAGGAACTACTTCAGATCCTCCAGTCTCCCTTATCCAGAACTCCAAAATCCAAAATACTCTAAAATCCAAAATGGTCCATAAAGGTAACCAAGGTAGTGACACATTTGCTTTATGATGAGTCAATGTACACAAACTTTGTTTCATGCATAAAATTATTAAAAATATTGTTTATAAAAATACCTTCAGGCCATGTGTATAAGATGTATATAAAAGATGGGTGAATGTTATGCTAAAACTTCAGTCCCATCTCCAAGAGATCTCATTAGGCATATAAAAATATTCCAAAATCTGAAACACCACAAAATTCAAAACACTGGTCCCAAGCATTCCAGGTAAGAGAGGCGTCACTCAACCTCCAGTACAAGAAAAGCTAAGCCAAGAAGGGTCTGTTGGATAAAGATATATAATGGGGCTTTCTAGATTGGCAGGAAAGTGTGACATGAAGTTGCCTTTTCCTTAATGCTTAGCAGCTGCACCACAGCCTTTAGATGGAGCTGCGCTGTTCCGCAGTTTTTAAAAAAGAAGCTGGGAAAACCAGCACCTTTTTAAAGACGCTTCTTCTCCCCTAAAAGGCAAAAAAAGCGTTTTCATGGCACACTTTCCCTTTTTCTCATCTAAAGGCTAGAGTTTCATGCAGCCATGAACACACTTCTTTTTGCCAATCTAGATCAGGCCAGTATACAAAAAAACCTAAGTCACCATAACTATTTATTCCTTTCATACCCAGCTTTCCTCCTAATATGGAACCTACAGGTGGCTTACAGTATAAGATTTTAACAAAATAAAGTTAAAGCCATATATTGTACAAAAGGATTTTTAAAGTATTAAAACAGACAACATTATAAAAAATATAAAACAGATAAAAATACATATATAGAACTAAGGATACGAGTATAGCACATTCTATTAGAAGATCCTTCTGCTGCACCTAGTTAAAGACTGATCTTTAAACAAAAAGGTCTTTGCCTGTTGGTGAAAACAGATCACAGGAGGGACAACCTAGCCGCGTAAGCAAAGCATGGGAACAGCTACCAAGAAGGCTCTCTGCCATGTCCTCACAAGCCATACCCATGCTGGCACAGGTTGAACATCTCTGATCTGAAATGCTTAGATTTAATCTAACCCATTACATCTTTATGATGTAAAATTTGACAAGGTTGGCTTGTATAACATATGTGTGTGTGTTGTGTGCCTTCGAGTCATTTCTAACTTATGACAAACCTATAATGATGTTTTCTTGGTAAGATTTGTTTAGAGGAGGTTTTTTAAGGTCGCCGAGTGGATTTCATGGTTGAGATGGGAACTGAACCCTGGGCTCCAAGTTTGCAGTCTCAAACCACTATGCTAAAGTGGTTCTCTCTAATATATGTAACCCATAGCTAAAACCTATTTTTAAAACCAAAGGACAGGGACTGAGGAGTGGAGATTCCAACACAAAGTAGCAGACAAAGAACAATGAGGGGAGCAAATATGTGATAGTTGTCTAAGGTCCAAAAAACACTGCAGAAATAATCCAGTTTGAGAACACTTTAACTGCTCTCAGTCAATGCTAGGGAATTCTAGGAACTGTAGTTTTGTGAAATAATTAGCCTTCTGTGTCAGTGAGCTCTGGTGCAACAATAAACTACAAATCTCAGGATTCCCTAGCAATAAACCAGGGCAATTAAAGTGGTCTCAAACTGGATTATTTCTGCAGTGTGTTTTGGACTTGCGTATCAAATAAATTGGAAAAGTATCTGAAGCTCAGTTCCAGAACATGTGCTTTTCATGCACAAAATTAGTCCCCAGCATCTTCAGGAAGGATATGGGGAGAGTTATATCCAAAATCCAGGAAAGCTTGCTTGCAACAATACTGGCTAGAAGGACCAGTGGCCTGGCTCAGTTATAAAGAAATTTGTGGAATTTTTGTATACAGAACAATATGTTGCTGAAACAATCAGCAGGAAGTCTTACTTCACCATTTCTTTCTGATTCTATAAAATGTCAAGAACATAATCTTGAGATTATATACTTTAGCTTTCAAAGAAGACTTTGACAAAATGCCTTGCTAAAGTCTGCTAAGCAAACCTAGTAATGGTGCGATGAAGATGTAAGAAGATGTATCTTCTTACAGATCAATAGGTCGATTTTAGAAAAGAACAATACACAGGGTAGAATAAAGGAACAGTTTTCTCAATGGAGGATGGTAAATAGTGGGAGTCCACTCAGGCTCTATGGGGGCAATAGTGTTTTTTAAAATTCATCTGTTTATCGATTCACAGATGAGATAGGTCTTTAATGACATCTAATGACTGAGAATTTGCTCAATCTGCTAATTTCCAAGCAGACTAAAAAAACTCTAATAAGATATTGCCAAAATGTACCACAAACAACAGAACAAAAAATGAGATTTGATTTAAACGGCTTCCTGTTTACTCTCACATAATGTACAAACTCACCTTCACAGTGTTATTATATACAGTCCTGGCCATGACCTTTGGTCCTCCTCCTCAGTCTTCCCAAAAGCATTGCCACCACCAGCTTTTACTCCCCCCTCTCTCTCACTTCAGCGGCTTTAGCCATTTCCCATGTTGCCTTTCACAACAACTAAATAGTGCCACCACTTGCTTCCTTCATCTCTCTCTTCAGAACACAAGTTTTCTGTAAACACTTCAGCACAACCTCTAGTCTCCACATGCTATCACAGTTCTGTAAACAAGCTTGTCTGTGTAAAACTAAAATAATACATATTCTTTCCATTTACTCCTGCATTCTCTTCTCTTCCTCTGTTGTCTCCCCTGGGTGAAATTGCTGACTGCAAGCTCTTGGTGCAGTGACCTGTCCTCTTGCACTCTGTAAATCACTATGAACATTGGTGGCACTATATAAACAAACAATTGTCTCCTACTCCTGTAACAGTCTAGTAACTGAGTGTGTGTGGAGAGAGGGGGGAGAGCTCCATTATACACTACACTTGCAGTGGACTGAATCAAACTTTCTTTCTTTCAATATGTTAAACCTTGGTATGAAAGAAAGATCTGGGCAAGCAAAAGGAAATCATTACTCCAAAATCTGGTAGCCAGCTACTAGGTTAATAGCTTTACAAAAGAATTAGAGGAATCTGTGAAGTAAAGGTCTTTCATTAATCATTCATTGTAAGAACTAAAATGGAACCTCTATGGCCAGATGCAGCATACCTGTGCATACCAAGGACTCATTTTCCACATCGTACCTAGTCTATGAGTTTCCCAAGGTCATCTAGCCAGCCATTGTTAAAAACAACGCCACTGGATCAAATGAACTTTTGGCCTGACACTGGATAGTAATTGACTTAATGTAGATATTAAAAGGTGAGCCCTAAAGTTGTGCAACATTTGGAACGATATACCAGAAATGTCAAAATTCATTACTTCAGTGTATACACATGTTCACAGACACACATAACAATGTACATGTGCCATATGTCTGCTCCATGTTTATTTTTGATTTATGCATCCTACACAAGTGTCAAAATAGCACACAATCTAGAAAGATTATGCAAAGGGATCTTGTCCACATCTTTGAGGCTAACCGGGCAAAAGACATTGCAGCTAAGAGTTGGAGCAGTCCTTGCCAATGGAGCCAGCCACATCAGAGCTTCTGTGAAATAATATTTCAATGGGAAGGAGCCATGGACTCTTTGAATGAGGATTTATCATGAGATTCTGTCAGGCAACTTACTGGGGAACAAGTGCTTTCACAAGCCCGCAGCCCAAGAGGGCAGCCCACCAAACTTTGATCCAATCGTAAGACTTCAGCTTGAGTAAATGAATTACATCAATGTAGGTTAAGTATACACCTCCCATTCATAGGAGCAAAGCAGCTTTGCTGAAAGGGGGGAAAAGATTCCATATAACCAGTCGCAGAGACAAAGCCTCTCTACTAAATCACCAGCAGAGGATTCGAGTAGCTAGACAACATGTTGTCAATATACTGTAGCATATGCTAGTGCAATGTTATACACTGGAACACTACAAATGGAATGAGAAAGTACAGCTTTCCAGATGTTGGACTGCAACTCATATCAGCCCTACCCATTCAGCTAATATTTAGGAAGGCTGAGAGCTACAGTTCAACAACATAGGGACAGCCAGACCCAGACCCTGACTTCTAAGACCTTAGCTTTCCTCGTCCAGGAGAATCCAAAGGCTTTGCTGTCTGTTACGAACTCTTAAATAATGGGACTCTGGTACCGACGTCTTCCCACATTATTAATACTTAGTACCTTGGTACCAACTCAAAACTTCAGTTGACTAATAAACCAAAAACTTCTAGCTTTAGCAGAGACATTTCTATCACCTACTCATTTGGTCGTGAGACATGCTCAACAGACAGGATACAGACATCTACTTGTGAAAATTAAAGTTACCTACTCAAATTCCTTATTAGAAGAATTTCACCTCTCATATAACGCCAGCATGGTACAGTGGTTTGAATGCTGGATTACAATTCTGGAGACCAGTGTTCAATTCCTCTCTCGGCCATGGAAACCGACTGGATGACTTTGGGCAAGTCATACACTCTCAGGCCCAGAAAACACCATGATAGATTCGTCTTAGGATTGCCATAAGATGGAAGCGATTTGAAGGCACACAACAACAATGTAGATTACTTAGGAAACAAAAAATACCATTGAAAAAGCACCAAAAACTAAGTCTTAATCATATTTTAGCATTAATCTTTCAGAGAGAAAACACATGCCAAAATACTTACATATGAAATGCTAAAGCAAAACTCTAGGTGAATAATTTGTAGAACTCTCCAGAAAAAAATACACTTTTAAATTACTTTTTTGAAAGCATCCCAGTTTAAATGCAATCCAGTTCATTAAAAGTACTATGTCTTTCGATTTATAACCTAGGAATGAAGGCCAACTTGGAGCCTTTAAGTAAATATGTATAGAATCATGACGGAAATTCATGATACCAACTTCATATTATGCTTCCAGTCGATTGCATGCTCATTGTACCTCCAAAATCCCATTTGCAACAAACATTTTATAAATCAGTTATTACTGCCATTTACAAGGAAAGATCTCAGACTTTGAAAAGTTGGCATCTACAGGATACATATAAACCTCAGAAGTACTTGGCATGTCTCCTCTATAATTGTAATCAGCATGACTGTAATAGATCTTTATTTTGCTGGTATACTTTAAGCCTGCACACAACTTGATTGCAATCCTTAAACAATTTAAGAACCATTCATCTTCAAAAAGACAACAGTCAAAGAACCCACCAGCGACTCTACTAGATCAGACCAAAGATTCAGCTAGATTGGTATCTTTCCCAACAGAGGCCAACCAAATGCTCCCAGATGCCAACAAATAGGACACGAGGACAAGAGTACTTCCCTGCTATTTAGCCCCTAACATATGGTACTCTGCGGCATACCGCCTCTGAACAGAGAGGTTCCATTTAGCAATCATCATGGATAATAACTATGGCATAAAGGGCAGTCCCTTTTGAACACAGCAAATCCCCATGTTAAGCTATTTAAGCTAGGAGCCATCAGCACATTCCAGCGTTTAATGGAATTCCAACTACCAAAATGCACTAAGAAATTCCATGTACAGTCAGCTCTCCATATCCACAGACTTTTTATCCACGGATCCAATCATCCACTGCTTGAAAATATTCCAAAAACATATAAATTCCACACAAAATTTCACTATAACATTGTATTTAATGGGACGTGACCATCCACTGATTTTTGTATCCACAGGTGATCCTGGAACCAAACCACAATGGATACCAAGGGCCCACTGTCGGTTGAGTTATGGCAACCCCATGAATTTCATAGTGTTTTCTTAGGCAAGGAATACACAGAGGTGTTTCGCCAGTTCCTTATGGTTCCTTGATGCCTACAGCATCAAGCATTTGTTGGCAGTATCCCATCCAAGTACTAACTAGGGCTGACCCTGCTTAGCTTCCAAGATCAAATGGGACCTGGTGTCTTAAAGCTATAATCTTTTCTCAAATGAAGTAAGGATCAAACCAAAGTTGCCGGTAACACTTTCAGCAGCAATTGTAACTTGGACATGAAAATGTTGGGTTATCCTACATTTGGCCTGGGAAACTTGGAGCCTTCCAGATTTTGTTGGGACTCACAACTCTTATCAGCCTCGGTCAACATGTTGAGGAGGACAGGAGCAGTAGTGCAAAAGTATCTGAAGAAAAACTCGTTCCCCACACCTTTACTAGGCCTTTCATTTCTCACTGTCACCATCTTATGCACAAATATTTCAACAATATTTCACATCCTGCAGACAATAAATCTATACTTCATCCAATTCTTAATTCGACGATATCCTGTTAAATAGATTGCAAGGTAATTTTTATGGGTTTTTGGGCTATGAGTCTGTGTTCTAGAAGAGTTTTTTCTTGACGTTTTGCCAGCAGCTGCGGTTGGCATCTAATGGTGAAACATCAGGAAAAAGCTCTTCTAGAACATGGTCTCATGGCCCCCCCAAAAATCAGAAAAAACTATGGATGCCCGCCATGAAAGCCTTCAACATTACGAGGTAACTTCTGCTGCTCTTCTTCTTCGTTGTAAACTATCATATATAATACCAAAAAAGGACAAATCATCCACAAGCCACACGTGCTTTCAGTGTTTCTTACTACTGTATTATTCACACTCCTTTTGACTTTTCATTTCCTCTCACTGTTGGTTCCTGATCATTTGTTCAATTCAGTACCAGCAACAAGGAATATACAGGGCAAACTGAACTACCTTTTATGCCTCCTGCCTCCTGTAACACTGCAAACTGTGAGGTGCAAAATACTGAGAGCATTACATATTGAGGCAAACAGAAAAATCTTGGCTGTGTTCACACTGGAGAAATAAACCAGTTTATTTCTCCAGTGTGAACACAACCCTTATGTACCCAACATGTCAAAAGACAGCTTGTTTAGAGGGCATATAAAAACAACATCCAGGGCGAAATGTTTGCTCACAACTACACACTTGTCTACCTGTAAGATGAAATAACATTTTTTTTTAACTTACTAAACATTTTTAACCTGCTTAACTTCAAATCTCACTCAAGTTTCTAGCAAATACATATGGTAATGTAACAGAGGTCCAAAACAGAAATAATCCAGTTTAAGACTGCTTTAACTGGGAACTGTAGTTTTGGGAGACATTTAGCCTTCCCTGTCAGAGAGCTCTGGTGCCACAGTGAACTACAATTCTTAACTGAGCTGAGGAAGTTAATGCGGTCTCAAACTGTACTATTTCTGCAGTGTGTTTTGGACCAAAGATCACAGCGTACCATACAAATATCTCGGTCAGTAGGATCCTGCATGTTGCTTCTGCCTTATGTGTCCCTTTCTCAGTTAGAAATGATTCTCCACACCGCTTTCTCCTTTCTAAATAAATATCTCCATGCCTTCCCTGAAGCATATGCTGAACCTCATCCCAACCCTAAAACGCTGGCACTGTCAACTTCCTCTTTGAAACTCACTTCCTGCTCCATGCGCCCTTTACTCCAACACAGCTCGGTACACACCTTTTCCCTGCCCTGTTCGTGTATGCACACAAAGTGCCCTCTGTGCATTTTCCAGGCCTCTGGTCTCCTTCCATTAAACTCCTCCAGAGGTATGGCTGCCAATCCAGCTCCACTTTTACCCCACCCATAGGCTTGGCCATCCATTCTCCTCCAAGAGCACAACGTCACCTATGCCATCTCTCCCGGGGGTCCTCCTTTTCCAGGATGTGTCCTCCATTTCAACCTTCTGTCCAGGAGGAATCCCAACATGCCCTCCATTTTGAGTGTGGAGAAGAAGCATGCATTTATAGTTACGATTTGAGGTTTTCTCTGGTCATGTCCTATGTTTTTCTTCACTGCCCTACATTTTATGGTGACTTGACCTCCGTTGCGGTGAGGCCATCTGGTCACCCTGATTTATCCTCCCTGTCAACAAACTCACTTTCACTGCAATCCACCAAACTTTTCCTTTCTTTTTTTCCTGTTGTTGTGCGCCTCTCTAGTTGTTTCTGACCTATGTCAAACCTAAGAGTGAGGCGCAGTGGTTTGAATGTTGGACTACAATTCCAGAGATGGGGGTTTGAATCCCAGTTTGGCCATGAAACCCATCGAGTGCCCTTTGGCGAGTCACATCCTCTCGGCCTCAAAGGAAGGCAATGGCAAACCTTCTCTGAACCAATCTTGCCAAGAAAAGCCCACGATAAGGACTTTAAAGTCACCGTAAGTCAGAAACAACTTGAAGGCACACAACAGCAACAAAGACGGGGGTTTATTGCCAAGTTTCTTCAGAGGGGTTTTGTCACTGCCATGCTCTGGGGCTGAGAGAGTGTGACATGCCCAGGTTCACCCAATGGGGTTTCCACAGCTGAGCTGGGATTCAAATGCTGGTCTCCCAGTATCCCAGTCCAACACTCAAACCGCTATACCAAGCTGACCCCCTTTCTTTTATATTTGTTGTTGTTGTTTTGTTGTTGTGTGCCTTGTTCAAATCACTCCTGACTTAGGCAAACCTATCATGGGGTTTTCTTGGCAAGTTTCTCCAAAGGAGGGGGGGGGTCTACCATGACCATCCTCCGAGGCTGAGAGAGTGTGACCCGACAAGGGTTTCCACGGCTGAGTGAGCGCGTTCAAAACCTGGTCTCCACAGTTGTAGTCCAATACTCAAACCTGGAATCAAAGTTGGCTTTTTACAAATTACAGCAGGGCTTCTTTTATACCATGAACTTCTCATGCCTTTTCCTTTCCAGTTGGTTTTGCCAAAGCCACCCTCAAAAGGCTGAGAGAGTGTGACTCGACCAAGGCCACCCAATGGGAACTGGAACAAGTCTAAGGTCCAAAACAGACTGCAGTTAAAGAGGTCTCGAACCAGAGATTATTGCTGCCATGAATATGAAACTCTGGACTAACTAAGGTCCAAAACAGAGTGCAGATTAATTTAATAATCCAGTTTGAGACTGCTTTAACTTGCCCTCCTGGCTAAGTGTTTAGGGAAACCTGACAGGAGGAGGCTGAAACGCCTCACAAAACTACAGTTTCCAGAATCCCCTAGCATTGAGCCAGGAGTTAAAGCAGTCTCAAGATGGATTATTAATCTGCAGTGTGCTTTGGGCCTTAATCCAAGATTGCATCCACACACCGTGGATAAAATAACCCGGTTTGGGAGCGCTTTAACTCTTTGTCTGACTCACTCGCTATGGAATTCTGGGAGTTGGAGTTTGTTGTGGGGCCCTTTGGGCCCCACAACAAACTCCAACTCCCAGAATTCCATAGCAGCTAGCCAGAAAGAGACTTAAAAGCGCTCCCAAACTGGTTTATTTTTCCAGTGTGGATGCACCCTCAGACTCAGGGCGGAGCCGCCCAACAACAACAACCCAAGCCTGGGCCTGCTGTTGTAGCTACTCCTCCTCCTACTCCTAGTAGTAGGCCTCACTCCTAGTAGTAGCAACAACAACAATAATAACGGACACAGAGAGAGAGAGAGAGAGACACCATGACGAGGCAAAGCTTGAGACAGATAGAAATTAAGGCCACCCAACATGAAGATGATAATAATATTAGTGTTGTTGTTGTTGATGATGATGATATTAATGTTGTTGTTGATAATAATATCAATGTTGTTGATGGTAATAATAATAATAATGTTGATGATGATAATATTGATGTTAATAATAATAATAATAGTTGTTGATGATGATACTGTAATATTGTTGTTGATGATAAGAATAGTTTTTGAGGATGATAATATTGTTGTTGATGATAATAATAATGTTGATGATAATAATAATATTGTTGATGATAATAATAATAATATTGATAATATTAATGTTGTTGATGATAATAATAAGTTTTTGATGATTATAATAATAATATTAATGTTGTTGATAATAATAATAATAATGTTGATGATAATATTAATGTTGTTGGTGATAATAATAATGTTGATAATAATAATAATAATAATAATAATAATAATATTAATGTTGATAATAATGTTTATGATGATAATATTAGTGTTGATGATGATGATAATAATAATGTTGACGATGATATTATTAATGTTCTTGATGGTAATAATTTTTGATGATTATAATATTAATGTTGTTGATGATAATAATGTTGATGATGATAATAATAATATTAATGTTGATGATAATAATAATAATAATGTTGATGATGATAATATTAATGTTGATTATAATAATAATAATATTAATGTTGATAATAATAATAATGTTGATGATGATAATAATAATAATAATAATAATGCTGACGATGATCTTCAGGGTCTCCTTCCCTTCCCTTTTTCCTTTCCTTTCCTTTCCCCTTTTGGGGTGTCTCTCTGTTCCTTCCTCCAGGCCTCAAACTCACCTTCATGTCGGGACATCCTAGTTCAAGAAGAAGAGGAGGAAAAGGAGGCGGTGGTGGTGGTGGTAGCAGTAGCAGCAATAACAATAATAACAATATATATAATAGCAGAGGAAGAGGAGGCCCAGCCAGGCCAGGCCCAGGCCTCTCTCTCTCTCTCTCTCTCTCAATCCCAGGCTCCAGTTCCCTTCTCCCTCTGCTCTGGTTGTTATGTCGGCTGCTGCTTGGGAGATGATGATGATGATGATGATGATAATAAGGATGGCTGCTGCTCCTTCTCCTTCTTCTCCTTCTTCGGTTTCCCTCCCCCGCTTCGGGGGTGAGGGCCGCCGCCGCCGTGACACACCACGACGGTGGTGGTGACTCTGGAGGAGGAGGAGGAAGGCCTCGGCGGTCTCAGGCAGCAGCTCTACTACTAGGCCCCGCCAGGAAGAAGCGCCGCCTTCTCCTCCTCCACGACGACGACGACGACGAGGCCTAGAAGGCTGCCTGCTAATGCCGCCGCCGCCGCCGCCTCTATGGTCCCTTCCTCCTCCTCCTCCTCCTCCTCCTCCCCGCCCTGCAACGACGACGCAAACGAGGCCTACTCTACTCCTCCTCCTCCTCCTCTTAGTCTTAGTCCTCCTTCCTTCCTTCCTTCCTTCCTTCCTGCCTCTCTCTTTCCCAGCAGGCGCCTTTCTTCTTGTCGCTTTTCCGGCCTCCTCTTGGAGGAAGTGGAAATAATAATAATTATTATTATTATTATTATTATATTTAATTATATGTATTTATATATTATTATATACATATATTATATTATATATTATTTATATTATTTATATTATATATATATATATATATATATACACAGTATATATTATTTATGTATTATTAATTATGAGGCAGAAAGATGAAGGGGCCCAAAAGGGAAAAGAAAGAAGGGAGAGAGAGAGAGTCTCTCTTAATGGCTTCCCTCTCTTTCCCTCCTATTATTATTATTATTATTATTATTATTGATGATGATGATGGTGAAGCAGAAAGAAGGGGACCAAAAGGGAAAAGAAAGAAGGGACACTGGAGACACAGAGAGAGAAGAAGATGATGAAGAGAGACAGACTCTCTTAATGGCTTCCCTCTCTCTTATTATTATTATTATTATTGATGATGATGATGAGGCAGAAAGAAGAAGGGGCCAAAAAGGGGGGGAAAAGAAGGGACACTGGAGACACAGAGAGAGAGAGGAGAAGAAAAGAGAGAGAGAGAGAGACTCTCTCTTAAAGGCTTCCCTATCTCTCTCTTATTATTATTATTATTATTATTGCCCCCCTTCAGAGAGAGAGAGAGGGAACAGGCCCAGCTCTTCTCTCCTCCTCCTCCTTCCCTTCTTCTTCAGAGAAAGGCTGTTTCGACTCTCTCTTAATGGCTTCCCTCTCTCTCTCTCTCTATTATTATTATTATTATTATTATTATTATTCCCTTCATAGAGATAGAAGAGAGAGAGAGGGAACAGGCCCAGCTCTCCTGTATTCTTCTTCTTCTACTACTACTCTCTTCTTCTTCTTCTTCTTCTCTCCTCAGAGAAAGGCTCTTTTGACTCTCTCTTAATGGCTTCCTTCTCTCTCTCCATTATTATTATTATTATTATTTCCCCCTCAGAGAGAGAGAGAAAGAGAGGGAACAGGCCAGCTTTCCTGTTTTCTTTTTCTTCTCTTTTCTTCTTCTTCCTTTCTCCTCAGAGAAAGGCTCTCTTAATGGCTTCCCTCTCTCTCAATCCTATTATTATTATTATTATTATTATTCCCCCTTCAGAGAGAGAGGAAGAAAGAGAGAGGGAACAGGCCCAGGTCTCCTATCTTCTTCTTCTTCTCCTTCTCTTTTCTTCTCCTTCCTTTCTCCTAAGAGAAAGGCTGTTCTGACTCTCTCTTAATGGCTTCCCTCTCTCCTGTTGTTATTGTTATTATTCCCCCTTCAGAGAGTCAGAAAGAGGGAGAGGGAACAGGCCCATCTTTCCTGTCATCTTCTCTTTTCTTCTTCTTCTCCTCTCGTCTTCAGAGAAAGGCTCTCGTAATGGCTTCCTTAAGAAGCCTGAGAGATTGTAGTTTATCACACTAGGGAGCAAACAGGATTTAAATGAGAGTTAAACAGGAATTAAACAGGAAATGCCTTATGTTTAACATAGGACATTTCCTGTTTAATTCCTGTTTAAATCCTGTTTAAATCCTGTTTGCCCCCTAGTGTGATGAACCTCGATGTGATAATAACTTACCCTTTGGCAACCGTGTGATGACACCCTTTGGCACTTGCATCATTATAGTGATCACCTATAACCTAACCACACCATAAAGCTCATGATAACTCCCTCTCTGCATCTCCCCCATTATCTGGGCAACACAGTTGATGATGGGGGTATAGTCTCTCCTCCAGGATGGACAAAGGGTTAGTGGTTTGGTTACATAAATATAGGGGGTCAGCGTTGGGTAGATGCAGTAAAGATCACAAGATGCAATTGCCTGGCAGTGAGGATGACCAATTTGGGAGAACTGTGAAAGCTTGGAGATGTTTCAAGGGTGAGAGGTTATAAAAACACAGTGCCATGGGGCACAAGTGAGAGATGTGTGTGGGCAACTTTGGGACCAAGGCACAATGGCGTCCCTAGGGAAACTTGGTTGTAGGCTGGACAAAAGGTCCAGACTCCCAGCTTTCCATGAACAAACATCCAAAGACGCAGGACACCATCTATACAATTAGTAGAGGAGGAATGTGTAGCTAGTTGTGTTAGAGCTTATGTTTCTTTCTACACTCAGATGAATATGATATTAAGAAGAAGCTCTTAATGGCTTCTTCACCTCTCTTAATGGCTTCCCTCTTTCTCTATTATTATTACTATTATTATTATTATTCCCCTCCTTCCCCTCAAACCAAATCTAGTTTGATACCTTTCTTGTAGAAAGGCTTGGCCTATGGCCTTCTGATTTCCCCTCTCAAATTTATATTATCTTCAAAAACATAACTGTTAGTCTGGAAAATCAGTGTGCAAAGGGATCTTGTAGCAACTTTGAAACTAACCGAAAGAGGTCAGTTAGTTTCTTTTTTAAAAAAATTATTAAGAGATTATACAAAAAGCAGAACAGTAAAGGATGGCTAAAACCCTACAAAATCTTACAATTATAAAATAAACTTTCAAAACTTTTAAAAGCATCATATATATAGTCCTATACAGTTTAAGTTGTTTGAAATAGATTGGAACATAGTGACCACTGGCAAGTTGGAGGGTGGACAATTTTAAAATTTGTATTAACAAAATCAATAAAAGGAAGCCCTTTGAATTAAATCGGTTAGTTTCAAAGGTGCTGCAACATCTCTTTACATACTCATATTATCTTGATAGTCCTTCTGCCCTTTTTCCCCCCAAACCAAAAAGCACCCAAAGGAGACACTTCTCTCCCTGAATTACCTTGCCTTAATGAAAAAAGGATTTTCACGGATATAGGAGGAAGGCAGTGGGGATTCCGATTTCTAACTAAAGATGCAGAAAGGCATGGGCTTCTGGTTTTCCTTCTCAAAACTCATTATTTTGGTAGTCCTTCTGCCCTTTTATCCCCAAACCAAAAATCACCCAAAGGAGACATTTCTCTTTGAATTACCCTGCCTTAGTGAGAATAGGATTTGCACAGATATATGAGGCAGGCAATGGAAATTCTGGTTTACAAGTGCAGGAATGCTAGGGCTTCTGGTTTCCCCTCTCAAATTCATATTATGCTGATTTTTGCCCCCCCCCCCTTTTCCCTCCAAACCAGAGCACCCAAAGGGGACATTTCTCCCTGAATTCACTATCGGAATCTCCCACTCTTGGAACTGGGGGTATTTACCTCTATTAAGCCTTCTCTTAACACACCTTCTTATTGCTGAGATCTACACTAGAAATACCTCTCTCCCTGGTATATCCTTAGGAGAGTAGGACTCCCCAAAGTTGTACTGACATCCCAGTAGATTTATTTGAAATAACAATGCAGAAATCTCCTTCTTGGATATGCTTTTCTAGACTATACTATTTGTGGCTCAGAATCTCTTTAAATCTAGAAACAAGTTCATTCTCAAACACTGTAAGAACCCAGCTAAAAACGCAGTACTGGGCAACTGTAAAAAGAAGAAGAAAATTATATGTGCCGGTATGTTGTCCAAATAGGGATAATTGCAGCGCAGACAATGCTTTGCATCTCTTCCGGGTTGTTTAGACAGTGAGAATAATCCAGGTAGACTCTTCACATGCTAAAAATGTTCACATGCATTTTTAATGCACCTGAGTAAACTTTGGGGGGGGGGGGGTTGTTCATAGTGTGAACAACAAACCTGAAATGCATGAGAGAGATTATTCGTAGTCACAATAAAAAAAAGTGTGAATGACATCTTGGTTTCTGACACAGTTTTATTGTTAACAGGCCCTATCTCAGTTTCATCATTTATTGCTTTGTATTTATTGAAACAAGAACAAATGGGGAGAAGATCTATTGAGATGTCATATGTTTTTTCAGTATTATAGCTTGTCATGGTTTGCAATGAAGATTTCTCCAAAAAGAAATGAAAGTGCAAATTAATTGAGCAGAACAAAACTCGCCCCTTTTAATTAGTTTGTGTATACCTGAAGGTAGTAACTGGAGGCTTTTGTTCTAAATTTGTCCCCATGCAGGACCCTGGTTTCCTTCATGGTTACCAGCAACATAGTCACAAAAGATCTGGGCATAAAACACTGGTGAGCTATTTTAGAGGGTGGGACTGAGGTTTATCTTCCTCAGCTCTCAAAGTGCATCTCCAGAAAATCTAGTTGTTGACAAATGACACAGAACCAACACAATTGACTACATTTCCTTGTCATTTATTTCTGGTATTTGAATGGCTAGTGCAACTCCCAAATACTTTTGAAACAGAAAACTTTAATATCAAAACAATAAAACTATTTTTGCCATTTCCTGCTATAATAAACTCTTTACATTGTTCTGGATATAAAATTCTGATTATCACATCAAGGGAGAGAAGAGGGAAGAGTGGCCCATCACCAGCTCCAGCCCTGCCAATATATTGGTAGACGCTACTCACTCTGGTGACCCCCTGAGATCTTCCAGGAGTTAATGCATACCTGTCCCCCTAACATCCATATTATAAAGTAGGGAAGGACAAATTGTGGCTCTCCAGATGTTGGACTGCAAACCCTATCAGCCCTTATTAGAATACTTGAATGTATTATTTTAAAACAGTTCAGATATAAATATAGAGCAACACATTGCCCATCCTTCTTACAATGGGAGAGGGGATTTAAAACCCTCTTGAACACAGAATAATAGAAGCTGTAGTCCAAGACATTTGGAGAACACTTGGGAAGGCAATGGCAAACCTCCTCTGAACAAATCTTGCCAAGAAAAGGCCATGGTGGGGTTGGCTTAGGGTTGCCATAAATCGGGAATGACTTGAAGGAACACAACAACAACAGATTGAGAAAAGGGATAAATTTAACAGGCAGAGAAGAGGCCAAGACTATCTTCTGAGAAATTCCTAGTTCAAATCTCACGGAAGTGAAAATAATCTACTGAGATAATATGTATAATAATATGTATGAAGTACTTTCAGCATTCTAAATGTTAACTAAGAATGTTTTTCCGCAGCAATATCTAGTTTCATTTTGCATTATTTGATTCATTAATCATCACTTATCACAGTAACATCTCTGATCCCACAGCACACAGACTTATGAAGCAATTTTTAATTATATGAAGGTATAGATTTCTTACTAATATTTTAAACAATGCTGATTATTGATCAATATTACTGCTATGTGTATATATGACTTCAAGTTGCCTGTCGACTTATGGCGACCGCATGAATTTCATAGGGTTTTCTTAGGCAAGGAACACTCAGGTGATTTTTTGTGGGTTTTTGGGGCTATATGGCCATGTTCTAGGAGAGTTTATTCCTGACCTTTCACCAGCATCTGTGGCTGGCATCTTTAGAGAATGCAATCTCTGAAGATGCCACCCACAGATGCTGGCGAAACGTCAAGAATAAACTCTTCTAGAACTTGGCCATATAGCCCAAAAAACCCACACAAAACTATGGATGCCGGCCATGAAAGCCTTCAGCTTCACAATGCTCTGGTGGTTTTGCCAGTTCGGTCCTTTGAAATACAGCCTTCAGCACAAGGTATTCCTTGGCAGTCTCCCACTCAAATACTTATTAGGGCCGACCCTGCTTAGCTTTCAAGATCAGACCGACTCTAGGATATTTAGGCCTAAGACCCATTATTTGTCTTGTTGGCAGTCTATGGCATCTATATAACACTCCTTCACATTTCAGATGAGTTGATTCTTTTCCTGTCAGCTCCCTTCACTGTCAATCTTTCACAACCAAACATGGATATTGGAAATATGATGGCATGGACAATCCTAACGGTATTCAATGAAGAGTCTTTACATTTAAGCTTCTTAGACAGTTCCTTCATAGCTGCCCTTTTAAGTCCTAATATTCTGTGAATTAGTCCAAAACATTTGATGGGTCAAAGGTTTCCCATCCTCACTCCCGTTCTATATTACCCTGTTCTTAAATACTGTATTTATTTCAGTCTTCCAGGCTAATCTGTCCTGAGTTAGCCTTAGCAAATTCTCATATAACTTTGAAATAAGTACAAAGGAAGGAAAATAAATATTGTGAAGCAGTAATAACGTATACACTCACCTCTCCACATTATCTGGGGTTAGAGGCACAGGACCCCCCACGAATGTGGAAAAACTGCAAATAACAAAACCACTATGTTTTTACTTGAGTGAACACCTCTCTAGGAATCTCTAGGTTCTCCAATGCAACGCTGTGATCCACTGCTGCCAGACATTGGAGTTTATCACACAGAGTTTATCCTGTGCAGAAACAGGATTTAAATTGGGAAAATCCCCAAAGCAGGATCTTTTTCAGATGATGTCAGGGGGAATCCTGCACAGAAAGTGGACCAATTCCTCAAAAGCAGGATCATTTTCATACGCCGTAGGGGGCACTGAGCATTCATCCAACATTAACCTGCACAGAAAGTGGACAAAATTGGCTGCGTTTTACTTTTGAGATTTTCCTGAAAGTAAAAAGTGGCCCATTTTGTCCACTTTCTATGCAGGTTAATTTTGGATTAATGTTCAATGCCCCTGATGTGTCTGAAAACGATCCTGCTTTTATAGAAGTTTTCTGGGAGTTAACTCCTGTTTCTGCACAGGATTTGGGCATTTAGCCTCCCATGTGATAAACTCCATTTAACTGCACTGGAGGAGCTACAAGTTTCTAGTGGAGTATTCTCTCTAGGAATCTCTAGGTCCTTCAGTGCAACTTTTGCTTAAGAGTTGACCATAGAGTTGTGTTGGGGGACCTAGATATTTCTAGAGAGAACATATTAATACAAATCTGTGAATAATCAAAGCCAGAAAAGTCAAAGCCGCAAGCGTGGAGGGACGAGTGTACTTTCTAAATTGTAGTGCCATGCATCCTTCCATTCTTATTATACCTGATTTTTTTTCCTTTTACAACCGAGCAGTTTCTTCATGCTCCTTAGATTGACAATACATGTTATTATTTTACCTTCTCCATCTCCTCTAATCTGCATCCTTTTCTTCTAATCTACATCTTTTTTAGGAATCTATTTATTTATGATTTCAATTGTATGCTGCCTTCCTCCCAGAAGGGACCCAAGGCAGCTAACAGATAAAAACGTTTTAAAAATCATTACAATATACATTCAAAACAGTTAAAATAATCTAAAAATAGTATAAAAGAACATAAAAATATACAAAAGCTAAAAGGCACAATCAATCAATAGCACCTGGATCCTGCCAAACCTAGCAGTACCTATTCCCTCCTAATTTCTTTCTCCTCCTGCCTCTAGCATACCTCTACATATCTCCCTGCAGATGGAGCTCTGCCCAGTTTGCTAACCATAGAGTTTAGAAGGCGACCATTTTGTCTGAGGGCATGTTTGCTTCAATCTGCTTCACAACAACCAAAAAAAGTCTCCATCTCTATGACTGGTAGTGTGACCTCATACAAGATTTTATGGCACAGTGTCATCCTTTTTTTTTTTTTTTACTGAGAAAGGCTGTAAAGTCATCTCTTTGAAGGACAAAGTTTTGAGAATTGTATTGTAGACAGCTGAAAGTACTCTCTTTCCAAATCCAAAGTACAGTACAATAACATCCAAAATCCACAAAACAGTGCTGCCTTGATTCCACCCACCAAAATGGACAAAATATATGAGACATTGTGCATTTTGGCTAGGCGAATAGAAGTATCACTGTTTTATGGATTTTGTTTTTCTTATGTTCTTTGAATATATTTTTATTAAATATATGCTGGTTATACAAAAAGACAGCAAAGAAACTAAACAGAAAGAAATAAAAAGAAAAAAGAAACCATATGGATATCATATTAACATACAAAGTCACTGGTATTATTATATACTCAGTTTCTGTTTTTCAAAATCTCTAAGCCATACATCTTCTTCAACTTTAATCTTCTAGATACCTTGCTTTATTTCTTCTTACATTTACCTACTCTTTTCTTTATCTTTCCCTTTTTATCCTTCATTATATTCTTTAATCTACTTGCTCATCCCCTTCCTTTTCACTTTCTCATACCTTCTCATCAACATACTTCATCCTTTGTTAAGTTTTCCTACTCATTCTGTCATATCTTTAATCTACTTGCCCATGACTTTCCTTTTTTGTTTTGTGGATTTTGGATGTTACTGTATGTTGCTATATAGCCAACATGACTACAACTTAATATAATCCTAAATCCAGTTCTCTTTTGTCGCATGGTTTTATGAATGTGAATTAATAATAATAATATTCTCATAAGATTAAGTTTGGAAGATAGAGTAAACAGGAATAATAATAATAATAATAATCTTATAAGATTAAGTTTGAAAGATGGAGTAGTAGACAGGAATTATTACTCTTACCATTATTACTACAGTACTAAACTTGCCCCCAGAGAGCCAGCATGCTGCATTGATCTGAGAGTTGGACTGTGACTTTGGAGACCAGGGTTCAAATCCCTGCTCAGCCATGGAAATTCACTGAGTGAATTCAACATTGAATTCAGAGGAAGGCAAAGGCAAACCCACTCAGAACAAATCTTGCCACAAAAATCCCTTAATATCTTCGCCCATGTGTTGCCGTAAGTGAGAAAGAATGTGAAGGCACACAATACGAAAACATGCCCTCAAATTATCAACTTGGTAGGTATAACAGAAGGATTACTTAACAGAGTCTCAACCTTCCCTCATATTTCTTTGAATGTTCTATCCAAAGACAAATAAGGTTGCAGTGCCACCTTTCAAAAGTTATCTGAATGGTGATCAATTAAATTGGTAGATTCAGCCATTTAATTAAGTTGTTGAAAATAATCAGTTATTTTTCAAAACTGTTCATATTTAGGCTCCCAGAAAACCTCATTATAAGTTTGCCTTAGGGTCATCATAAGTCGGAAATGATGAAGGCACACAACAACAAAGAGGGAAGAGCAGTTAATTATATTTTTAAAGTGGTGACAATTACTAGCTGTTGAAGATAAATGTTTTTATAGAAGTTCTCTCTCTCTCTCTCTCTCTCTCTATCTATCTCTATCTATATATATATATTCACCGAAAACTATGCTTATTCACGTAGGACCAATTTCTCCAACTTGGGTACTTCTGGAAAGCCAAGGATGAGTAACAATGAGAGCGGTAATCCAAAACATGTACTTTTCACCCAAGCCAGCCTTCTGAAAACTCAATTTCTTCATCCTTGGCTTTCCAGAGGTACCTAGTCTCATGCTCTCAGCTTCAGAGAAAGGAAATGGCAAACCTCCACTGACAAGTCAGGCCAGAAAAACCCCCTGATAAGGTTCTCCTTAGGGTTGCCCTAAGTCAAAAATGAGTTGAAGGCACACAGCAACAAAAAGAAGAAGTCCAGATTCATAGTCCAACACTTAAACTACTACACCATGCTGGCTCTCTAAACTACCCTACATATAAAATAAGTTTGAATAAAGCCTGGGGCTGCTGCTGTAATTTTCAGGCTGATGTTGCATTTAGGGTAGTTTAGAGAGCAGTGTGGTGTTTGAGTGTTAAGCATGTGACTTGCCCAAGGTCACCTGGTGGGCTTCAGATCGGAGCTGGGAACTGAACCCTGATCTTAAGTCAAACCCCTATGTCACACTGGCTCTCTACAACGATTGAGACCATGGTTCAATACCCTGCTTGGGCATAAAAACCCACCTGGTGATCTTGGGAAAGGCTTGCAGGCACACAACAACAACTAGCTATACCTTTTTTTGTCTTCTTGGCTTATTATTGGCTTATTTTGAACAAGCTGTTAAACTCAGTGCTTATGGTGATGTCTAACCTCAGGATCTGGGTTTGTTGTTCCAAGCAAGTTAGGATTGCATACCCTCCAGCTGTCCTGATCCGGCAGGGACGGACCTGATAAATCCTCTGCTGCCCCACTTTCTCAGCTGCTTTTAAAGTGTACAATTTCTGTCTCCTCATCTCACTTCCCCCCTTTGTGATCAGTTTACTTCAGTTGCTGCAAACTGAGTTCAAAGTGCCAAAGTGGGGTATATTAATTAACTCAGCAGGAACCAGAGGAGAGGGCAGTAGGCCTGAGCCAAAGCAAGCTGCTGCAGCTTCTAGTTTATGAATTATTCTTCATGATAAATGTTGCCCCCTTTACCACATTGTGATGTTGACCTGCCCTATGTGTCCCAGTTTTCATCCGTGAAATGTTGGAAGGTATGGTATTGTAGGCAACGCCAACTCAGGCTTTGTTGCTTGGCTGATGAACCTTGGCTTAATACGGAGCTGACAAACCAGGAACTTGGGTTCAGACATCACAGTAAACTATCTCTTCCTGGGTTTTCCTGCTTCTGCTAAGCAGGAGGACAGTCTGCTTGCACCAACAGGAGTAAGCAAGGAATTATATGTAGGATTATACATGAATGCAGCCACTGAAGGTATCAAGCATATTTTGATATGATTCCCCCCCCCCCCCAGAACATGTCTCAGTGATGTATTCTGATATGGTTCAGCATTTTAATGAAGTTTTAGGTTTTGCCTCCCTCCCTTGCACATCATTCAAAGTTCTTCTTTATGCTGATAAGAGAGAAAACTCTCCCCTGCTATCTGGATCAGAATATTTAAAAGCAGATATTAAAGCAACATTGAATACTGAAGCTCTTCTGAACAGGTAACATACATATTAAAATGCTCAGGACTAATATGCATTTACTGAACTCTGCTAAACCTGCTTCATCTCCAAATTCTTCTATATTTGACAACCATTTGAATGCATGAGATGACTCTGCTGAAAAGGCATTATGGTTCAAGGTAAGTATAAAACTGCTGTAAATATATTCGGGGTAGCCATGTTGGCCATACAGCAAAATACAATAACATCCCAAATCCACAAAGCAGCAATATATTTTATTGGACCAACCAAAAAATGCACAAAATACATCATGCAAGCTTTGAAAGCTCCACTAGCTCTCCCATCAAGCAAAGATGTTAAAATTATACAGAATGTGTGTGGGTGCTGATTTTAGAGTCACAGGCCTATATTTTGTAGTATTGTGTACAGAATAAAATAGAAATGAAATGGATCGCAAGGCCTGTGTAGTCCAACTCTGCCTGTATAGGACTCCACAGCTGAAGCATCCTTGAGAGATCTAGCCTCTGTTATTGTTTTGCTTTTAAATATCCAGTGTAAAGGTCCAAGGCCATTTTATTCCACTGTCAGACAGTTCTTACCATTAGTAAATTATTCCTAATGTGTAGTCCTGGGCCCAGTGTTGTTCAACATCTTTATAAATGATTTAGAAGATGGAATAAAAGGAATGCTTATCAAATTTGCGGATGATACCAAATGAAGGGAGAGGTAGCTATGACAGCATCAGTATTCAAAATGATATTAAGAGGCCGGTTAGCCCAGCCTGAACTAACAAAATGAATTTAAACAGGGATAAATGTAAGGTACTACATCTGGGCAGGAAAAAGGAAATGCAGAAATACCAGATGAGTGGCACCTGGCTTGAAAGCAGTACCTGTGAAAAGGATCCAGGTACAGTATCTTAGTAGACCACAGGCTCAACATGAGTCAACAATGTGATGTGGCACCCAAAAAAGTTGACGGCACTTCTATTCATCCGGTTCAGCAAGCCTGCAGTCCTGGTTTCATCTTTGACTCCTCTCTGTCATTTATCCCCCAGATTCAGGCCACTGCCAAGACCTGTAGATTCTCTCTTTACAACATTGCTAAAATCCGTCCACTCTTCTCAGCCTCCACTGCCAAGACTCTGGTCCATGCCCTGGTGGTCTCGCGACTAGATTATTGTAACCTTCTTCTGACAGGGCTTCCTCTCTCTCGCCTCCATCCTTTAATCTCTGTCCAGAACTCAGCTGCATGTATTATCACATCTGCTTGCCACTTTGACCATGTTTCTCCTCTCTTATCCTCCCTTCACTAGCTCCCCTTCCCCTTCCGCATCCAGTACAAGATTTTGTTTTTGACTTTCAAAGCCCTCCACGGACTGGCCCCTCCATACTTGTCTGAACTTCTTTCTCCTCACACTCCTTCTCATACCCTCCGTTCTGGTAGTCAAGGTCTCCTGTCCCAGCTGAGGATTTCCACTGCCCTGTCCCAGATTCGTCCTGTCTCACTTGCTGCCCCTCACTCCTGGAACCTTCTTCCCCCAAATGTGCGCCTATCACTTCTCTAACCAGGTTCAAAAGTAAGTTAAAGACTATATTGTTTAGGGAAGCGTTCCCAGGATTGTGCCATCTGCCCCCAGGATGCCTCCTCTTAACTATGTTTTAAGAACCCAAGCCCTCCCTCCAGTCCATCTGCCTTGGTCCAGGCCCCAGAGGGAGAGAAGAACCCCTGGACCTCACCCCCTTTCCTATCACCTTCCCCTCTTCCTTTTGTGTTGTCTTTTAGACTGTAAGCCTGTGGGCAGGGATCTGTCTAACTATAAGATTGTATGTACAGCACTGTGTAAACTTACAGCGCTATATTATTATTATTATTATTATTATTATTAAAAATAATAATAGGCTGCATGAACAGGAATGCAGTGTCTAGATCAAGGGAAGTAGCAGTGCTGCTCTATTCTACTTTCACCAGATCTCATCTGTAGTACTGTGTCCTGTTCTGGGGCCCATCCATACCATGCAGTTATACTGCCATTATTCAGTTTTGACTGCCATAGTTTTGTCTCAAGGAATCTTGGGATTTGCAGTTTAGAAGAGACATTTAGAATTCTCAGCCAGAGTATTTTAGTGCCTCACCACACTACAAACTCCAGGATTCCATGGGATACATAGGATTCCATATGATACAACCATAGCAATGGAATAATAGTGCTATAATTCTGTACTGTGAATGGACCCCTGGGGACCACAGTTCAAGAAGTACATTGACAAGCTGCCCAGCAATGTTCAAGATGATCAAAGGTCTGGAAACAGTATATAAGGAGATCTTGTAGCACCTTTGAGACTGTTTTAGTCACCCTTCTCTAGATATGTTCTATCCTTCCTAAACTGTGGTGCCCACATCTGTACACGGTACTTCACTGAGGATTAACCAAAACAGGACAGAATTTGATTCTGTTACTTTACTTGATTTCAACACTGTCCTTCTTTTGATGCAGCACAGAGCTGTGTTTTTTGTCATCACATCACACTGTTGACTGATTTTTAGCTTTTGGTCTAGCAAGACCTCTTGATCCTTTTCACATGTACTGGTGTTCTGTCAAGTGTCACCCATTCTATATTTGTAAATCTGATACCCCCTTCCTATATAGTATCCATGTTGAAAATGCTTTTGTTATTTTCAGCAGCTTTATCCAATCTATTAAGGGCATTTTGAACTCTGATTCTGTCTTTTAAAGAGTTATCTACCTGTTTCACTTTGATGTCATCATCAATGTGGATAAGCATACTCTATTCCTTCATCCAAGCAATTAAATATTAATAATAAATATCCTGAACAACACTGGGCCCAGGGTAGAAACCTGCAGCACCCCACTTGCTACTCTTCTCCCGATTAATGAGGAATAACTAGTGAACACTCTGGTTTGGTCCATTAACCAACTATAAATCCATTTTAACAGTAGCATTGTCTACTCCTAAGTTGTTTGCAAGAGTATCATGGGGACCTTGCCAAAAGCCATACAGAAGTCAGTATATCCACAGCATTCATGTGATCTCCCAAGCTTGTATCATCAGCATCATAGAAATAAGATTAGTCTGGCCTGACTTGTTTGGAGAAATCCCTGCTAGTTCTTACTAATCACAACATTCTTTTCTAATTACTCACAGACCAACAGTTCAATGATCTGTTCTCCACTTTTTCATTCTCATTGGAATGGTTTGTAATTGTGCCTTTGGGCCATGAAGCATTTAGATGGACAACTGAAATGATGGTGAAGGAGGACATGAGATGAATCTGATTAAACATGGATTAGGACCATTTTAGGGCAGGCTGTGCACTGCTGAGGGCAGTTAAGAGATTGCTCTATGCTGCTTCTATTAGCATGCTCCTTTGTAGCAGTGGTCTTCAAGTATTTATGTGGCTATTCCAATATGAATTCCAGACAAGGAACCCAGTCTAATGAATTTCAAAACATTTTGTTGGGGAAAAAAATCATTTGTATCTATTCCAAGATGGACTCCACACTGAAGGCAAATTTTGAGGAAATAATTGAGGCACGTATTTGTCCAGTTTTGATGGATGAGTTTCTATTGTTTACCCTTGAAGAAATGAGACCAACTAGTTGCTTATTAGCCTTGAGCCCACCCTGGTTAGTAAGAGCTAACAGAGCAGGCTGGCCAATTTGTTGGTGGAAGTTTTGAATGATTAAGGGAGTTGTTTTCCAATCCCACTGAAATATGCAGTTTCAAGATCTTTGTTGAAGAACTCTACACTGGATCCCACTATCCTAGGTAATTATTAGCTAGTAACGATCAGCTTTATTTTTATTTTTTTAGATAGGGTAGTTTTTGAGAAACTAGAGAGCCAGTGTGGTGCAGTCGTTTGAGCGCTGGAGATCAGGGTTTGAATCCTGGCTCGACCATGGAAATCCTCTGGGTGACCTTGGGCACTGTCTCAGCCTCAAAGGGAGGCAAAGGCAAACAAGTGCTGAAGAAATCTTGCCAGGAAAACCTCATGATAGGTTTGTCCTAATGTTGCCATAAGTCATGGACAACTTGAAGGCACACGAAGAGAAACTGGTGGTAGCAGAACTCCAAGCTTTCTTGAATGAAGCTGATGACTGGGATCTGTTCCAGTCTAGGTTCAGCTCTGGTCTGGGGACAGAATCAGCCCAGATCACCATGGTGGAAGATCTATGCCAGGAACTTGACTGGGAGAATATATTCCTATTTGAGTATATCAAACTCTTGGAGTTTGATGTCTTAATGGCATTTGGTATCATTGATCATGCTATTCTCTTGGACTGTTTGGCTGCTATTGTATTCAGTAACATTGTCCTGTGGTGGTTCTTGTCCTGCCTGGCTTCATGGCCATTAGTTTTGATTTCCTCAGGCTCAATACTGCCCACCTATGCTCTGAGTATGTGAAGGTGTAGGGTATGTTGATGATATACAGCTGTTTATTTTTTAAGTGATACCAAAAAGGTTTGTAGAAGTCTTGAATTGCTGCATGGCTCAGAAAAGGTCTGGATGTTAGGTGAGCAAACTGAGGCTCAGTCAAACCAGCTATGTTAACCAACAGAAAAGCCAGTCAGCCATTGGAATTAAAACGTGTACTGGATAGGACACTGTTCCTTGCCATGGTGGCGAACTTATGGCATGCATGTCCTCTCTGGCACACAAAGCCATTTCTGAAGGCACATGGAGAGACAGCAGGGCAGGAGAAGAGTAAGAATAGGCATGCACCTGTTTCTTCTCTTCCCTGACCCTCCTGTACCTTTAGATGCCTCCCCAGAGATGGCTAAAGGCACAGCAGGGTAGGAGGAAGAAGAGGAACAAGCGCATGCCTGTTCTTCCTCTTCACTCCCGGCCCTTCAGCTGTCTCCAGGGAAGTTCCACCCCCCGGAAGTCCCTGCCCCTGGCACCTGGTAACACCTGATGCAGGAATGCCTTTGAGTTTGGGTACTCGATCTCTAAAAGGTTCACCCTCATTATTCTAAAGGTTCAAAGTTTGGGTGTGGTTTTGTACCCAATACAGTGGTCCCTTGGTTTACGAATCCCCCGGGGTACGAAACCGGCGGGACCGCTAAAGTATCCCCCGGGATCCGAAAGATCCCCCGGGATACGGGAAAAAAAACCGCGCGGCCCCTTTAAATCGGCCGCGCGGCCCCTTTAAAATAGCGGTCCCCCGGGAAACGAATGCTTCTGGGTTACGAAAGGTAATCCGGAACGGATTACCTTCGTAACCCGGGGGACCACTGTATTGCTCCTGCAAGGCAATGAGGCTGCTGTGACCAGGAGTACCTATGGCCAGGACATATCCATGCCTTAATTACATGTTGATTATCCTCTTGTAATGTGTTCTGTGCCAGGCTGCACTTGAAAATCGTTCAGAAACTAGAGCAAAATGTGCTGACCAGGCTATTGTCTGGCATATGTTTAAGGCACCATATGTAACCAGTCTTAAACCAACTACACGGGTTTCCAATTTGAGCTCAATTCAAGGTGCTGGATTTTAACCTACAAAGCTTGGACAGCTTGAGGACAGAATATCTGAAAGACTGGAGGCTGCCAGGATATTGAGGCGGCTCTCGTTTCTTCCACCATGCAGGTAGCATTTGATCAGTATGTAAGATAGGACTTTGTCTGTTGCAGTACCTCAATTGTTCAACTCCCTCCCAAAGGAAGTCAAACTGACTCCATGCTTGCTAAACTTCAGTCAGGCAGCAAAAATATTACCTAGGGTCTCTAATGTGGAAAACAGTATATCTGTTTTACTGTCCAGTGCTATGGAAGAATTGGTGGGTTGAAAAGAAATTGAAAAGTATTTTTAAACAAAACTACACATAATGAGAGATTCGCCAGGGCCTACAAATCTGTGGATCAGGATGGGCACCATCCAGTGTTTACAGGGCAATGGGTGTGGTATTTTTGATCCCCTGGTGGACTGCAATAGCTCACCTGAAAATACCCAGAAATGACTAAAACAACACATGTAGATGTCTTCCTCGCTATTTTGGGGTACACGACTGCTAAACAGTATTTAGTGAGATAAATGAGCCCATAGGAGTCGATTTCTGGTCAAAAAAGCTTTGTCAGATGATTTATTTTAAATTTGGGGGATTCAAGGCCTTGTGGGGGGGGCAGGGAAGGGATGCACAATTTTAGATATTTAAAAAGGTCAATATCAAAACACATATTCAGTCCTTGTGCAAGTATCTATATCTTTATTACAAATTATTGATGGCATTAGTTGGGTACAATGAAAACACAGTGTTGCATAGCTCTTCCAGTACACAACTACATACCCTCCTTACAGTAACTAAAATTAAGTTACTCTATATATCCACTGTACACAAGGTCTTTACAATCCAACTCAAATACATTCAGAATCTTACATGCGCTTGCTTTATGAGAACATGGGCCACTTTATGGAGGCCAAGGCTGGGAATTGATTTAGGGCATTAAATTTGCTAGTACAGCATTGTTTATATACTGTTAAGAAACAATACCTTTATTTGGTACAATTCAAGTAATTATTAAATGTCTTTCAAACGCACAGTGCTTTGGACCACCCCATAACTAACCTTTATAGCAGCAGAAATCACAGGTCTATTTGTTACATAGAACTCTGTGCATTCTCTGTGTAGTTAGAAGCAACATCTCTGCAGTAATGTATAGTTACAACATATTTTGGGAGAAAGGGACAACACTGTTTAAGTGTCTGCCTGGGAATCCCCAAAGTTTGTGTAATACACACAGAACTGAAGGCCATGTTTTTTCCTCCTAATATGAAGTTACTGCTGATCACCTTCAGTTGGCACATCGTGTTCCTCATTTGGGCTGTGTTTACTCTTAAGGGATCTTCCAATGTATCGCCAGTATTCCTTCCGTATTATATCCTTTTCTTTAGCCAAGATTTCACATAACTATAGAAAAGAATTACAAGTTTGTTTAAAACACTGTACAGTTCTCCTCTGTTTACTATAGAATTACACAAATGTTCAGTTATACTATTTTTATTACTGTATGTAGTATTCTGTGTGTACATATAATCTGTTTATGATAAATCACCCTCATTGTTTTACAGACAACAAAAGTTTTTAAAAGAATGCAAGTCTATGTGCCAAGGATGTTACAACAGACCAGGGAACAACATCAGTTAGAGTAAAACAGGAAAAATACTGCCTCGTTTTTTTCACTTCTCAACAGTGGAATCAAATTTTCAGGGAAAGCATATGTTGTTGTTGTGTGTCTTCAGATAGTTTCTGACTTCAACCCTAAGGCAAATTTATTACAAGGTTTTCTTGGCAAGATTTGTTTAGAGGAGGTTGGTCTTTATCCTCCTCTGAGGCTGAGAAACTGTGATTTGCCCAAATGTCGTTCCATGGCTGGGTGGAGATTCGAACACTGGTCTCCAACACTCAAACCACTCCACCACACTGACCCTCAGGGAAAGCATACACACTTTAATTAATTGGTTCTCAAACTTTTTACCCTTCTGACCCCCTTTACAGCTATATGTAGACATAGTGCCCCTCCTCCACATAGTATATTATTTTTTGTCTATTTTGTGTATTTTAGTTCATACATTCATGTACTGTATATCCATATTTTAACATTTTCCAGGAAAATAGCTCTCCTCCTCCCGCAGGGAGAGGCTTCAAGTACCCTCCTTGCCTTTCTCTTCCCCTCCAGGACAGAAAAAGCTTGGGGGGACAGGGAATCAAGGCCTCCATGTTGCATCCACATTTGAGCGATTCTTGAGACACCCTCAGGGGTCCCACCCCACAGTGTGAGAACTACTGCCTTATTTAAGCACATGGTTTTACTTATTAAACACGCACCCTTATTTCTTTTATCCTTATTTGGATAAATGAACCATCTGGAGAATACAAAGCAGTGCCCTCAGAAAGGCTGCTACAATAGTCATGTTGGACATTGCTAGTATTCACTGTGCTTTTATTTTAACCAGAAATGAATAGCTTCAGAGAACAGAGCCACCAAATTCAGTCTGGATTCTATTTCATTGTCAGCAAATCACTATGAGAACTGTTAGGGTAGAGAGCCAGCATGGTGTGATGCATTTATTTCCATCATTTGCCTTTGAAGATGTGCTGAGCGACCACTGCCATCATCCTCATCTAACACAGCTGAGGATGATGAGAATCTAGATCAAGGGAAATAATAGTGCCACTCTATTCTGCTTTGGTCAGGCCCCACCTGGAATACTATGTCCAGTTCTGGGCACCACAATTCAAAAAAGATGAGGAGAAACTGGAGCATGTCCAAAGGAGGGCAACTAAGATGGTGAAGGGTCTGGAAACCATGCCCTATGAGGAACACCTTAGGGAACTGGGGATGATTAGCCTGAAGAAGAGAAGGTTAAGAGGTGATATGAAAGCCCTGTTTAAATATTTGAAGGGATGTCATATTGAGGAGGGAGCAAGCTTGTTTTCTGCTGCTCCAGAGACTAGGACGCGGAACAATGGATACAAATTGCAGGAAAAGAGATTCCACCTCAACATTGGGAGGAACTTCCTGACAGTAAGGGCTGTTCGACAGTGGAACACACTCCCTCAGAGTGTGGTGGAGTCTCCTTCCTTAGAGGTCTTTAAGCAGAGGCTCGATGGCCATCTGTCAGGGATGCTTTGATTGGGAGTTCCTGCATGGCAGGGGGTTGGACTGGATGGCCCTTGTGGTCTCTTCCAACTCTATGATTCTATGAGAATGACACTCCAGCACATCTGTAAGATGTCAGGTTGGGAAGCTGGATTAATGGACCGAGAGCCAGGACAAGCCTGAGGTAAAGCCATACTTTGGCCTCATTCCCACTACCTTTTAAACCGGATCGTTATTCGGGTCAAATCGGTTTAATGACCATGGTTCTCAATCCGAATTACTGAAGCAATTCTGAAAGGGGGATCATGCTCTAGACCCATTTAACTCATGTCTTTTTGATGCTGATTTTTTCCACTTCTTTTCAAACAAATCGAATCAGCACAAGTGGGAACCACAAGCGGATTGGAATCGATTCAAGTTTCCCTTTCAGCCAGCTGGAACCAAATCATTTTGAATGGATTCATTGATGAATAGGAACCCCAAATGGGTTATTTTGGAGGGAAAAAATGTGATCGGGGCAAATGTAGTGGAAACCATGCTCTGCTGTCGAATCAATCCATTGATTTGGATCGCACACCATTTTATCTGTAAGTGGGAATGAGCCTTTGATAAAGAGGAAGTTAATTAGTTGGCTTAAGCAAGTTATGTTTGTTAATAGAAGCTGACTCACAGTGCTGTCAAGAGATCAACACCACGTATGCCTTTTTAGGAGCTTGCTATACGAAGCACAAGGCACAAATGTCATTAAATATGACAAGTGACCCATTCATGTCCTACCAAGATTATATTTATGTGACTGTAGCTTCTTAGCTACAAAATCACAGATATTCTATATATTTTGGAAAATGAAGGGCAGAACTATGAGCTGTACATTTGCAGACTCTGGGGTGGGCTCAGATTTCTGTATGTTCTTCCTCTCCCCCCCCCCCCATAGACTGGTACATCAGAAACAAATGTTTAGTGTATTCTTCTCATTGATATACTAGTTTAATCACTAGCAAGTTTTTACATGGCCCACACATTCAAAAATGTGACCTCCCATCCCACCTATTACAGTGCACCACCTCTAAGTCTTCATATCCTACAATAAATAAATCTAAGTATATGTAATTAAATAACAGCCAGCATGGTGTACTGGTTTGAGCACTGGACTATGACTCTGGACACCAGGTTCTGAATTTACATCCAGCCATGAAAATCCTCTGGGTGATCCTGGACAAGTCACACTCTCTGATTCTCAGAGAAAGGCAAAGACAAAACATCTCTGAACAAATCTTGATATGAAAATCCCATGACAGGGTCATCATAAATTGGAAATGACTTGAAGGCACACAAAATAAGGCAATTAAAATAATGTCATGTTCTTCCCTCATTTAAACCTTGACTCCATTTTCCTCCCTTTCCTTATATCCTTTTGTTTATTTCTAGAACGAGTCCCTTGGAGGCAAAAATATGTCCCTTTGTTACATGTACATGGAAAGAAAGAATAATATTTGTGGACTGCAAGGTAAGTTAATGCAGAGGTTTATCAGTGCATACCAGGGCTTCCCACTTCTTTATGTAGAACTTCCTCCTCAGATCAGAGTATCTCTGCCTGGCTTTTATGATTTGGCAAACCAAAGAAAATACAGTTATCTGCATACTAGGATAAATGCAAACCTAATCATCTTAATAGGCACTACATAAATATAGGATTCTAACTGGTCTGGCTTGCTTCCTTTCTTAAGCAAGAGAATATGCCTTACCTGATGTACCACAACTCATTGTCAAGAGAAAAAAAAATATGTTACCTTTGGAAATCCTGCTACTCATGTGTAAAAGTAGACACTGACTGACTATAAACTGTAGCCTCTTAGCTACATAGTCAGAGCAATTCTACACATTATGGAAAATAATGTGTGGTGAATTCTTAAATTATATAATACATAATATGAAAATCAGATGCAACTCAAAATATGTGCAGTGGCATACGGAGACAGAGGTAAACTTCTAAACATAATGCATTTTCATAGTAGCAAACATTGAGCATTGATAATTGGTAGGTTTAGTCCAAACCAGATTGCAGAAATAATCCAGTCTGAGACTGCTTTAACTGCCCTGGCTCAGTGCTAGGGAATCCTGGGAACTGTAGTTTATTGTGGCACCAGAGTCCTCTGACAGAGGCGGCTAAATGTCTCAGAAAACTACAGTTCCCAGAATTTTCCATCACTGAGCCAGGGCAGTTAAAGCAGCCTCAAACTGGATTATTTCTGCAGTGTGTTTTGGACCTTTGAAACCAAAAAGGGAAGCAACCGTATGATGTAGTGTATTATTACTCCCACATTTTAACTAACATAGTTACAGTGTTTTTGGCTGAAGTGATTACCTTAACTTTTTCTTTTGTTACAATCAATGAAAATATCTGGCTTTGCAATGTTTTGAGTAGCATTTAGTAAAGTTATCAAATCGTCCAAATTAGACACCCTGCACTGTTTGAGTAAAGCCATGATTGCTAAATTCCCTGAGCCAACCCACTACAGAACATAAAGAAGAGGCCTAGCCACCCCCATATGTGGGGGCATAACTGAATAACTTTATAACTGGCCTAAAGAAAGCTCCCTTTCACAGCTTCAGACTATCAAGTGCAATACTATGTGTACATTAAGGAAATTTCCCCACCTGGTGATTGAAGATGGCTTCGAACACAGGTATATTTCAATTAGTTCATATGCCTTTAAAAAGTAGGGTCTCCTTAGAAAACATGTTAAATTTAACGTTTCATAGTCTTGTATGTACATTTATCACAAACAGACACCCTCCTTTATTATTATAGATTCTGTGAGAGTGTATCTGGTGATAAATTTCAAAAAATGGCCTATTTGTTATATATATAAAATTTTAGTAGAATCACAGTAAACTGACAGTCTATTGTTCAACTTCTGTCATTCAATTCTACAAGAGAGAAGAGAATGAGTTAAGTATCAAACACATTCTAAATGGCAAAAGGCCAGCTAAGCTACTTGTAAAATAACTAACCTCTAATGCTTTGTTGAGAGTTTCTTCCTTGTTTTCACACTGGTTTTCTAGCATGTCTTCATATATATCCACCAAGAAGGCAATCAGGTAGGGAGAACTGTGACTTGGTTGCAATTCCAGCAGCTGTTCTAAGAGATTTGGATATGTTGAAAGGCCACGGTCTTGCAAAATCCTGGTACAAAACACAACCGTGAACATTACAATGAACTTGCATACCTTGATAACTATATTCACTATAATAATAATAAGGATTTATTTCTATTCCGCCTTTTCCGGTGGGGAATCAAAGCGGATTACAGCAGTCAAGCAAACAGCTTCATTTATATACCGCTTCATACCACCCAAGCAACGTCTAAGTGGTTTACAACTGTAAGCTACTTCCCCCTAACAATCTGGGTAGTCATTTTAGCGACCTCGGAAGAATGCAAGCCTGAGTTGAGCTTGAGCCCTTTTGCTGGTATTGAACTCGTCACCTTATGGTTTTAAGTGAGTGGCTGCAGTACAGGCATTTAACCACTGCGCCACTATGTTCATGAACCCATCATTTCCTACAGAAGATGGAGCTCCCCTATATGAAAAAACCTATTACTGTTAGGTAGAATTTCTGTGATAAAAATGAATGAAAAGAATTTGGAACAAATACAAATTAAGGTTTCACTCTAAGACACATTTGTGGGTATCACCACAGGAAGTTTTTCATAAAAAAGAAATAGCATTAAAAGAAAAAATGGATAACTTACAAAGACTTTTTAATATTAGATAAAGGTCATTGCTCAGTAAAGACAAATGAACTGGAATCAGAAGGTTTTAGTTTTATGGTTTTTGTACAGATAGATATAGGAAAGATTTAAGATGGATAAGAAACAATATAGTTTTTGAATTCTCTATGTTTGAGCTGAAATTCAACTGTGTACTGATGAAGGACATTTAACTGGTAAACATATTACTGGTAAGTTATTGCCGAGAATGGAAATAGAGGAGGAGCAGATTAAATAATATATGAAGGGACTGATATTTACTCTGCATTATGATAACGAAAATTGAAAGTACAGAGCCTCTCTTAGTCTGAGATAAAAATATTGTGGTCCAAATGAAACTTTTTAAAAAGATAATTTTCCAGATTTCAGTGTATAGACATGGGTCTGTTTCTTTCATTTTAATACATTAATATTTACCAAAAATTAACATTTTTATTATAACATAAACATTAACAGAAAAATGAACCATACAGCAATCTTTCAGTATCCCTCACTCTATTTTAAGTCATGTCAGCTTAAAAACTTTGGGACAGCTGATTCTCTAAAGGCAACCAGGGAAAACCTGAGAAAGAAAACTCTTCATTCCAAAATACTATATATTCATAACATATACACAGAGATGGGCCCGAGACTCATCTCGTGTGTGACTTTCCTCCATATTGCAGGATTTATGTGGGATGGAGTTTGGCCTTTGTATGAGTATGTCCATGTTGAGAACCAGTTTTGAGAGATGTGTAGCCATGGCACAGCAAAATGTTCATGGATGGATGGTTTGGAAAATATTCAGATGCTATATTTATATATACTGTAGTGTTGAGGGGAAATTTTACATACCAAATATATATTTGGGGGGGGGGGGTTTAAGTATATATAAAGTACTAATTATTCTTCTAAGGAGACAAGTGCTGACAAATCTTATGGAACAGGGGACTAGACTAAGATAAGTGTCTTAATTTGCTGGTCCTATTATTCTACATTTGCACCTACATGCTGAATAAACTAATACCATAGTGTCCAAAACTTATCATACCTCCTATTGTTATTGATCTCACAGTACCGTTAACTTTTCCATTAAGGTGATGCATCAAACTCAACCTAACTATTCATTAACACTTAAATCCTTTGCAGTTTTCCAGCAATGCATAATTTCTTGTCTTACTGCTATCAATAGCATATTTATAAGCTCTTCATTATTTAAATGTTCATTATCCTTTGTGAAGATAGAAAATGCATTTTTCACAAAAAATTACTTTCTGCATAATCACATCCATCCAAAACTGTTTGACCTTTTACATGAAACCCATATATGATACAGAGTACGTAGTGTATCACAGCCCCTCCAATCGAACGGTGTCACATTAGAATACATTTTAGCTATTCTTGTTGGGCTGTAATGCCATTTATATATACATTCTAATGTGGATTCTCTTATATTTGCAGACACTGATTCTGGCAGAACTAAAGCATATATTTTAGCTCAGTTTGGGCCAGTCACCCTCTGATTCTAACCCACCTCATGGGACTGTTATAATGATAAAAGTGGGTGGGGTCTTCTTGAGCGCACAGGAGAAAAAGTAAGATATAAATGTAAAGCTAATAACAAAATAATTTATTATGTTTTACACACTTTCTAGCTTGGCTATTCATCAAGAAAGGCATGCCTGAACCACAGGAAATCCTGCTTAACATCCATGCTGATTTCTAGCGTTTCAGATAAATATAATTCACACTTTGAAACATCTCTTATGGAAGTCAAAAGGACCAGAAACTTGTTTTAAAATTTAAAGTCAGGATCTAGGAAGCTGACTATTATTCTCAGTACCACATTCTGCATTATTTTCTGTGCTTTTGAACGGCTAACACATATCTTCTCACCCTTTCAAATAGTTCCAAGCACTTTCATTATGAGGCACCATCTTGATCATTTCTAGGGTGTACCTGAAAAGGAGAACAAATGTTTGATGAAAAAATAGTCTGTATACTACGAGTAAAGGTATTCTCAATTCCAAATGGTTGGCAGAAGGGCAAGCAGAACAGTCATCACAAGTACTAGTTTATGCCCACAATTTATGCAATAACTTTTAAAAATGCAATAGATACATTTCAATAATGAAAACAAACTCTTCCTAAATATAGTTTAACTAAGCCAAACCCCAAGCTAATACTGAATGCAAGATTACACTAGAAATGTTTCAGTTTTTTAAAAGAAAAACATTCAGGGCTATGCATTTTTATGCTTTCGTCTAATTACAATGATCAGTCTAGATACTCAAACAAAAGAGAAAAAGAAACAATAAGACCACAAAATAATACTACAGTGTAGAGCGCTTTTATTCATGATTCCAGGCTAGGGCCCTGTACACACTGCCAGGATGTGACATCCTGGCAGCGTGTGCAGGGGAAAAAAGGGCTGGGTGTCCAGACACGTGACGTTGCGGTGACGTCACAGCTGCGATGGATTGCCCACACAGCGGACATCGCAGCTGCGCAGTTGTGCTGCAGCACCCAGATGGCGCTGCAAAAAGGGACATCGTAAGGGCTGCAGTGAAGCCCTTATGACGTCACAAAAAGGAGCTGCGCTAAGCAGCTCCTTTTTTGCTGCGCAGCGGTGCAGCTCCATCTGGTTGCTGCTGTGCGGCTGCGCAGCAAAAAGGGACATCTGCAGAACATCTTTTTAGGCGGTCTGTACAGCCCCTACATTCCATTCCTTCTTTTTCCACCTAACCCAGTGCAATCGTAGGTCAGTGTTCTGTGTCTGCTGCTTGTGCGCCACACTCAAGGGATGTTTGTGAAGGCTGCCCTGTCTATCAAAGTTTTTCTACAGCAGACTTTTTTGTAGTTTTGCCATTTTAGAGCTCCTCTATATCTTCTGATACCTCTTCTACTGAGTGTGTGAGGTGGAATTTGTACTACATAAGAGCTAGCACTTGGTGAATTGAGAATTTCAGATTATGAAAAGATACTGTATAAGAAGATGCATGATGCATGTCTTTTGCTTCTGAAAAGAGTAAATGTTTTTAGATGAAGACAAGTAGAGGATTACTTACTGGACTTCTCTCTCTAGAATAGAAGGATCATTGTAACCAGTTGTATTTGAAATTACGAAGTATCTTTGGTTCCATACAGAATTATTTCTGACATCTTCTTTCAAGAGCTGTTCAACGTACTCCAGTTCATCATCCCACAGCTTAAATTCCTAGACACCCAAAATAAGGGGAAATGCTAAAAGAGGAATTACATTAGGAAAATAGCCTCATTTTTAAATGTTAACTATAACTGAAATAACTCTAATATTAAAGGACAGAAAGAACAATTCAAGCGGAATCTAAGAGCAAAAAACAAATATTTTTGAAGCAGGAGATGAAAAGCATGAGAAATAACTATATGAAAATGAGAAAACATATGCAAGAGCATCCTGGAGGCCATATTTAGGACAATACATCATGTGAAGGGATTGACAAGAGGACCTGGGCTTGAAATATTCTGAAACAACCTCTTATTCCCAACATTCTCTCCCTCCCTCTCTCTCCCCCAATCTCAAGACCAAGAAATACATTATATTATCATTTAATCTTCTCAGGGCTTCTGGCAATACAGAAGCCTTCCTTTCCTACATGTATCCCTTCCAGGACAATAATGACCACTTCATCAAAATACCTGAATCACCCACTGCCTATGCTGCCAAGCATGGTAGTTTTTGGCATCCTGATTAAGAATGTCCGCTATAAATTCAAGTTCTTGAGATGGATCCTTCAGCCACTCCACCAGCACCCGTCTGTGGTGCCTAAAATTTAAGAAATAGCTTGTTGTTGTTCTTTTAAAAAACACAATACTTATTCAGTCCCTGTTTTGTTTTTAAAAACATTAGAATAATCTCCTAGGGAGGATAGTTGTGTTTACTAGAAAACCAAAGATTTAAAGAAATTATACTTGAAGAATGATGCTACAGCGATTTGTGGAATTATGTCTGACTCTTTTGTATCTTATTCCACTGCACATTGTCTTCCTCTCACATCAGTCCAACCACATCTGGAAGGCTGAACATTGCCCACTCCTGCTCTATGAGTTTGCTCACTAAATATTGCATAACTTTCACTTCATACCCCTTAGCAATGCTCAAGTGTATCACCTAAATCCACTGAGTAAAAGTCAAATTTCAAGGGTTTTCTTTTTGTTGTTCATACTCGTATTCAACTTTCCTCTCCTACTTTCCCCTCTTTGTTCTTCTTCCTAATAGGCCATGAAATACTGCACTCTCTTAAATTTCCAATGTATATCAATGCTCATGAATACGAAATCAATTATCATTTGAATAATTTTTTGCCACAGGTAATTATGGCACACTACCTACAGTACTCTCACAAGTGACAATGTTGTGCCTCTAGTTCTGAAAAGAAATGTTTTCTTACAAGAACATCTTGTGTCATCAAAAGAAGTCAGACGTTACCAGACTTGATAATTCTTTGGTTGATCTTCAATGATAGCTGTAATGTAATTCAGTTCTTCATGTAAATCTTTCTTCAAGGACTGTAGAAGAACCCTACGAAAATGCCTACAAAAAATATGAGGGGAATCCAATATTAAGCTTAGCTGTTTCATCCTTTCTTCATATACCAGTACAGAACAAATTTCTGCAAATAATTTAAATTTACTAAGCAAAATTTTAAACAGTAACTTGTACAGAACATTTTCCATAGAAATAAACTGTCAAATAAAATATCCTCTGCCAAAAAAGGAAAAAAAAAAAAAAGAAAAAAGAAAAAAGAAAGAAAAAAGAAAAAAAGGAGTGGGGGTAATAGTCAATGAAATGCTATAACAGTCAATGTTTGCTTTTTTGTCTTGCATACTCTTTTTGACCTACTTGGCTCACACATAGTTCAGGAAGTCAGAAAAACTGGATCTCAGAATTTAGATATCTTTCAGCAACACTATTAGCCAAAGATTAGGTAACATGCTACACAGCACCCTTCATCTATACAACAGAAATATTTTGTTTAAGAGACTGTGCGTAATCATCAGCCTACAAGGTTC